>CM047810.1:6917221-7405773 GCA_026214975.1 Gentiana macrophylla | reverse complement strand
CGGATTATGCAATTGTCGGGATTACTCAAATTATACATTCGAGGAGGAAGTACTTCAACTCTCAAACAACGTCGAACTCAATGGTGCTTGAGAAAAACTCTTCAACTATTTATGCAAGAATATGAGTATTTTTGTTGTAGTTTAATGTATATTTCCATTCTGCGGTAGATGATCCTTTTATAGGTAGGAAGGAAGTGAAGTGGAATGTCCATCAAGTAAATGAGCTCCAGCATAAGCAGGCCTTTAACTCATCCAGTTTCCGGTTGAAGTAACCACTTAACTCTTGTGATAATGCGATGCTTTCGAATCATCTCGTGAGAATGTTGAATAGTTATTTGACAAGTCAATGTAACTTTGTCACCAAGTCTTGTAATAATGCACTAGTAGCTCAGAATAAATCTCATTCGAGAATGTTGAATAGTTATTTGACAACTCAAATGTAACTTTGTCAAAAAAATTAGTATTGCCTCAGGCCCGATTCCCCAAAGCCAAGCGGTCTCAGATGCAGGCGGGTGGCTAGCGTGTGGTAAATTTAGCGAATATCGTCTAACTAAAAGCATTACGAACTCTCTCCCGTTCCTTGGAGCTTATTCCCTTTAACTAACTTTCCCCACTTAAATATTGAGAAATGTTAGCACACTTTCCAATGTGGGATTAAGGAAGTTGAACACTTCAAGTTCCAAGTTTCAACACTTCAACTTCTTGTAACCAAAACGAAACTTAATTTCTCATTACGCGATATTGAATTGAATGATTCAAAGACCGTCTTCATCTCGTCATGCGTAGATTTCAAAATCATCATAAACTCTTGATAAACTATACAAGAGTCTAATCAAAAACGGCTCATAAAATGGTTATAAGAATGATTAAAAATCATTTCAATGTTTCTCAATGCATTTAAATCAATTAAGGAGAATGTGAGTTTTGAAAACGTTGCATAAATGACAAAAGCTATATATTTTTAATATCAGGGCGCCTTTTTCCAAAAAAAAAAAAAACACACTTTCTTTTTTATAATCTTTTAAATATTCATGTATCTACCGATACAGAAACTCCAAATTTTAAAATTCTTACACCAAATATATTTTATTGCTCTTTATTTTGAGGCTACATTCAACGTATTTAAGCGTGATTTGAAAATCATCTTATCGAAATTCGCTGTCGATATTCATTGATTTTAAGGATTTCTTGGGAGATTCGTTGAGTGCATTTAAACCAGTGAATCTCCACGAAAAACAATGTAATTATATCAGAACTAACTCTCAAAGCGAAGGGCATTAAAAATAAAAATTCAATGAAATTTTCATCATGTTTTGAGATACAGATAAAAAAATACGAGTGTTTGAAAATCGGAGAGAAAGAAAAAAAAATGGAGCAATTACGTGGGATATTTTTATGAGTTTTGTCTTTCAGGTTAATTAAAATTAGGGAGAAAGTTTAAAATAATGAAAAATAGCGATTAAAAAAACGTAAAAAAGGACATGAAAGGAAAAATTGGGAAATAAGAATAATTATGGCTGAATCTCAAAAATATCCCTATTTAGTTAGTTTTTTTAAGAAATCAATTCGCCTTCTTAAAAGTTTAAAAAAAAATCACTGTTTTTAAGGAAAAAAATCCACTATTTGTGTAATGCTTTCACTTTTCGATTTGTTATTTATTCTTTGCCGTTTCATGAACTCCTGGGTGAATTGAGGCAAACTACCAATATTCTATGCGGTTTTATAATCCGATTCTTTTGACTAATCCACATAAAGAAGGAGATTCATCCATAAAGATGATTTTCCATTCCTCAAAGTTCAAACCCTTTTGCTGCTTCCTCTTCCTTTGTAATTTCATTTCGCATTCCACTGTTTGAATTACTATTAATTCTGCAATCAAGCTTTCCATTGTTCTAAGATTGTTTTCCCATATCAATCCATTGTTCGAATTTTGCATTTTGTTGATTTCCTCTTATTTCATTCATAATTGCACATATTATAAACTAACAACAATGGATTTTTATGAAGAGTGCGAGCGCGTGAAATATGATTTAGGAGAAAGATGAAGAAGATGATTTGAAACAATAAAAAATCCTAAAATCAAGCTATCATTATCACGGAAAAAACCAACTTACACCACAACATTAAATGACAGTTACAAGGGAATTGGATGGAATCACGCCACAACCTTAAAAAAAAAAAAAGCCAAAAATATTTAATGGGATTTACGCTTTGAAAATTAGAGCGAGGGGTAGAAAAGTCTAGTAGAATACATTATTGTCCTTATAACCATTAAAAAAATTCAACTGGATTAAACAATCATTTCCATAGTGAAAATGTCCTTTTAGACATTAAACCCTTAAAATGGGGAAAATTATGGGAGTTGTCTTTTCACTCTGAAAAATATTAAGTCGTCGTATTCTTAAAAAATATTGACATTTGTCTTTATCACTTAATTTTCCATTAAAATACTCGCCGGGGATGAGAATACCCGGTGGTCGGCATGAAGCATCTCATGTCGGCACAGGCGACAATTTTATTTTATTTTTATAATTCTATTGATAATTGACAAGGTCATAAATAAAAACGAAATTGTGTTCAAAACTGAAGCGATTTTAAAATTGTTCAAGAAAAAATTCTCTTCGTTTATTAGCTAATGAAGCGGTTATCGAAAATATCTGATTAATAAAGTAATTAATTTTTTGCCTTTGGTAGATAAAAGTAGAATCTGCTTATAGAAAATAGAAAAAATAATTCTGGTGCATTTAAGACCTGTATGGATAAATAAAGAGAAGGAAAAAAAGAAAAATACCTTAAATTATGTATTGAGAAATGTCCTCATCGGTCATTTATTTTTTTGTTTTTGTTTTTGTTAAGACTTGAAATTGACCAAATGATTTTTGCATGATGCAGCCCCATCGACAAAGAGCAAACTTCTTGTCATATACTATTTTCGTCCTATTTTATTTATCAGATTTTATTTTAAGTTTGTTTTGAAATAAATTATCAAAACTTTTGTATTAATTATCAATTTCTTTAAATGTCTTCATTCTTCTGATATTCTGATAAAATTTGTGTAGCGTTAAATCTTGCAGAAAACTATCTAAAAGCGTAAATATAAAAATATTTGATCGTTTAATGAGATTGAAAGCGATACTTCTGACTTTTCTTGTCATGTAAAGAATCAAGCGGAATGAAATAAAATAGGACGACGGGTGTAATAATTAGTTATTGATGTTCACAACATGATACTTCTAAATCTCAAAGCTTATTATTAATTCCAGAGTAAATGTTAAAGCGGATTTAAATTTTTTTAAGGAAAATGTCCGTTTTATTAAGCCAAATCGTTTAAACAAGCATTCATTACATTCGCCAGGAAAGTACACTACATTTTAATAAAAGTAAAGAGCATGAGACAAAAACTTTTGCAATGCGCAAACAATCGGTAACAATGCAACCAAAAGATAAGTCATCCGCCGGAGATTTGAGACGTTGGATTAACCAAAGGGAGTCCGTTAATTTGAAGGATAATAGAGCGGATACCTATTGTGGACGCTACACAAAGAGTTTGGAAGATAGCCGAGAGCTTGAGGGATTCAATATCAAGGTTGCAGTGTACTCGTTGGGAGATAGACTGAATGATTGTACCTTCGATATCACGGAATATGATTCCAATAGTACACGAAAAGAGGCTAGAGCTAACCACGCTTGACCAAGGCGAACGGGCTTTTGAGATAGATTTAAGTATGTTTTTCACTTAAAAATGATTCCAATAACCCGATTCGCCTTGGGTCAAACATGGTTAAGCAGTTACGATGGATGTGAGGCCCGAAAACTCGGCGGAGGTTCACGGGCAAGCTGCATACTTTAATGACCCGTTTATTTTGGCATTGGCGTGTGTGGTAGCTTCATATGATTACGAGGGTTTACAAAGTTGGTACTCCCTCTCTTCCAAAATAACTGCGTCAGTTGCTAAAAAATTTGTTCAAAATAAGCTGGCGAGCGTTTTCAAGCCAACGTTTATTGTTAATTTTTCTACTTTACCATTATTTAATCTTTGGATAAAGTTAAAAAAATGCATTTATTGTATCGTAAAGATTTTTAGTAATTTAAATCTTTAAAGTCATAGTATTAAATCACATCCTTAATAAGCGGGTTTTGGCGAATGCGCCGACTTATTTTAGACAGAGAGAGTAAATGATATCTGGTATGTTCGCTAACCCTTATATATGATTCAAATTATCACTTTGTTACATTTGAACAATTTATTATAATTGTTATCGTTTGGGCTCCGAGCTTGTTTACCTTTTCCAATATTATTTATGGGTTTTAATATACGTAAAAACTTCGTGGTCTCTATGTTAAAACTTCTAGGACATAACCGAACAATCTTTGTTGAAAAAAAAAGGCTTTATAGTTAAAAATGATAAATTAAGCGTAGAAATATCGAAGAGGATATTAAAATATTTTTTTAATAAAAATAACAAGTATTTATACAATGTAATTTAAATTCTCTCCTAATAAATTACAAAATGAAAATATATTTTGATCGAATGTCGGAAGAAAGCAATTCTCTTTCACCAATTTTTTTCTTTTACGTCCACTTTATTTAGACATATGAATTGATATTATTCCGACATTATTTTCAAGGACATTTTTGTAAAAAAAACACATAAACAGTGGAATAGTGAAAATTGGATTTGAGGTTAGTTCCACTGCAGCGAACAATGAATTTGGGGTTATGAACATTTGGATTAGTCGTTCTCACATGATTTATATATTATTTGTCGTGATTCTATTTTTTCCTCTTTATTGTCCTTTATTCTTTATGTAAAATCTGAAATCTGGCGCAAAGTCACAAAATCTGAATATAATAAATGGCGAAATCGAAAGCTATTAGATCGTTTGATAATACAATCAATCTGAAATCTAAAAATGTTTAATTAATGATTATACCCTTAAAACACTTTAATATATTAGATTAAAAAACACATGTAATATTATTGTAAACCCCTCCCCCTCCCCCCATCCCCACCACACCACACACACACACACACACACATATATATATATATATATATATATATATATATATATATATATATATATATATATATATATATATATATATATATATGTTTATAGTACTAGTTTATATTATCTATAAGATCAGAAAAGAATATTTTAAAAACATATGTAATTACGTTACTACAGTAGTATATACATATTGGACTTTGTTTTTGTTGGAAAAAAAAGAAGACTTTCGTTCAAAAAATTGTCATTCAGCGTTAGCGACAATCAAAGGTCTGAAAATTTTACATTAAGCGTTTATATGCTCTTATCTTATTAAGAGGTAGTTGAAATCATTATCAAACAATACATAATGTAATGCTACACTCTTATTATTTTAAGAATATGTGTACTTATTTAGGTTACCAAACACCCCTTAAAACCATAGAATGACAACAACACGTATATATATATATATATATATATATATATATATATATATATATATATATATATATATATATATATATATATATTTGTTTTGTTGTTTTGAAGAAAGAATCAATGGTTTTAAGGGGCAAAGACACCTGAGAAAGTGACTTGGTACATTCAAGAAAACCCAAAAATCATTCATTGTCATGTTATGTGGTATGATAATAGAGCATCTTTCTTTCATATGAAGACACTTTTATTGGTATCAAACCCTTCGACATCTTCCGTAATTTTTTATAATTCATCTCCTATTTCAACTTAATTAATTTGCTTTCACATAGTTCTCTAGAAAGGAAAAAAAACAAAAGCTTTGATATCGACTCTTGCCTCATATATCATCTTTCCGTCTGTTATAACTTATTTTAATTTTGGTGAAAATGAAAGGATATTTTTCACATCATGTTGTTTGACCTTGAAGGAAAGGCGGATCACGTAATTTCTTTCAGCCCGATGTTATTGTGGCTTAAAAATTATATTGTTTAAAAAAGCAACTATATTTTTACTAACAAACTATAATTTTAATACTTAAAATTTTGAATCTTAAGTAGAGAACATAATGCCGATATACATAGATCGATCCACCCCTACCTTAAAGCCCTTGTTGGAAAAATTAACACTCGGAATATTTAAAAGACAATTGATTGACTTGAAGCGCACGCGATGATCATTATCTTTTAAGAGATGTTTATTGCAGCGATGTCATATGGTGATCACGAAAATCTTCCCCAAGCATACAATGAGAGATGTTTGATCAAGCGAGAAGACACTCGAAAAAAGTTACGATGATGCTTTGAATAAATTTCCAAGAATGCATTGAATCGTATTTATAATTTAGCGATACCTCATCCGAAATGAGGTACTCCTACATAAAGAGTAATTGTCATCTTTGTTCGGCCAAAAGCTATAACTCTTTGGCCGTGTGGTCATCACTTAGCAGTGCGCATATATCGAATTGCATCACTTAATAGGTGTATGTATTTGAAATGCACAGATGCATCAATTCAAACTCCGTTTTACTACGACAACTTGAATGCATATGATAGCAAAATATGTAATTTCGGAAAAATATCTAAGAGCCATGTAGTCTCTCTCTCTCTCTCTCTCTATATATATATATATATATATATATATATATATTAAACTTAAGTCTTTCTATAAAGTAAATAGTGTCAACATATATACGTGCCAGACAGCAAGAATATATTGCAGTACGTTGTTTGTAGAAATCTCAGAACAGCCAGTATAAGAGGAAGGCTTCATAAATCAAAGCACAGGTTATGAGGTGAGGAAATCCATCTCTTAATATGGTGGGTGCTACAACCACACAAGTTCGATGTGGGATCTTTAACAGCGTCCATTCAAGTGTGTGGAAACATAAAGGAGCACTCTTAAAGCCAACAAGAGGCCCAACACTTGCATAATAAATGAGGGTGGCTCACGTCTGATGTTAGGATCAATGACTGCAGTTATCTTAAAAGCAAATTGGTGTCGATTAAAAGCTATTACTTTATTTCTTATCATTAAAGAGTGTGAGCGTCTGTCTAACATTATTTTTTTTATTTTGATCAATCTACAAAATAATATTCTATGCCGTCACAGTAGACCCTTTATGTTACGGTGGTTGAACTCATTCTTTATTTATTTATTTGTTTGTATTATTGAACTTCTTTTTTTTTTTTTTTTTTTTTTAAATGATAAATAATGAGAAAATACAAACAACAGCACTGGCCACGCTCCATTCCTCATATTGGATTTCAAAGCACTTTTCAAGGTGATAGGTCGACTCACTGCCTACCAGGTCGGTGGCAGATTAAATTTTTTTATTTAAGTTGGGAAATCGAAATAAATTTGCAAATACATCAAGGATCAAGGTATTTAGTGACTTTTCCCCAAAAATTTTAACAACAAAGACATATCTATCGTTTTAATATAAAAATATATAATTTCTGGATCTCAGTAGAAGGTATTGCCCCCTTAGCGATTAAGCGGTTTAGACAGTTATGAAACTCAACCTTAAGGCCACCTTGTAATATATAGATGATGCCGTGCTCAGATAATTATGTCATAGAAAGACATCCATACTGAAAAAAAGACTTAATCGTCGACCAGACCCAATGCCTTGGCCGTCGACCGTCGACCGAATACCTAAATTCCGTAGTGCCAGCCCTGTGATCAGACAAGCATCTGAGTGGATATCAGAAATAATCATTTCTCTAATGATGTTTTAGAAATGTTACTTGGGATCCATTTAATAAATTATCGATGACTCCATATTGATATTGCCTTTCTTTCCCATTTGGTGGTAGTGCCCTTTAATTTGGTGGGAATTTTGTCTGCCATAACCTCAATTTTATGTCCTGTCGATTACAATTGCACTAACATTTTGTTTGTTAAAACATATATAATAACTCAGAAGAGTGTTATGATCATGTACCTTGTTTGTTTCGCCATTTTTAATACATTAATGATAATGCTAATATATTGTCAAAAATAAAATAAAATAAATATCATAACATGGACTTAAGAATTGATGATATATATATATAGTAGATGAACATGGTGCAATTAATGGTGGGATTGTTTAACACATCATGCTGTGATATTTATATTCTTATTGCATCGGTATTCTTGTCGACTAATGTACGTAGAAATGATGTATTGCGAGGAAACAATTAAGTAGTACCACTAAAAGATTGAAGTTTATTTATTTAATGGAGTGAATGAATGAAAACTTATTTATCTATCTATATGTGCCTCGTAAGAACCGTAGGAACAAGGGATGCACAAAATTTAGTCTTCTTTTAATTAGTTAATTTTTAGTTAGTTTTTCTCATTACAAAATCAATCACTAATTTTGAACTGTTTGTTAAACAACGTACATAGGATATAGACTTTAAAAGAGAGAGACGTAAACAAATAAAATGGAGACCACAAGAAAAGTTGACCGTCGTTGCTTATGTAAAAACAAAATAAAATAAAAATATTTTGTTTTTAACATTGTTTTAACATTGTGTTTTTGTTTTTTTTTGCCTGATGGTATCGTGCAATATAAGTACAGAAGAAATGATATTGAATTTTGTCGTGAAAATAGTACTTTCGTATCGAGAATCGCGGATCCTCAAATGTTATAAATCACTATACAAGCGTACCGTGCGTTGCACAGTGGGCCCTGTCTTTTTTAAATTTATCTCAGACGGTCATTTAGGCATGTTTGTTTCTGATGCGATTTATGTGAAGACCCAGTTTAAAGCTTTAATATACATACCAAAACTAATATTGTCGATCATTACATATTTATGTTCCGTTTCTTCCGCCTTACTGAAGTTGTAATACGCCCAAAAAACTATTTTGGCGTAGACATTCACCCTTTTACCGGGGTGTGGGAGGATGCAAGTGTCATATTTTCAAGTGCGCAAAAGTTTAAGCTCCTCCTCAGTTCGCTAACCTCAAAATCATGATCAGACCGCTTCTCATCGATCGCAATAGCCACCAAATTATGAAGCTGCATTTCGGCAACCCTAGCTTTCGGAATGAAACCATATTTTTCATCAGAAATTGCATCACAAACATCAATTTCATCTTGCAAACCTCTGTGATTTGGATGAAATATCTTCTCCAGGCTCGAACCCTGTCTCAACTCCGGCATTTACAAATTCGTCTTTTCTTTACAAGTCAGCCACATACGAAAGCTAGGTGATGATCCGGTATGCGACGAGAATGCCAAACGGCGTTGCTTAAGAAGAATAAGATGAGGAAGGACTAAGCGAGAGGAAGAGAAAATAAGGGGGTTTAAAATGGAAAGGAAATAAAAGGCGAGGGGAGGAGGGAAAGAAAAGGGGAAATTCAGGGGAAGGGAAAATAAGAAAATAGAGAGGGGTAAAAAAAAAAAAAAAAAGCCTAGCACAATAGAAACAAAAAAGAAAAATAAACACAAAAGGACAAAATAGTCGTCCTATCATCAGCAATTTATAAGTACTCCCTATATACGAAAAGAGGCCAGGGATATTTTTGTAAACATGGCATACCATGTCCAGGAAGAAAAAAAATACTAGTTGGAAATTAACTTTTGTCAATTATCTGATCACATTGATTAAATAATCAAATAATTGTAGTAGTCACTTTCCCTAAGGGGAATGGACTAGGAAATACATTGAAAAATGATGACCATAATCCTAGTGGGAAGTATTATGATTACCTTCCGACGGTCCCGAATTTCAACTCCATGAAGAAGTATATTCGGTGTTTAACTAAACACATCGTCGAAACTCAATCAGGACTTGTTGTCATGTTTAATTAATGTTATAAGATCAAAGAACGACATTCAAGATTAGATTCGTGGCTTAAAACAAGTTAATCATCAAAAAAAGGTCCAGTCGCCCTTGCTTTGGCGTCATAAGCTCATCAAAACTCTCTCTTTGAGCCGAGCTCGTCATAGCGCAAGCCTTGCGAATCTTGACGCACCGACCTACGAATGTAAAAATGGACTTTCTGCCGACCCGGTCGCTGCCAGCTTGCGTATCGCGTCGCGCAAGCGCGAAAACCCAAAACTCAGTTTTTATACCCTTAAACGATCCCTACTCGTTCCCAAACATGTTCAACATCATAACACTCAGCAAATAGCAGAAAAACATGACTTTTATAAACCATAACAGCTCTTTATCCTTAAGCAACATGAAGGTATGATTTCTAGCATAAATACATATCAAACCTTAACATAAACCCTATTAAACCGTAATTTAATTCGTAGGAAGATCCTCTTACCTTTTAGCAAGCTAAACCAAGCCCAAACTCAGAAACACTGCAGCAAAACTTGAGCCTTTCCGCAGAAAAACCAATGTAATCAATCCAAAATCAGTTTAGATTCGATCACACGCTCTAAACATATAAAACTACGAATTCATGAGTTTGAATCCATCAAACTCGGTCAAGAAATAACTAGGGCTCGAAACACACACCTTAGGAAAAACTCCAACTTTCTAGTGTTGAAACGACGCTCTCTTCGCCAGCGATTCCGCGGCTCTACTCTCGATCGAAAACCGTTATTTGACTTAAAAGCTGGAAGAAAACCTTGACCCTAAACTTGCTCTCACATGGCGCCCTTCAAGAACGTAGGAAGAAATTTTTGATTTCTTTTTTGTTATGGTAACTAATGAGATTTATTTTCCTTAAATAGAAAATCCCAAAAATAATAATTTCTTATTATTTTTCCTATCACCTAAAAATCAGATTTTCTCCCAAATATATATACATATTTAGACTTATATATATATATATATATATATATATATATATATATATATATATATATATATATATATATATATATATATATATATATATATATATATTAAATAAATACTTAACTCAATGAAAGAAGGAAAGAATAATAATATTTCGTTTTAGTAAAATGGACACGTCTGCGCTTTTCATGAAAATCGGAGTATTACAATAAGTCTGAAGAAATGATATTGGATTTCGTCATGAAAATAGTATTTTAAGTATCACTAAACGCTGAACCTCAAATATTATAAATCAAAAGAGGCCAAGGATATTTTTGTAAACATGGCATATCATGTCCAGGAAGAAAAAAAAAATACATTTCATTGATATTGGAAGTAAAAAAAGTACTAGTTTGGGAAGCAAGAGTCCCATAGGAAAATTGTTTTGGAAATTATCTTTTGCCAATTATCTGATCACATTGTTAAATAATCAAATAATTGTAGTATTCACTTTCCCTAAGGGAATGGACTAGGAAATACATTGAAAAATGATGACCATAATCTTTGTGGGAAGCATTATGATTACCTTCAAATCTTAATGGACAAAATGGAATGATACAAGTCCCAAAATATTCTTTCTTTTTCTAAAACAATTAATTGAGAACAAAAGCACAAAATAACTATAGACTATGAATGGATTCACAAGGTCGATCTTGTGATTATGATTGAATCTCTGAAGGAAAACATATTTAACTCTTTTTATTTTTTAGAGGTTGCTTAATTTGTTTATATACCTGTCGTAAACTCACACAACAAAATTGCAATAACCCTAATTCATATTTTCTTGTTTGTCATTCAATCATGATAATCAGAAAAGAAATGGGAGTCGATGCTATTCGGAGACTACCATTGCCTCGAGGATACATCTGGATCGGCGGATTTGGTACTATGACCCGCGAGGAGTTTATATTGTTCGCTCAGGGTACTTTCGGCCTTGTCCCTGTTTCGCCAACTGCATTGTGGCGGGCCGACTACCGGCCGGGAAAATAGGGTTTGGAGGAGTTGTTGGCAGCTTCCGGTGCAACCACGTATTCAGCATTTCTTGTGGCGCTGCCTCTATGATTGTCTCGCTATAGGTCAGGGGCTGAACAGGCGGAATGTGGGGGATGATGTTTGTTTGGCATGCGGAGAAACATTAAAGCGATCGCGGCATTTCCTTTTGATTGTGAGATAAGCGGACATAGTCTGGCAGTTGTCACCATTTTCTGGGGTTCTTGTGCATCTTCGTTCGGCCACCTTTGAGGATTTCTTTCTGAGGTTGTTAGAGGAGCAGGGCGTGCAGGATACCGTGCGATTTGTATGGCTTATGTGGGGGATCTGGAAGGCGCGTTGTTCTGCAGTGTTCGATGACCAAAGCTGTTTTGTTTCATCGGTTTTGTGACCACGATCTTTGGCAGCTTCGACTGAGTATGTGGAGGCTATGGAGTCCTACAAAGCGCATGCCTTGGCCCAACACCTGCCGGATAAATGGGTGAAGCCGGAAGAGGGGGTGATCAAGGGCAATTTTGATGCTTCGGTTACTGAGATCGGAGTGGGTATTGGAGATATTTTCCGGGATTCTCATGGAGCACTTCTACACACCTTTGCGTACCATTTTGATCCTGGGGACCCGGTGGAGTACTTGGAGCTTAAGGCTATCTATTTGGCCCTGGAGGAAGCGAGGAATTTGGGGATCCAGAGATTGGAGGTGGAGAGTGACTGTTTGACGTGTGTTTCGCGCCTTCGACGACCTGTGGAGGACCTTACGGCGCAAGGCTGCTTGTTGCATGACTGCGTGGACATAGTTCCTAGTTTCCTATCAGTTTCTTTCTTATTTATTCGGCGTGTGGGGAATATCCCAGCGAATCTTTTAGCTCGACATGCTTTGTCTGTTACTTCTCGGACATCTTGGGGTGCTTTACCCCCTGATGACGTATTAGCCGCTTGTTTGGCGGATATTGAATAATAATATGTTTGTTCCTCAAAAAAAAAAAAAAAAAAAAAAAGAAGAAAAAGAAAAAAAGAAAAAGAAAAAAGAAGCGTATTAGAGTTGGATGAGAAACTCCTCACTCTGGGACTCCTATTTAATAAATTTGACAATTTGAAAAAGACGATATTACCCTTAAAAGGAATTAAGGGTCACAAATTTTATCCTAAACCATGATCAAATCTAACTTGGTGATCTCTAACCAATAGGATAAAAGATAACTTAGGAATTTATTAAAAAACTAACTCTCTAATGTTTTCTATTGGAAAAAAATAGTGATATGGTGATCCTGTTTTGTGATTCAGAACCACTTACTGGTTAAGGGTTGTTACATGTAGTCTTGTAACGTAAGTTTGGATAGCCTCCAACAATTTTATATTATACTTAGAGAAACTTTCCATTAATGCTAGGTAATCAATCTTAGATCTGGATCCTTCTCATTCTTATTCAAGGATCCTTTGTATTTAAGTACCCGGATCCTTCTCATTCTTACACAAGGATCCTTTGTATTCAAGTACTAGATATTCGGAAGAAAAAAAGAAAAGAAAAAAGTACTAGATATTCGGCCTGACTATTAAACGAAACCTCAAGTGTATGTCATACCTCATAAGATGTAGAACATTGTACTACCACAATAAGCGGCTGAGTTGTCATTGATTCCAGAGACTCCCTTGAATACTACCTCCGTCATAATATAAGTGATCTGCAGAAGTTTTCTGGATTAATAAAGTGGTTGAACGTCATAAATGTGAAGGTTAATATCTAAAATGCCCCTTGAATATCATTAATGCAATAGTTGTTAAGTAGTGAAAAGTGGTTGGATTGATAATAAATTATGAGTAAGATAGAGAATGAGCAAATAATGTTACATTGATAATATAGAATAACTTATATTGTTGGATAAATTTAAAAGTGTATGATGACATATATTGTGGAATGAAGGTAGTATTTAATATGTTGATCATCCACTTCTCCAACATATTAAAGTGACTAATATGTTAATTATCCACTTTCCTAATAGCTCAAGTTTTTGGGTAAGATAATAATTCACAGAGCAGACCCAACAACATACAAGATAAGATACCTCATCCTCAAAACCTAGCTAGATTGTGGTCGAGGAAAATCCATCTTTTAATATAGTGTATGAAATACCAGCAAGTACCAATAATGAACTTTAACAGACTCGTTCAAGTACAATATGAGTTTATAACAAAAGTGTAAACCAGAATGACACACAAAGTTATATAAATGATGATAGAATATAAATGAAAGGAATTTCAACACGAACAATAATATAAGCGATGGCTCGATATATATACTATAATGAAAATATAGGTCCAACAACATATAAGATGAGTGATCTCGTCTTCAAAACCTAAGTTATGAAGCCATCTAGTAATATGATAGGTGAAAAAGCAACAAGTCTCAATACAGGACATATAACAACTTTAACAGTTCCATTACGGGACATATCACAACTTAAACATGTCCGTTATGATTCTTTCTTCATAAGCATGATTCGGTTGTTCTCCAAAGCCATAGCCATGACCAGTGACAATATTGAATACTAGCGGTGTGGCATGACGTCTATTCTCATAATCAAGTTTTTATCCTATAATGGTTAGTAGGATTGACTATCACTGGAGTAAGTAGTTACTTTTCTTTTTCCAGAGACGAAATCATCATTATATATCTTAGCACACTTGTCTTGAAAGGGACGAGAACCCATGATTTTTTCATATCAGAGGGTCTCAACTTTTGACCACGAAGGCCAAGACTGGTCGGCGAAGTAAGTAATTACTTTAATCCTGTTTGATATGGGTCAATAGGACGACAACAAGCTTAAACATTCCACAGAAATCAAAATAGTAATATGACCAAGATGGAAACTATCAAGGAAATATTAAAAAAAAAAAAATCCAAAAGATTAGAAGGAGCTTTTGACGTCTTGACTGTGGAAGTTTTGGCGATCTACCATGCTATGTTCCTTGCTATTTTGTGGGGTTTTTTCAGGATTATCTTGAAGGAGACTCTTTTCTAATTCATCAAAAGCTATTGGCTCAGTCAGAAGACTTGACCTCGATTGGCGATATTATAGAGGATTTTCGTATTTTAATGCATTGTTTGCTTTCATAAGGTATTTCAGAGACAATTTTCTAAGAGTAATCATTCGAGAGATCTTGTCGGACAACCGAAGATGATGATCTCTGCCAACAAGGTTTGCTGCATCTACACGGACTCAAATTCGTGATCTCTTGCTTAAGCGACTGGAGTTCCTTTCTGTTTTGCGTACTTGTCTTTTTCCTTTATCAAAAGGCAACAAAATGCCTCTGAACATCTCTTTGCTAAAGAATGTCTTAGTCTAGTTGGATATGTGGAATGAGGTATCAATCCCCCCTCATGTAAGTGTTGTTAGCATCGCCGATTGTGCTTAATAAATTCTCCTTTTACCCTTAAAAAATGGAAACTATCTTTCCTACACCAAGTTTACATGATTCATGTGATAAAATCATCAGTGATTTTATGGTGTTCGGACCATGATAAAATTTATCTAAAATTATAATCAAATATAGTATTGCTGTAAAAGAAAATAAAATAAAATTTTACAGTATGTAGTGTATTACATTTGTCACAAAACTATATTCATAAAAATTGGATCCAGGGTGAATTTACCTTTTCTAATAGGACAGAATTTTACCTATAATAAAATTTACCTTTTCTAATTGAAGTCCTGAAATTTTTTGACTTGCCGACTTTAAGCTGTCTTTGCATGAAAAAAATTCAAATAATGAAACTACAATTTTCTTTCTTTAACTTCATTAATGGCGTATTGTGCGTACGACGGTAACTGTTATAGAAAAGTTGGTAAAATGACATATATTACCACTTTTAATTTTAATCTTTCATACGATAAAAATATGTTATGTGAAATAGAATAAAAATAAAAGACTTCGATGTATGTTATTTTTACTACAATCATTATACAACTATTATTGCATATATATAATCTCTCTCTATGCCTAAACGAGTGGAGTTAAGTTTTTTCCTTTTTACACGCACAATACGTTACATTAGTTTTATCCGACACAAAATTTTGATATGTGTCATAAATCTATATTATTATTATTATTATTATTATTATTATTATTATTATTATTATTATTATTATTATTAATTTATACCGAAAACGAAATGATTTCATTAAGAACAACAACATACAAGTTACATCGGACCAACGCCGGAAAATAGCCAGAAAACTTCCAGATCACCACCGGCCTAAAACCGGAAACCACCACCCTGAGCAACGAAAGAAAAGACAAAGGAGATGGGGATAATCCATCTCGACCAAATTCAACCTCATTAGAGAGGAATTGATTTGGTAACATACCACAATAGCCATTTCCATAGCATAAAGAGACATAGATACAACTAAAATACTAAAAAAACAATCCGGAAGAATCGACCATTACCGACCCGATCCGAAACACATAAAACAAACAAACATAAAAAACCACTGACACAGAAAGACAACAGCCATCCAACATCCCCATCCACCATCACAAACCGCCAGATACCTCCGAGCCTCAATCAGCCTAAATGAGTTAGAATAAGGACGAATGTTAAACCTAAATGATTTCATCTCAAACATTTAAATTCAGGGCCGGCCCTGGCATTTTTCTCACTACACGCCAAATCATGACCAGGCTTTTAGTTTGGAATTATATACTTATCGATTCAAAATATTCCCATAAATTTTTGGACCTTTATCGATTCGAGTAAATTTATTTTTTGGGGTTTTATATTGGGTTGGATCGGATTGGATCTACAAGAAATTTTTTTTTTCATTTAACGAAACATGTAATGTTGGTAGCGCAAGCACTGATGTTTTTTAAAAACACGCCTCTTCCACCTTCAAGGTGGGCGGTATTATTTAAATGTTCGACTCATTAACGGACGAGGATGCCAAAACTTAATATATTTTTAGAATTTGTGTCATTGCCATTTGATGTGATTCCCGTTGAAGAAGACACGTATTAAATTTATTTGGAGTCTTTTATTTATTTTAGTTATATTTTATTATCCACATTGGTTAGACAATCTTTTCTTTTTGTTATTACTTTTATTTATAGTTATTTTGTCCCACATTGCTAAATTAGCAATTGGTTTTGGAGTATGTAGCATATGTAAAGGCATTTAGAGTCATTGTAATAAACAGACAAATTTTAAATATATTTTATTTGAAGTATAAGCTTTGGTGAGTTCTCTCACGTTGGTGTTTGGTGGACTCCAACGCCGTTGTTTGGTGGATTCCAAACGGAACTTATCAATGTTACGAGCAGGCGTTGTGGCGTTAGATATCAAGGAGTTCTTAGATACGGGTTATCTAAGGGTTGAGGTCATACCAAGGTTCTTGAATTCTACGAGTTAGCTAGGGGTCGCGGTGTTCGTTTTATTGGTGCCTTCAGTCGGTCCTTCGGTAATTTCGGGTCTGATTCGGTCACGGATCATAGTTGGTATCACCGAATCACATCAGTTGGTATCAGAGACGGTCACTGACGGTATCCAAATATTCCTTTAATTTTTATTAGTCTCTTATTGCGTTTTTTCCTAACGTCAAACAAAAAAAAATCCAGCAATTCTTGTTCCTGTTTTTGTTCTTTTCCTGTTTCGATTCTTAAGTCTGTTCATAAAAATAAAAATAAAAATTGTCCCAGCCTGTTCTTGTTTTAATTCCCTTGCGTTCTTCACAATTTGCATATTGGAAATTTTCCCAGCTCTTTTTTTCATTGTCGAACGTCCTGTTAAAAAAAAAAAAAATTCTCCTTTTGCTTACTCATTTAAAAAAATAGGTTACAACACTTTTCCTGATCTACGTGTTGTTGTTCAAAAAAAATTTTCTAGTTTTCCCAGCAACGGTAGCAGCGAAAAAACAAAAAAATAAATAAAAAGGAGCCGACTTTGACCAATTGTTAGACCTATTTCGGTTTTTTCCCTTTTTCTGATTGGTTGGCAAAAAATTTTTTTTTATCACCAGCCAAATTGCCGAGAGACTCACACCTATTTGTGATTTTTATCACACCCGTGATTTCTAGTACACCTCTCAAAACCAAAAAATCGAATGTTTTTGTTTGGACATTTTAGATACTTGTCGTGTACTACATATTGGTGAATTTTGATCTTAAGTAATGTCAAAGTAGAGTCCTATAAATGCCTATTTTCGGATGTTCGAACGACATTTTAATGATCAGATGAATAGAAATTTTGAAGAGATGAAGGCTCAATTTCAATACATGTTAATGATTAAACCTTGGTAGTAGAGAGGTAATCGTGGTGGTAGAGGTAACCGTGGTGGTACAGAGGTGGTTAAGAAAACTTCTATAGAGGTGTTTTCCGTATTTTGCGGTCATTGTAAAGGGAGTGATCATCATTATTATGATTGCCCTGATTTATTGCAAGAACTACGTAGAATCGACGAGGGAGCTCGTTTGAAACGTGAATCAGCGAGCGAAAAAGACTTGGTTGAAGTGAAAAACAATGAAGATACGAGTGTGGTGGAGATGAATATTGAGAATGAGTCGAATGTAGCGGAGATTGATGATGCGCGTACACCTCCATTTGTGGTGAGAAGCGTGGCGGAAGAGATCAGGAAGCCGATTCTCTCTCATTAGTCCCTTGTTCGAGCTCTATCATATTTTTTGCGGTACATGATGATCATCTAGTTGAGGAGAAAACATGGATAACTGATATAGCCAATCCAGCCAATATATTGCCTATTGATGTTCTTGTCCCAGTTGACATTGATGGAAAACCGAAGCACACCTTCATTGATCCTTTTGCAGTTTATCCGGATTCTCATCCTTATGATTATGTTGCTGATCCAGAGAACATTATTTGCAATGCGCACTCACAACATTACTACTCGTTGGTTTCATTGGCGATGTATGCATCAACAACTCAAGACTATTGATTTGAAGTGGTATGTCCGCCTTTGTATTTGATCCGGGCATATCATTGGTGTTCATTGTTGGTTCGGCCTATTTTGTCCTTGTTTCTTTGCGTTATATGACATCCTTTTGATTCGAGGTCGAATCCTTTCGAGCCGGGAGGAATGATGTGATTCCGTTGAAGAAGACACGTATTAAATTTATTTGGAGTCTTTTATTTATTTTAGTTATATTTTATTATCCCACATTGGTTAGACAATCTTTTATTTTTGTTATTACTTTTATTTATAGTTATTTTGTCCCACATTGCTAAATTAGCAATTGGTTTTGGAGTATGTAGCCTATATAAAGGCATTTAGAGTCATTGTAATAATCAGACAAATTTTAAATATATTTTATTTGAAGCTATAAGCTTTGGTGAGTTTTCTCACGTTGGTGTTTGGTGGACTCCAACGCCGTTGTTTGGTGGATTCTAAGCGGAACTTATCAAGGTTCTGAGCAGACCTTGTGGCGTTCGTATACCAAGGTTCTTAGATACGGGTTATCTAAGGGTTGAGGTCATACCAAGGTTCTTAGTTACGAGTTAGCTAAGGGTCGCGGTTGTAATATTCCGATTTTCGGGAAAGGGCAGACGTGTCATTTTGCGAAAACGAAATAATAATATTTCTTTTATTTTATTGGAGTTAAGTATTGTGTTAATTATATATATGTTGAAGAGAGTTTGAGAATGTGATAAACACAAGAGTAAACTTCAACTTATTTATTCATGTTGAAAGAATGAGTATAAATAGATACAAGAGAGGATCCTTACAAGAGAGGATCCTAGCTAGTAAAGTAAAAGTAACTAGAGCCGGCTACAATAAATGCTAGAGTCGGCTATGTCTATGCTATTACATAATAGGACAAAGGATAGTTACTTTATGACTATTAGGACATATTAATTGTTTATTCAATGCAATTAATATGTCTCTTGATAAAAAGTAACACGTTACATTGTAACATGTTAAGAGTGTAATAATAATGTAATATTAACCATAGTATTTCCACACCCCCTCAAAGCTGGGTTGTATATGTTTATACAACCAAGTTTGCTACTACAATCTCTTTGAACATAAGTGGTGGTATGGCCTTGGTGAGAATATCGAGATTCGATCTCTTTGAGGAACATCTTGGAGTTGAATAATCTTGGCATCAATCTTCTCCTTTAGGAAGTGTCTCATCAATGTCCACATGTTTGGTTTTATCATGATGGATGGATCCTCGCCATGCATAAAGGTGAATTATTGTCACAAGAGAGTGTGATAGGTTCTTGAAGAGGTTCTTTGAAGTTCGGTGAGTACCTTTTTAGCCACGAGCTTCACAAATGCCAAGTACAAGTGCCCTGAGTTCAGCTTTCAAGATGCTTCTTGACACGAAGAGGTTTGTTTTTGCTTCTCCAAGTAACTAGGTTTCCCCATACATATGAGCAATAGCACTGTGGTAGATCTTTCATCAATGTGACATCCAGCCCAATCGGCATCGGTGTAGACCTTGATTGATCTATCGGGAGACTTGGTGAAATGTAAGCCCTGGCCAGTGAGTGGACTTCAGTACCTCAAGATCTCCGTTCACAAGCATCCCAATGTTGCTCAAGTAGGGCAATGCATGAATCAAGCTAACTGATCGACTCCATATGCAATATCAGGTCTTGTATGGGATGAGATAAATGAGTTTCCTACAAGTCTTTGATATTGATCCTTTCTCGACGGCAATGTCACCATGCGGCGAGGTATTACCTGGGGTCTACTCTGGGGATACAAAGAGAGTTTGCATCCCAAGATGCCGATTTCCTTCAAAGAGTCCAAGACATACTTCCTCTCGTGAAACAGATATACCTCGGCTGTTTTCTAGCTATTTCCATACCAAGAAAGTACTTGAGGTAGCCCAAATCTTTAACTTGAAATACTTTTGCGCCAGGTCTTCAAGTGTTGGATCTCGGCGAGGTCATCACCGATAAGGATGATATCATCCACATGAACAATAAGAATGGACCTTTTACGGTTTGTTGTTTTGATAAACATTGTGTGATCTCGAGTTGCATTGATGGTATCCAGCAGACTTTAACCACAAGAGTGAGTTTGCCAAACCAGGCTCTAGGGATCGCTTTAGGCCATATAGAGATTTCCTCAATTTGCAAACTTTCCTCGAGTGTGAGTGTTGGAAAAACCGGGAGGCACATTCATATAGACTTCCTCAGTAAGGTCACCATTTAGGAAAGCATTCTTGATATCCAATTGGTGTAGAGGCCAGTCAAGTTGGACAGCAATTGAGATCAGTACCCTGACAGTGTTTAGTTTTGCCACAGGTGCAAAGGTTTCCTTGTAGTCAAGGCCATATGTTTGAGTGAATCCCTTGCTTGATCTAGCTTTGTATTTGTCAATAGTACCATCAGCATTGTACTTGATAGTGAACAGCCATTTGCAGCTGACTGTCTTCTTTCCATGTGGGAGAGTGGTGAGATCCCAAGTATGGTTGTCAAGGCGAGAGCGATCATTTCGGTTTGACAATTTGCCTCCACTTATCATGTTGGAGAGCTTCTGTATATTCTTAGGAATAGAGTGGGAATCCAAGTCCCTGTGTAAACATGGCAAAAACAGTGATAAGCGATCATAGGATAGATAATTATGAATAGAGTGATCGGTGAAGTGCAAGATCTCTTTCCTTCACGATAGCAATGGAGTGCATCATCAACGTCCGCCAAGTGCGAGAGTCGATGGTGCCGAGGTTCACTCTCTGTGACTCGATGAGATTCTTTGAGTGTCGTGAGTCTCGTTCAAAGCAGGCTCTGGGACGATGAGACTACAGTTCGAGGAGGTTGCCGATCGATAGGATCTTGAGAGTCGATTAAGTCTTGAGGTTCAAGAGTTTTCTTTGAGGAAAGGATTTAGGTCAAGTTCAATCGAAGTTTCCATCGGTGATCGCCTCGGTGGACTTCTTTGTAGTAGGAGTCCTTTCAAAGAATTTTACATCCATAGAATTGTAAAATCTTTTTTCAGAAGGAGAGTAACACTTGTAACCTTTTCTGTCCTTTGCATATCCTAGGAAAATGCACTTGTGAGCTTTGGGATCAAGTTTGCTTCGTGTTGGGCATGGATATAAACAAATACTGATACAACCAAAGATTTTTGGTGGTAATTGGGAAATAAGATGAGGCGAGGAGTGTGTGGTCAGGAGGGTTTGGATAGGAGTTTTGAAGCCTAACACTCTACTGGGAAGTCTGTTGATTAAGTATGTGGCAGTTAATATAGCTTCACCCCACATATACTTTGGGACATGGGTAGTGAACATGATTGATCGAGCCATCTCCGGTAGAGTGCTGTTTTTTCTCTCAAAGAACTCCATTTTGTTGAGGTGTTTCCACACAAGCTGGCGATATGGACAATCCCTTATTCATCAAGAAATTGCGAGGTTAGACTCATAGTATTCAAGAGCATTATCAGTCTTTAAGATCTTGATCTTAGTGTCAAATTGAGTAGAGATCATGTTGTAGAATTCCCAAAAAAGCGGTCCAACTTCAGATTTATCCTTCATTAAAAGCGACCATGTGTTCTGGTATGATCATCAATGAAAGTGACAAACCACCTTTTTCTGTTATACTTTTTACCCTCGAGGTCCCCATACATCACTATGAATTAAAGTGAAAGGTGTGGAAGGCAAATAAGGTAGTTTGGCATACACAGATTTGGTAAGTTTGGCAAATTGACAAATATCACATTGAAGATCATTGACATTACATCCTTTAAACAATTCAGAATTACAGACTTCAAATAACCAAAACTTGGATGTCCTAGTCTATAATGCCATAACATGATATTATCTAAGGTTTGAGTGCAGTCAGTGAGGCGATTCGGTCTTGATCTTCTTGTCTTCAAAGAGGTCGACCACATACAATCCTAAGCGTGGTTTAGCCCTCCCAATCACTTTCTGTGAAGAAGGGTCCCTGAAAGTGCACCGATTCTTATTAAAAACAACGATCCAATTTAAATCTTTTGCAAGTCTCTTGACAGATATGAGATTGCAGATCTAATTTTGGAACAAATAGGACATCCTTTAGACATATCTTATTAGTGAGTTTAACATTTCCAAAACCTTTTGCACGAGAGATAGATCCATCAATGATCTTAACATTGTGAATTTGTTGACATGGCATAAGGTGAGTTATGAGGTTTTTATTACCTAGTCATATGGGAGGAGGCCCCAGAATCAACAATCCATGTTTCATTACTAATAGAAGAGTAGAATTTACCGCACTAGCCTTGAGTAGCCGTGTCGGTAGAGAGGTACTACCTTCTTTTGTTGAGTGAGGAAAGCTCGAATGCAAACAAACCGAGCATTCAACTTGTTGTCATTCTCTCTTCATGGACATGCCTCGCCTGACTTTCCTGGTAGGTTTGAGGATTTAGGCATGCCATGTAGCTTTCCAAACAAGTGTCCTTGGTGTGATTTGTGCGTTTGCGGTGCTCACGAACAACTTTCCGATTCTATCGGAGGCTACGACAGTCTCGGTAACCTCGTGAGGCTTCACGATGGTCACAGGTAGCACTCTCAAGTAGGGTTGTCAAGAGGGGAGTTCAAAGAACATCACTTTCCTCCTGCTTTCCTCATGTTTGACTTCAGCAAACATGGATTTGAGATTGGGAAGAGGTTTAGTGGCAAGGATTCTTCCTCTAACATCATCAAGAGCAGGATTCAGTCCAGTAAGAAACTTGAATACTCTCTTTTTCTCAATAATGTCCTTATAAAGGGCAGCATCCTTGACATCATTCCAGGGGTGAGTTTCGGCATATCTAGGTGTTGCCATGCCCACAGACAGTTGGTTGAAGTATTGAGTTATAGACATATCTCCTTGCTGCGCAGATTTTGAATCGAGCTTCAAGTTCATACACTTTCGAGGTATTGTCTTTCTTGGAGTAAAGATCCTGGCATTATCCTGATTTCCTTTGCAGATCATACATCATAAAGTTCTCACTAATCTCTTTTGTCATTGATCTTGTGAGAATGGTCATGACTTGATTATTAGCAGGTATCCCATGCTTCAAATCACGGGTCATCTTGGCGAGGCGGAGTTTAGAGTCGGACAGTATCCCATCTTACCTTGTCCAGAGATGTACATTTTCATAGATCTTGACCATAGCAAATAGTTGTTGCCATCAAGTCTATGATTAGTATAAGATGAAGATTCAGTGACCTGGTCTCGCTTTGAGGCACTGGGACTCAACTGAAGGTGAGGAAGCTTCAGATAGTGAAGACATTCTTGATTCAGCAGGGTGCTGAGAGTTTGCAGCGGATTTCAGGAGTTTAAGTCTCCGATACCATGAAGAGAGTTTGAGAATGTGATAAACACAAGAGTAAACTTCAACTTATTTATTCATGTTGAAAGAATGAGTATAAATAGATACAAGAGAGGATCCTTACAAGAGAGGATCCTAGCTAGTAAAGTAAAAGTAACTAGAGCCGGCTACAATAAATGCTAGAGTCGGCTATGTCTATGCTATTACATAATAGGACAAAGGATAGTTACTTTATGACTATTAGGACATATTAATTGTTTATTCAATGCAATTAATATGTCTCTTGATAAAAAGTAACACGTTACATTGTAACATGTTAAGAGTGTAATAATAATGTAATATTAACCATAGTATTTCCACATATGTAATTTTTGAAATTGTGTATTTAATTAAAGGGATTTTCTGATTTTTGGTAATTAAAAAAAAAGGGTAATTAAGGAAAAGGGTTTAATTTGGGAATTGGTATTTAAGGAAAATAAACTGAGATAATTCTCATAACCTAGTTAATCAGAAAATCAGTTCCACACCTCTTCTCTGCGCAAATTTGGAGGAGAAGAAAGGGCAAGAGAGTTGTCACAATATCTGAAGCGTTTCTTGATCGTTTTCAGATCGGATTGAAGAATTGGAATCGTCGTGAGAAGATCACCGCTTTGATATCAGTTCGTGGAAGTGCAGCAGACTTTTCAAGGCTGTTTGGCTCAGTTTTTGGCTGCAAATAGGTAAGAGGCTCTTCCTACGATTTCAATTATCGTTTATAAGGTTTAGATTGTGTTTAAGATGCTTTAATGCTAGGAAGATGTGTCTTTTCGTTGATCAATGATCATAGATGCTATGGTTTGATTAGATATGTTTTTCTGTGTTTTACTAGGTTTAATTCGATGTTAATTAGGTTAGAAATGGATTAGAAATCGCGTTTTGAAGATTTTAGCGTTTTGGGAAAAACCCAGGCAAAAGGGCGTTCGCACTAGGCAAACGGGCGTTTGCGATCATAGCAGCTCAAACGGGCGTTTGCACAAGGCAGACGGGCGTTTGAGGTTAGATTTTTGATTCAGGATGTAGCCATTTTTTACGGACGGGCGTTTGGGGTTAGTGGACGGGCGTTCGATGTCAAACGGGCGTCCATAGGATGTCAAGCGGGCGTTTGACTGTTTTACCTTGTTTTTTCTTGTTTTATCATTTCAACTTGGTTTGGGCTTCATAATCATGTTATTATTGTTTTAAACCCTTAATTTGTGATACGTAAACATTTCATAAACATAAACAAGCCTGAATTGAGTTTCTGATTCGTTCAGTTAAAATACCGAATGTACTCTTAAAGGGAGTTGAAGTTCGGATCCGTCGGAAGAGCATGATAGGCTTGTGCTTTGATGAATTAGAATTCATCAATGTCTGTGTAATTGCTAGGCCTTGTTAATGTCTAGTGGTCTAGGAAGAGAGTAGTGTCGGTGAGGGAGACTAAATGAAAACACATAGGTGGTTAGTTAATCATTCTAATAAAATACGTACTTGACTAGTAAAAGATTAAGCAACATGTCTCTCTTGGATAGACACGATCCTATATCGCGATGTGTGTGCTACCCTCGAAGGTGGAAGAACCCGTGGAGTCAAAAGAACCACAAGTTAGGGGACTCACCGAGACGCGCGCATACTATCGGAGTCTACCTATTCTAGACTTCGTGGATATTGGTGTGATCCACTAATATGTTGCAATCGATATCTCCTGGTGGATATACATCGAGCGTAGTGCCCCTTGAGTGCGGTTGTAACATAAATAAGTTAGGTAGAAGCGTTTAGTCATAACATGTTGATGGACATGTAATGAACCCCCAGATTGAGTTGGTCACACATAAACAACTAAACGAATAAATGTCTTTTCTTTATGAATTGTAGTTGTTGTCGTAACTTCTATCTCTTATTAAGTATGTTGTACTTACCTCAAATGCATGTTTTCTATGTGTTTGGGGGTGAGAAGATGAACAGGTTGATCAGGGTTACGAGGATGAGTTCGATGATGACGTTTGACGACGCTCGTTGAAGACTTTATAATTATTTATTCATCTTTCATTTGTTAGACTATTTGGAGTACTTTTGGTTTAGACTTTTTGTCTTTCGAGATTTGTAGTACTTTACGTTTCTTTTGAGAATATCGACGTTACTTTTGGGTTTTCAGTATTTTCTTTGAATGTAATAAAGTTACATTTCATCCTTTAGATCGTTTCCTATTCTTGGTTGTTTCTTTTTTGGAAATTTATTTCCCGAGTCTTTTGCTTCCGTTTGCTTGTTTGTGATACGACGTAGTAGAGGCTTACGTATGAAATGAATTTATTTTTATTTTATACGTGCGAACGTTCCTTTTCCGGATAAGGACTCGGTGTCCTAACGCAGGCGCATAAATGGTGCTCGTTTTATTGATGCCTTCACTCGGTCCTTCGGTGATTTGGTCCGATTCGGTCACGGATCATAGTTGGTATCACCGAATCACATCACCATTGTTGTTTGTCAGTTATATAAATATTTTTGTGAAATGATTTAGTTTTTGTTATCACAATAACTTAAAATGAAATACAGTAAAAGTATTGATAGTCTGATCGTTTTTGAATTCAATTCATTTTTAAAGGTACTACTATTTATAAAAACAACTCAGGTTCGAGGTACCGAATTCAAATCTCATCAGGTTATGCATATCCATTGTATGCAGTAATATCCTTAATTTTCTTTATAAAATATTGTAATAGTAAACGCACAATTAATTACGATTTCAGTCCGAGCAACGGTTAGGAATGGTATAATCTACAATTCAAGGAAGAAGAGAAGAAGAGAGGCACTTGCATTCTCTTGACAAGAATATGTGGGAACTTAGGTTTATGTTACAAATAAAATAGAAGACTTATATAGCCAAAAATCAAAAAGTCTAGAATATCCTTATGACAAATACAAAATATCTAATACAATATATGCTAACAACAACAAATACAGAAACTCAACCTCCTAATTGTCCAAGAAAAAAAAAAAAAAAAAAAAAAAAGTGGAAATAACAACCGGCCCCTGCCTTTTTGATACGTGGAATTTGTTGTTGAATTAGTATTAGATCATCATACTAGCTTCCAATTATGTTTAAATCGAATTGAAGTTAAGTTGTCTGCATGTGTAAAAGAATCACACTACTCAAAGATACCGTTCCATTTTAAGAAAACTATACACACGTATTAATTAATATGTCATACACAATTATTAAATGTGTAAAATTTGCATTATGTTTTTATTTTTTTTATTTTATCGAAACCGGATATTTTATTAAAAAAACATACGAAAGTTATCTAATGAAACGAATTGTCTGGCTAAACTTTCTGAGAGTGTAACACTAAGAAAAAAGAAAAACAAATACAAGAAAGCTCAAGCAACGCCAATCTAAGCTCTCGGTAGCGCGCTAATGGCTTCGAGATGAAGGGGGGAGCTCATCATGATGAAACTCTTGATTACGCCAAAACACGATGCTTAGGACAATCTCGCGGAATAGAAATCTCCGGAATTCAATAGTGTCATGCCATACATATTTATTTTCAAACAACGCTCCAACCATGAGGGGATCTCATAACTCGAAATAAAAGAACTCCAATGTTGTCGGTGGATGACTTCCTTCCACATGGTTAGGGTCCACGGGCAGTACCTAACCACATGAAGGGTCGACTCAGGTCTCGTGCAACAAAGGAAGCATGCATCATCTTCAATGATATGGCGGTCCTTGAGAAGGCCCTTGATAGGAGAGGCGTCGCGATAAATCTGCCAAAGTAAAATATTCCCTCGAAGAGGTCCTTTAATGGACCAAATTAATCGCCAATTGCCATCCTCGGGGGCCGCGGGAATCAAAGATCGGTTTTGGATGTTATGATACGCCGAGCTTACCGTAAATTTTCCGGATGGAGTCAACTTCCAGCATGGGTTCCCATAATTATCAAAATCGATTGCATCACATACAAAGTTAGTAGCACATCATATGTGGAGCCAAATGAAAGAACAATTTACTTTTGGATCATCAAGGGGCGACCCATATTTACAGGCTTAGGAGTTGCACCCAGAGCTTATTTGGCTCCGTGAGAAGCTGCCAAGTGAGCTTAGCTAGAAAGGCAATATTCATATCACGTGCATTGCGTATACCAAGGCCTCGCGATTCTTCCGGACGCAGAGATATGGTTCCAAGCAACAAGATGTAGTCCTTTTTCTCCGCGTCATGCCCCAAAAGAATGCCCGAATGATTTTGTCAAGCTCATGTGTAATCTTGCATGGAGGCGGACCGTCTACATAAGGTAGTAGTAGGCGTTGTGGAGAGGACCGTTTGAGAAAGAATAGCTCGGCCAGACCTTGGATAAAGTTGTTGCCTTCCAAGGTTTGAGTTTGAACGGACTCTATCAACAATTCCTTGAAATTCATCTTTTTCAAGCGGTTATGGTGAAAGGGGACTCCCAGATATTTCTCGAGGTGATTGGTATGAGACATACCCAAAGTATTCTGTATGAGATTGATCGTCTGTGCATTCGTATTTGGAGAGACCGCAAACTTGGATTTTGACGCACTAATCTTTTGGCTTGAAAATCCGTAGAAGCTAGAAAGAACTCGGTCAATTTCAAAGGCTTGATCAATAGATGCTTCCGTAAACAGCAGGAGGTCATTCGCAAAAAAAAATGCGAGAGCTTAGGACCCCCACGAGAGACAGAGACCGGTTTCCATCTTCCCTCATCAATGGATCAGTGAATATGGCAGCTCAGAACTTGCATAACAATGACAAAGAGATAAGGGACGAGGGGGTCACCTTGCTTTAAACCGCGGCGGGGTTGAAAGCCTTGGAGAGGAGCGCCGTTGCACAGGATTTCAAGAGATGTGCTAGATAAAGAGTACATGATGAGGTCCACCATAGCATTATTGAATCCCACAATATGAAGGATATGCCGAAGGAACTCCCAGTTGACCCGGTCATAAGCTTTCTCAAAATCGATCTTAATAATCATTAAGCCTTTGCTTCCTTTTTTCCGCTTCATTGTAAAGAGCACCTCCTGAGTAACAATAATATTATCCGAAGTCTGCCTACCCGGTATAAAGGCACTTTGACTGTTGTCGGCAATTTTTCCAATAATCAAACGGAGGCGGTTGGCAATAATCTTCGTGATGATATTAACCGCTACATTTGCAAGTGCTATTGGACGGAGTTGAGACACTTATTCGGGCGGATGTACCTTAGGAATCAAAGCAATGAAGGTTCGGTTCATAGCAGGTGGGAATCGTTGATCATGAAAAGCCTTGATAACCCATGAAGTAAGAGGAGTGCCAAGATGTTCCCAGTTATGTTGAAAGAAGACTAGAGGGAAACCATTAGGGCCGGGGGATTTAAAACCTCCCATATCAAAAAGTGCATCCCGAACTTCACCCTCAGAGACAGGTTGATTAAGGTGTCTCTTATCTGCATGAGTGAGCATAGGCTCGAAAATGCATTATGTTAGTTTGTTGTGAAACTTTATTGTAAATTTTGACACTATTTTTCTGTTTTAAGTCCATTAGTGGGTTCAACTTACCGTGGTTTCTCCTAAAAACGGATATCTTGGAATGAATTCGCATAATTACAAATTACACTATCATTTAAAGCGTTAAAGAAGAAAAATGATTGGACTCCAACAATTAAGACACAATATGTATAATATATTTTTAAATAATTAATCATCAGGAGCGGCTTTAAAATATATATTTACGATACGGGATGCAAATTTCTTAGATCGATGTGTGGTTTTTTAAAATTGGACTAGTACATTAACTCAATTTTAGATGACTTTTTTATTTATTTAAAGAGGAATGACTTCTTATTAATCAATACAACATAATAATAATAATAATAATAATAATAATAATAATAATAATAATAATAATAATAATAGGGTCAAAACAAACAAATAGAATATCAAGTTTGGAATCCATAAAAGAGATCAGGTTATTGTTGGAATCTAACTTTGATACGAAGGATTTGGGGGAAGCAAACGTGGTTTTAGGGATCAAAATAATGAGGAAAGATAGATTTATATCATTAAATCATCTCTTTATATTAAAATATCTCTTTATATTTATATCAAGTTTGGAATCCATAAAAGAGACCAGGTTATTGTTGGAATCTAACTTGATATCTGAAGGATTTGGGGAAAGCAAACGTGGTTTTAGGGATCAAAATAATGAGGAAAGATAGATTTATATCATTAAATCATCTCTTTATATTAAAATATCCTTAAAAGATATGGTCATATGGACTATAAGCCTGCATTTTCACCCATTGATCCTAGTATTAAGTTAATGAAAATCTTGGTAGATGCTATGACCAATTACAATATGCAAGTGTGATAGGAAGTCTTATGTGTGTTACGCATTGCACAAGAGACTGATATAGCATATGCGATTGGTATATTATGCGTTTCACTAGTAATCCAGGAAAAGAACATTGGTATGCGATTTTGATTTACGAGATACTTGAAAGGAACAATTGATCACGGATTACGATTGAGGTTTCTGTTGTATTTGAAAGGGTACACTAATAGAAGTTAGAATAACATAGAATCAAATTCTAAATCCACCACCAGATGGATTTTTACCTTAGGAGGTGCAAATGTATCTTGGTGTTCGAAGAAACAAACTTGTGTTTCGGATTCCACTACGTTAGCAGAGTTTATTTCATTGGCAGATGCAAGTAAATAAGCGGGATGACTAAGAAATTTATTGATTGTTATTCCTTTGTGGGAAACGCTATCCCCAAAAGATAATGATACATTGTGATAATAAAGTTACTTTGTATTTAGTAGCACGTAAGACTTACGATGGTAAGCAACGACATCTTAGTCTGAGACAACAGTCTCTTCATGGATTACGTAAACAATGAGTAATCTCTGTTGACTATGTAGAGTCGTCAAAGAATAACCTAGCAGATCTTTTGACGAAAGGAATGGGATTAAGGTCTATGCAACATTAGTTAGGTTTGACAAGAGCCCTACTTATGTTTTGAAATATACACAAAGTTTAAAGGGTACAAGTAAGTTAAAGTCTAACTAGAATGAGACACTAGAGTACTTGATAAATCTCATTCATGAAATATCTAGTGTGACTAAATAATGCATGGTATAGGATGAAAACATTGTTCTTAATAAGTCTTATTGCTGGAAAAAGTGACTCGCAATATCACTTTAAACAGACTTACTTATGTGAGTGTGAAAGTCATGCCGCTTTCTATGAGGTATAGACCGTCTCGATCTGGAGCACTCATGAATTTTGGGATATAATGCATGGCCATTAATGCGTTGGAACAAAGAGACATTCATTTAACGGAATAGTATGTGTGATAACTCCGGTTGCATCACAACGAGGTCCTTGGTTCAAGATGCGTCCACCATAGCACCCTGCTGAAACTTTGAGTTCTTTACATTAAGTGGAAGTTCAAAGGCAAAAGCTACTTTCATTTATGTATGATTTCCTACGACGATGCTTAGTCCGTGTCTGCATGAACTACGATAACTTGATCCTCACAATGGTACGTATGCAAGTATGCAATCACGTAGTAGATGCAGCCGCTTCATTCATTTGTTTTTTCAATGATTTTATGGTGGCTGCAATGCACACCATGTCATCACCTTCTCCACTAATAAAAAATTTAAAAAAAATAAAATTTCCTAAATACGTGGGACAACCAGAATAGTGAAATATGATTGGTTCGGACCACCAAGTCGTACTTGTGGCCTGACCACCATAAAATTTGCCTTGTATTTACATATAAAATATTTTTTCGAAAAAATAGAAGGAATTGTTAGATATTTTTTCATAAATTACATATTTTGTTTCATAAATTAAATTTTATCTTGAAAGTATAAAATGACTCGTGTATAAAGATATATATTTTTGGGATTAAAACAACAAATATTTGAGAACGTCTGCAATACTTTCTTTGTCCTTAAGTTTGTTTGGTTTTTTTTTTTTTTTTGGAACCAATAACATATTGCTTCCGTCTCATATTATAATTCATCCTAACTTTATAAACACAGATTAAGAAATTCAATAAATTATTCAACTTTGTTAGTTTTTGACTAAAATGCCTTAGGCTAATTTATTAAGTTGTGTGACGAAAGTTTATGCATTGAAATGTGATAATTACTTATATTGTGGAACATATAAAATATGTTACGATGACTTGTAATATAGGAAGGAGGTAGTACACCTTGGTTTTAAAGAATGTAACAGAAAAATGTATTGAAAGATCGTCACGCAGTTGTCACTATGCTCAAACCCAAGTAATAAATACTACTTCCGGTTTAAAATATAAGTCATCCTAAGAGTTTTCATACAGATTAAGGAAGTGGTTGAATGTCATTAATTTGAAGGTTAATGTCAAAAATACCTTTGACTATCATTAATAGAATAGTTGCTGAGTAATGAAATTTGTTGGATCCATAATAAATTAGGGATAAGATATAGAAAGGAACAATAAATATTGAATTGGTATTATAGAATGTCTTATAGTGTGGGACAAATCAAAAAGTGTAGGATGACTTATATTTTGGACTGTAGGTAGTAAATAAATACTACCTCCGGTCCAAAATATAAGTTATCTTAGAATTTTCACATTGATTAAGAAATTAGTTAAATGTAATTAATGTATGAATAAAATGTATAATACACCCATTGACTATCATAAATGCAACAATTGTGGAGTAAATAAAAGTGGTTAGATTAATATAAATTAGGTGTAAGATAAAAAAAATGTTTATTAATGCTCTCTTGATATTGTGAATGACTTATATTATAAGACCAAAGTAAAAAAATTAGAATGACTTATATTTTAGACCGAATACACAGTAACTAACATGGTCCTATAAATACTTGAGAGTCAGTTTTTGCATTTAATGTACATCTTCATTACCTCTTCAGAATATTCCTAAATCCTAATTAATGGCTTCTCTTTCATTTTCTCTCACAAAAAACTGCATTTGCCCTTCTTCGTACATGAACAAAACTGAAGACTTTGATCATCTTAAAAATGATTTCAATTTATTTGGTGCCAATAAATCAAAGCATTTGTTAATAAGGAGGAGTTTCTCCGTTTCAAATGTTGCTAGCAAAGTTCCGGCAGCTGCTCCTCCGTCACCGCCTCCGGCGACCGTAAAAGATGGTGTTAACGGCGGCTACCACGGCAGCAACGGAAAACTTGCTGCATGGACTAGCGTACGCCATGAAAGGTGGGAAGGAGAGCTTGTTGTTCATGGTGAAATTCCCTTGTGGCTGGTACGTATATATGTCAATTTTATTAATTATCTTATATATATATAATAAATATTTCATGATCTCAATCATCAACAAAAAAGAAAACACCTTCTTGTGTTTCAATTATTAGCTGTATAAGACAAGATCTATGTTTATTTTGTTTAGGATATATATGAATTGCTGTTAGAAAAAATTTAAAAAACAATGGTGTGCCTATAACATTCACAAGGGGTTGTAGACTCTGCTAAAATGAAAATAAAACAATGTTAATTGTATCCATTAAAATTAAAAAATTACTAAAAAATCATTTATGCATTTACTGATTTTTTTTTTCTTCTTTTGGATTCATCATTAATCTATTGGGTTGGATTAATATGATTTCATGTATTAAACAGAATTTAATTAATAGATGTCTATTTGATTTAACACGAAAAAATCCGGTTTCCAGCTCCATGTTTGCAACATATATATCATTTTTATTTCTATTATTTTTGAGATGGTATTCGAAAGACAGAAAGTAAGATGCTTACGAGTATAAAATTTTAATAAAAAAAATTGATTTGTAACGGATGTAGTTTTCTTGTCAAGCAGGTTTTGAACCGTTACGGGTTGCATGAAAATCCCACCTAAGATCCACTCACTTTTTGTCCAATATATATATACGTTACAAACATAAGAAACTCATATTATCCTTTGTTTTATCGTTTAACTGCTACACTAAAATAATTAATCAGCAACTACTCAGACTATTTAAAAACTGTATATATAAAATATATAATATAATATTTTATAGAATATAATATAATTACAGTGTCATATGAGACACCATACATAATCTTACAGCTACATCATCTGCTGTCGTCTTTGTATTATATATAACTACAACTATAATATAATTTATATACGACGTGACATTCCAAGAGGGATAAATAAGCATAGTGGATGTGAATATAATAATCTATAAGTGAATTTTTTTGTCGCAACAAATAACACAACAAATTTATTATACCATATTGATGATATACACTTCACGCTCTTCATAATGAACGATATGTATTTCAAAGACGATAAAGGCAGACACAAAGTGTAAAACTCATTCACACAAAATACAATCTTATGGTTTTTTTTTTTTTTTGTTTTTTTTTTATTTTAACAGAGTAATGCTTTACGTTCACAGCAAAATTAACACAACACATTATGTATCATTGATTATATTATAAGATTCATTGATAGATGATTGTCTCGTCATAATCAATCGGGTAAGATGTGTTAGTGTCCATTTTGTTTTAGGCAAAAATGATACAGGCACAACCGTTGTGTCACAACGAGTGACACGACGGTCATATGCTCCGTTAATCTTGATGTGTTTAATTATAATCAATTTAAACTCATCATAATCAACGATGCAAATATTATGTCACGCGTTGTTATACGACGATCGTGTCAATATCAGTATTCAAATGATTACAATGCATATGGTGTGAATGAGTTCTATTTTTTGTGTTTGCTTGTATCATCTTTTTAAGTGTTTTGTGAAAATTATTGTGACACTGTGATTTTAACACTATCACCACCGCAATTTTGAGCTTAGATGATGTTACTAGCATAATACTTGCATCACAATCCCTGATCAATAATACAATATATTTTTACTTCATATAAATATGTATTGTGTTTATATAAATATTTTTACTCACGCGTTAAGCGAGGGCGTTTTAGTGGTAAAAGACAAGTGTCGTAATAACAACCTGACGCGAAACTGTTGTGTGAAGATTGAATTCGTGGAAAAAATAATTAACTTTTTTCTTTGAAATAATAATAATTTCATAAGCTACAGTAATTTAGATTACATGATTAATGTCTCAACTTTTTCTGTAGGACTGACCTTTCGGTTAAAGTTTAACCGTTTTTTTAAGTTGTACTTCCGCCATGAGTTCTAGTTGTTGTTGTTGTTGTCCTCGTCTTCGTTGTTATATTATTATTATTATTATTATTATTATTTGCAGAAAGGGACATACTTGAGGAATGGACCGGGACTATGGCACTTAGGTGACTACAATTTCCGCCACCTTTTCGACGGCTACGCAACCATCGTCCGGCTACATTTCGATAACGGACGGTTAGTAATGGGCCACCGGCAACTCGAATCGGAAGCTTACAAAGCAGCAAAAAAGAACAACAAACTCTGCTATAGAGAATTTTCCGAAGCTCCGAAACCCGATAACTTCCTAGCCTACATCGGAGACCTCGCAAATCTATTCTCCGGCGCATCTCTTACCGATAACGCCAACACCGGCGTCGTCAAGCTCGGAGACGGCCGAGTCGTTTGCTTAACAGAAACAATTAAAGGATCGTTAATAATTGATCCAAGCACATTGGACACAATCGGAAAATTCGAGTATACTGATAATTTCGGAGGATTGATTCATTCAGCACACCCGATTGTGACGGAGGATGAATTTATAACGCTTTTGCCTGATTTGATTAATCCGGGATATGTTGTGGTTAGAATGGAGCCGGGGACGAATGAGAGGAAGTTTATTGGTCGGGTAGATTGCCGGGGCGGGCCGGCAGCTGGTTGGGTGCATAGTTTTCCGGTGACGGAGCATTATGTGATCGTGCCGGAGATGCCGTTAAGATACTGTGCGGCGAATTTGTTGAAGGCAGAGCCGACTCCGCTGTTTAAATTTGAGTGGCATCCTGAATCTAAAGCGTTTATGCATGTTGTGTGTAAAGCAAGCGGCAAGATTGTAAGCATCTCTTCTTCCCTCCACAACAAAATAGCTAAAATAAAATTCAAAACATACTTTTGGATTATTGATTATGACGTGGAATATATTCATTCAAACGAGTCCCAAAAAAATCAATGTTGAAAAAAGTTGTTGTGGCATTTTGTTGTGCAAATTTGTTGCACGTGGAATAATCATTTCTCTTCTATCATAACCAAGGGTGAGAATATGCATGGTGTGACTTGTTGTGGCTAGAGCTTCTAAACGAACCGAGCTGTCTATGAACAAACTTGAACTCGACTTGTGAAAGTTCGTTCATGTTTGTTTGTTTATGTAAACAAGCCGAGCTCAAGCATAATCTATAGCTCGTTTAGTTATCGAGGGAACATGAGCCCGGATCATGAACGCTCGAATTTGTTCGTGAACACACACATGCACAAACACATTACTCATGTTAGGTTAGTAGTTAAGCTAGCCAAATTGAGCTTTGTTTGAGCCGAATGAACAAATTATTACTTGTCGAGCCAGAGCCAAGCTCGAACATTGTATCTATGTTATCGAGCCGAGCTCAAACAGAAATTTAGGCTCGTTTGGTATACGGCGGGCTCGACAGAAAAAGCGAGCTCGAGCTCAAACTACTTCTACTTCTACTCGGCTTGTTAACAATACTAGTTGTGGCATAACAGGCGTCGTGCCACAACAGGCGTCGTGCTAGTAACATTTCTCTTTCTGTATATGTGACTTGTTTATTTGAAAGAAAATAAATGATGATTTTATTTTTAATTTTTGGGTATGAAAAATACAAAGGTGGCAAGTGTGGAAGTGCCATTGTATGTGACATTCCACTTCATAAATGCATATGAAGACAAAGATGAAGATGGAAGAGTAAGGGCTGTGATTGCAGATTGCTGTGAGCATAATGCAGACACCACCATTCTTGAAAAACTCAAGTTGCAGAATCTCAGGTCTTCCAACGGTCAAGATGTCCTTCCAGATGCTAGGTATATACATACTACACTTTTTTTATTGAAATATTAACTTTTAATAGATTTTTCTTTCTTACTTAAAAGTAATTAATAAATGTATTGTTGATGAATAATTATAATTAGGGTCGGGCGATTCGTGATACCATTGGATGGCAGTCCAAATGGTAAGCTGGAGGCAGCATTGAACCCTAATGAACATGGAAGAGGCCTTGATATGTGCAGTATAAACCCTGATTACTTGGGCAAGAAGTACAGGTATGCTTATGCATGTGGTGCTCAACGGCCATGCAACTTTCCAAATTCCCTCACTAAGGTACGTACTACTAATATATAACTCTTGATTGATAGTTAAACGTTTCAAATTGGAAATATTTTGGTATAGATTGTTACTCCACATGAGGAGATATATACTACACCACCACACATTTACAATCTAGCATTGAAATATGTGTGTGAAAATTACTTCATATTTGTCATGTGGATAACCTACATAAAAATCTTCCGCATGAATGTGATGTGTAACTTGTTATGATAATTTTCATTGTGAGAATAGCATTTACCAGGGACGGAACTAGAGGTGGCTAGGGTGGGCGCAGCCCATCGGCTTTTATTTTCGGTATATCAAAAGTCTTATATAATTCAATTAAATACAGTTAGTTGTCTTAAAAATCCAACCCATCCAACCGTACTAATATAGTCACATTAGCCCGCTGACCATCAATTGATTCCGCATTCTGTCGCGACATTTACATTCTATTATGCGATAATATTGGCTAACATGTGATTAATACAGATTGACTTGTTTGAGAAAAATGCAAAGAACTGGGTTGATGAGGGTTCTATTCCTTCTGAACCATTCTTTGTGGCACGGCCTGGTGCAACAAAAGAAGATGATGGTATGTATTTTTTTTTCTTTCTTTTTTTGTTATTAGACGTAGAATTATATTATATGTTCAAAATTTATGTTTTCCCAAGTGGGAATATTCATATACTTTCCCGACTTTATGTAATATGTAATTAATAATGTTTTTTTTTTTTAAATTTATTTATTATATTATTTGAAAATGCACAGGTGTAGTGATCTCAATGATAAGTGATAAAAATGGGGAAGGATATGCATTGCTGTTGGATGGAACCACCTTTGAAGAAATTGCAAGAGCAAAGTTCCCTTATGCACTACCATATGGACTTCATGGATGCTGGGTCCCTCAGACTTAATTAAGTTAACTTATCTTTCTTCCATTATATATAGGTATATGGATGATGGATCAATCTTGGTAGCCTGCCAATTATTTTGCTTTTAATAAACAATTATATATGTTGAATTACCTTGAATATTAGTGAAGTGATAATGTTGACAAGGGTTATATAATATTAACCATGAATTTCTATTTTTTCTTTTTTCAAGAATTTTTAAGTTGAATTAGATAGTATCATCATTATATTCACATAGGGGTCAACAAAAAAAACTCAAAACAAAAACCAACCTAAGTAACCAAACCAGGTCCAAACAGAAAATAAATGTGTGGTTTTTGTTTAGTTTATATATCATAAAAAAACCAAACCATAAAAAGCAATTTGGTTTTGGTTTTAAGATAAAACCTGACTAAACCGAACCAGGATATATATATATATATATATATATATATATATATATATATATATATATGTGTGTGTGTGTGTGTGTAATAATATCGATAACTATTAATTAAGAAGCGCTTTATTTGCACTGCACATCAATCCACTCGTGTCTTCACTCTACATGTCCACCATGAAATGAAACCGACTTTTCGTCGATCATCAATTATCACTATATGTAAATAACTAATATCACGATCAGCGATCTATTGATATTTCAATCAAACTACCCCACACACGTAGTTTGATACCCACCCTAATAGAACCTATGACAAAATGAAATAAAACAGTTTACATGGTTTTATATGAGCATCTTAATTGGAAAATATGATAATATAATGTTGTGTGTACACACACATATATACATAGAGAGAGTGAGGGGACCAGTGACATTCGAGTTATGGTGTATGGTGTATGGTATATGGAGAATGAGAATGTTGTTTGATTGTCATATGAATAATGACATAAATTCGTTGAACCGTAATAATGTCATTTCATTGAATTATTTGTAAAAAAAAAAAGGAAGCGGACTAAAAACCGGAAATAAACCGTAACCAAGTTGATCCAAACCGGACCGTATAAAATGGTTTTACCTGCTATGGTTCGGTTTTGGTTTGTAAATTTTGAAACCGTAAAAAATGGTTTGGTTTTAAAAGTGGTTAAAACCAGGAAAACCGGACCAGTATGCACCCTAATTACACACACAAACAAACAAAAAAAAATGTTGTTGAACCAACATTAAAGCCCTCGACCTCCGATCCCATGAGGAATGTGGGAGATGTCAGAGTAACCTAATAGCCCAACATAAAGCCGCTTTACAACCACGCTGACTGGCTGAAGGGTGTTATCAATCGAAATCAACCTCAGCGGGAATCGAGCGCCGACCTCAGAACATGGTCTGGCATTTACGCTTTTACACACACCATGCGGCACCAGAAGCCGTATCAGGGGATCACACACGACAAACAAGCTTGTATACAAAGTAGGCGCAGCGACAAACGCAGAATTCATGCAACGTGTTGTGTTTTGATTAGAGGTAAGTAGAACCCCTCGGCTGGTGATGCACATCTTCCTCGATCTTCACTGATACACCGGGTTTAATGTTGTCGGGTCAGATCGATGCTCTCTAGCGTTTAGCCCATCTCTTATCAATCTCTGTATCTTCTTATTCATTTTCTTATCTTTAACACCAGTAAGCATATTATTATAAAACATCTCCAGTTGAAGCAGCTTCTTTTCATCTAATGTATCTAACATCTTTTCCCACTCCCTAGACATGTCAAATGTAGTTCCTGAGTTTTGCAGTGACATTGGGATATCGTTTACTTCAAAAGGCTTTCCGAATATCGAACCATGAAGCATACTAGCATACTTTTCCATTGTCGAAAGCTTGGTTTGGAGACTTAACACTTCGTCCATGGCTGCGGACAAAGGATTCTTTCCATTGTTCTCCCTGTTTTCTGCAATTTCTTTCATTTTTGGAGGCCACATAACTAGTGCAGGAGTGAAATGATCAGTTGTACTACCATTTCCGAGGACCCCACATTGTCCCCTACCCCAAGACCAGAGTTTGTACCCTTTATCCGCGATAATGACGGTGTGTGCAGCCCCACATGTTATTTGAACAGGTTCTGGGAATTTAGTACCGTAAAGGACATCGTTACAAGCAATCAACAACGGATAAAGAGCATCACCAGGATCGTTTACTGTGAAACTAGCACCCGGGCACAGACCGAGCCCCTTTTCCATCCCCCAAGACCATGCATATCCATCTGATGACACGACGCTGGTGTGAAACAATCCACAATCCACGGATTTAAAGACTGTGTTTTTGGGCAATTCTTTTACGGGTTTAGGGAATTCGGAGTTTCTTGTTGTTCCATGACCAAGCTGACCGTTTTCCCCTAAACCGAATGTCCAGCATTCGCTTCCAAATGTGTCGTTTCCTTCATTTTTCTTAGTCAAAACCGCCGTGTGGTAAGCCCCGCAGGCTATCTCGTATACCGGTTCTGATTCAAATGATTGAATAACTTTAGGAGATGACCTGTTGTCCTTATCTCCCAACCCTAATTGACCATGACTATTACAACCCCAACAGTAGACCGACACGTCACCGCCTCTAAACGTTTCATTGGTACTCACCAATGCCACAACATGCTCATTACCACATGCCACTTTCACAACTGTTCCACCAGCAAAATTCCAAAGAGGCAACGGGACAGAACATCTGGTAGGCCCGGGTTCCTCATTATTCGGATGAGGATAGTTGCCCCACATCCATAGATATCCATATTCATCGATTGCCACCGAAAACATTCCTCCGGCTTTGACAGAAGAGACCTAAGAGCGTACCCGGATCCAGAAAATTAGTTCCATGGGAGCACCAAAGAAAAATGAAGAGGCCAATGGGGGGCACGAAGCGTATATGTATTTTTTTTAACAATAAAAACCTATATTGTTTCAACAAAAAAACAAAAAAACAAAAAAAAAAAAGTTCTGAACATACCTTGAGTGTTCTTTTCGTCTCTGGTAATAATTTGCCAAACTTGTCAAATTTCGATTCAAGAAAACCTTCTACCAAACAAGGCAGTAAAGAATTATCTCCATCGCTGCCGATTTGTCCATCCACACAGCAGTCAAGGGCTAATCATATATATATATATATATATATATATATATATATCTATGTATGTATATATATAGAGAGAGAGAGAGAGAGATGTTTATGCATACGTATATAGGATGTGGAAAGGAAGACATTGTTGGGGGCCGGGGAAGCATACAGTCGTGTAGAAGTAAACATGAAAACTGTTCAAAAAAGGCTTTCAAACTATCCAAAGGTACATCCTTCGGTTCCCCGCAATCTTTTATTTATTTATTTTAAGTTTCACTGATCATGAAGAACTATCACATTGATATGAAATCAAAACCACAACAAAACAATTCGAAAACAAACGGAAGAACTTGCACTCATTAAAGGATACAGGAATTATAACCCCAGGCCCACACCGATCCATCATCTGCAACAGTCAATCATGTGTCATGATATGGGACCAAAAACTATAATTTAATAGCACAATTCGACTAAAAATGCAGAAATGGACGAAGAACACAAAGAAATTAGGGGATGAAGGTGAAAAGAGAGTTTTAATTAGAGTATGAAATAGGAAAATACATAATATCATACTCCTCACATCCATCCTTCCTCCACATATACTACCTCCAACTCGTCTAGCAGCTTTCTAACAAACAAGAAAGAGAAAAATGACCCAGGCATGAATAAGGAAAGCCTACAACGGTCAAGACAACAAAAGGGTAAAAAAGTAAAAACACCATTTGATTATTTGAATAAAGGGATAAAGGGTTCATATCATGACATCATGTTTATATTACACTAATGTTATCAATTCATTAACTAAACATGCGTGAAACAGCAAATAATCTTTTCCAGGACATCATATTTTTACCTAGAATCAACATGGACAAGATAATGAAAAGACAAATTCTTGATTAGAATCGACTTTTTGAACATCAATATTAAACGTGGTGTCGTGCTGTAAATGACATTTAAAGAACACTTTTATATACGCCACACTGAATTATCTGCACTCAAAGACTTCAAAACAAGTTTTTGAACTTCGATGAATTACTGCATCGCATATGCTTTGGCACATGTATAGGGTAAATCTAAGGTGCCTTCTTCATTTTGTGCGTAGTAGTTATCTACACTTTCAAGTGTAAATATATTTACACTTTGAAAACGCGAGCGTATTGCACTGTAAATAACTACTCTGCAAAGACTGGAGTGACTAGAATCCACATCGAAAATGATTGGTCTACCCAAATTTGACCCCAAACAAATATTCACAAAGGTGCAAAGTAAGTTTGCTTTGTGTAAAAACATTCAGTACATTTATAACCTTTATAGCATTAAATTGTGTCGGGTGATTTTTCTGCCGTGTCTTTCATTCTGTGCACAGACATGATTTATAAAACGCAAGTGTTTTCCGGTGTAAATCGGGTCTTCGAGTGTAGAATATGATTCTAGGCCGATAATAGCATCAGAAAATTACAGGTAAAATACACACGATGAAGTAAATTACCTGCTAGAGCAAGGCTATGATAAGCTCCAGCAGCAATTTCAACAATTTTAATTTCTTTATCATCACTTGCTCCCACATTTGAAGAAGATTTAGAAAATTTTAACCGAATAGGGTACAAATTGTCGGATTCTGAACCGTTTCCAAGGCGGCCGAATGTGCCTCTGCCCCAAGAATACACACTTCCGTCACCTAAGTAAAATACATATATCAAATCCCTAATAGGTTGAAAGAAAATACGAAATTTCGGATCAAAAAATTACCAGTAAGAGCTAAAGTGTGAGCTTCACCGGCAGAAACTGCAATGACTTCGTAAGAAAATTTGCCAGAATCTAGTGGAGAAGTGCTTTCCTCCATTTTCGCAACTCAGATAATCACGAAGCATGTGAAGAGCTCACTATTTAGGAACACAAGCCAGCCACGAAACGACGTAGTTTTGATAAAAAGAAATACCGCGACCTAGGGTTAGACCTTTGTCAAAAAATAAAAAATGAAAAATAATAATGTATAGCTAGACAACTTGTACTTGATAGATCATTGAAATCTAGTACTTGAGACGATCATGGCCGTGAAGACTAGTACATGATACTCATTATTACATATCACTGAAATCTAGTACTTGAGACGATCATGACTGTGAAGGGTAGCACTTGATACGATTCTGGCTCATTGTTTAAGGATAGTCAAGGTCTCATTGTGTCGTCCTTCTCCTTCCGTTTTGACCCGGACATCAAGTCGAATCTCTTGGAGTTGAGGGCGGTGTTCATGGCTCGGGCAGAGGCTAGAACCATGAACGTCGAGGAATTGGTAGTGGAAGGCGATTTGTTTAGCGTGTGTGCGTGAATGTTTGTATAAGTCTTCTTTCTTACATTGTTTGTTATTCTTTTGTGGAAAAAAAAAAATCTCATCCAATGCACATGATTATCACGTGTAAAAAAAAATCACAAAACGACGTTGTTTTGTGTAATTTACAAATAAAATGACGTTGTTTTAGATGTAATGTTGCACTTGACGATCAAGTATATTGAAGGGAATCAAGGTCTATTCCTTTGTAAGACGTATGAGAATTGTCTATGCTCGTTTGTTTGCTAGACTTGATTTTTCGTTGCCGTTGTTTTATAGGGTTTAAAAACCTCTAATGATGTTATTACTTCTTGTTTGTTTAGCGGTCATTGCTTAATAAAATTTCTCGTTCCTTAAAAAAATAGTTTTAGTATGTTTTATTTAGGTGAATTCTATTGGCACCCCCAGTGTTACTATTGACAGTTTTTAATTATTTTTTTCTACTTCCGGCACCACATATATTTTCTTGTTTTTACTTTCGACATCACACTAGGAACATCAAGTGTCACTGACGTTTCTAAGTTATGACACTTTTATAACGTAAATGGCGGTGTCGCTGATTTTCGTTTTTAAATAGCAACGTCAGTGACACTGTTGTTGCTATTGAAAACCAACATCACTGACACTAACGTTGCGTTCATTAAAAAATTCATGTTGTCGAAATAAATTTTTATGGTAACAGAAATAATAAGATATCATTAATAAGAATGAGGGTGTCAATAAAACCTTTTATTTATTTGCCATTTTATTTATATTTAATAATTGTAAGAACGATGACAATATCAAGTTTTACTAACATTATTATTATTATTATTATTATTACTCCACAGCCAGTAAATGGCAAAGCAGCCCTTCATGTAAAATTTCATCCAAATTCCTTCCTAGAATGGCTTTTACCAGAAGCACTTCTCAGCCATCAAAGGTACTTGCAAGATAAAGAAAAATTATCAGTTGCTTTTTTTTTTTCCTTTGTTAAATTCTTTTATTTCTCTATTTCGGGCTAACTTCTGTACTAATTGATTTGCAATTTGATATAATTTCAACAACCGAAAGAGCAGAAAGAATGGTTAGGTGTGAGTTTCAAGCCCGAGAATTTCATTCCAGGTCTTGTAATCGGGTTTATTCTGGGATTTATCTTGGATTTAGCTAAACCCGAAAAAGGTTCTAACTTTCCATCATTGAAGAAGAAGAAGAATTCTCAGCCACAAAGATTAACCTCGACTAGCTCCGAGGAAAACTTCAAAATGGTATGAATGACTTATCATTTTTTTTAAATTTTTTTTTTTTCACTTTGCTGATGTATTCAATTTATGGTGGATAGGTAATGTAATTTGAATGATTGTGCTGATTTTAATAGTTGGTTTTGTTTGCTAAAAATTGTCTTTTTTTTTACAAACGTTTCTATAATTACTGAAGGACCAGGTGATTATTGTGTAGTGGTTGTAGAATGAAGTTGGATAATTTGAAACAGTTATGTGAATATGTTTGTGAAAATAGTTATTTTAAGAAGTGAAAATGGCCTTCAAGAAATTTGAGTTTTAATAAATGACAGAGAAGTTTGGAAAATCTTTGAAGGTGCCATGAGAATTGAGATTTAATGTACTACTGGAATCAAATGGGAAGGTGTGAGCTTTATTGAGGCTTCTTTACCGTCTGTTATCACCACTTGTGTAAAATAATGGTGTGAAAAACGAATGGTATTCTTACATAAACTAACTTCAATCCATTTTGAACATATAGATAATATGCATATGTTCTTGTTCTTGTCAAAGCATCTGTCACTAAAGTTGGGAATTTACGTACAGGTTTTGGTCGTTAGGCAAGACTTGAAAATGGGAGCCGGCAAGATTGCATCTCAATGTGCTCGTATGATCGAATCTTTCTTGCACAAGATCAAGGATTTCTTAAATTTTTTTCTTCTCGAATCCTAAATATGTAAGTATAATACATCACCTTATTATTGATTCTTTTAGTTTTGACCGACATTGCAGATGCTGCTACTGGGATGTATTCAGAGCTAATGCAGAGGTATCTAATCTCACATTTTACAGCTGTATATGCTCAAACTTTATATTCGACATATTCACGATTTATTGTTAAGAGAGATGATTAATCAGCATTCTCAGTTCTTACGGGAAATTATACTCTAGATACTCCTGATCGAGGAGCTTGAGAATACGTCGTCTGTATGTAATTGCTTATACAGTAAGGTACTGATCAGTGATCACTGCAGCCACAGGTCTCTGTTAAGACAATGGGAACAATGCGGACAAGCTAAAATAGTTTTGACTTGTAAGAATCAACAAGAAATGTAAGAACATGTATTCCCGTTTTATTATTTATTGTTATTGATACATGTCGTGGTAGATCTGCACTTATTCGAGTATAATAAGTCTACCTCTGATCTTAAGTTGTAAAAGGTATAAAGTCGTATTATACTCGTCGTATTACAGGAATAAACTTAAGGAAGCTGCTGAGAGCATTGGCCTTCCAACTTTTGTCGTGGCTGATGCAGGACGCACGCAGGTTTCAATATTCACTTGTTATTCAATTCTTAACACAATGCAACTTCATTGTGATGCAATATTAATAGTTACATATATGCCCTCTGTACCCGTATTTTGTATTTTTCTACCTGCACCCCGCCCTATCTCGTATTGACGTATACGTATCCAGTTATTTTTGTGGTGATCAGAGTAGTTGATCAATAACCATCAGAATAAAAACAAAGCTTGTTTCTTTGTGTAGGTTGCATCCGGGACAAAAACAGTTCTCGCGATAGGGCCTGGTATATATGCTTGAAAAGACTTAATTTTTATTTTTTTCATATTGAACAAATTACTCTCCTTGGTTGGTTAAAATGTAATGTCAGATGAATTTCATTCATTTTGAAGCTGGTTTTTTTTGTTATGCTAACAGGAGACAAATTAAGTATAGATTCGGTGACCGGGAGACTGCGCCTGCTTTGAAGCATTTTATCAAACAAAATACCTGGTTATTATTGTTAAGTTTCTTGTTTAAGATAGTATTACTTTAGTTTATATTCTTCTTAATGATGTATCTAATTGCTATTATTGATAATAATAGTCTTCTTAAAGGAAAGAAAAAAAAAAAGGGAAGGGGTAGTTTGGGGTTTTGACACTTGCATACAGAGTTTTAACAAGGCATTAATTGGCGCAAACAACATATGTCCGTTGTTAGGCCAAAGTTTTGCGGCGTTATAACACCTTTTGCATTAGATTTCTGTTAGGTTTGTTAGATAATAATATTTTCTTTTCTTTTCGGGTTTTCAGGCCCGTCCTTATGGACTTGCCCATAAAGCCATGGCGGGCCTGTGAAAATTACAGGTTTAGAGGTGTTGTATATCATCATTACTTTGTTTTGGGTCATTTAAAGCACTTTCCAACCCTAAAATAAATGATAATAAAAGACATGTGTTTACATGATACCCTTAAATTGTCACCAAAAACATCTAAACAATATACTACTTAATTTCTCACTAAAGGTTGTCCCTGAGTTTTTATAGACCCGATGTTAAATAAATCAAAACGCGACCTTTCGAAAGAAACGAACGGTTTTTAAAAACTATGTTACTTGTTTAGACTAATAAACTTATTGGGCTTAAACTAAATTTTATACAAAATCTGAAGGTGGTGTCACCATTTTCTTTTTAATCATATCATGAATTTTAATATCATACTAACAAAATTCAATACATAAACGTCACCCTCTTCCTTATCCAAAATGCAAGAAAAGAGAAAATGCAAAAAAAATTAAAAATAAAATAAAAAAATAAAAAATAAAGGAAGAAAAAAAGTAACATGATTACCTACATCATGCGAAGAAAAATTAATAAGGGGGTTAAATTTGCATACACAGTGACTACCCCCTAAATCTAATTAATACCCAACCATCCTCGAAGAGATTATATTAATTTTTATGGACTACTCTATTTGAGTAAGGATACGGGCACAATCTATGAGATACAACGAGTGACACAACCATCATCTGCACCATTGATCATGGTTTAGTCACTCGTGTGTCCGTATCATTACCCTATTTATTTACGTCCCTGTAATGTTACTAAGGCGTCATAGTTACTATTTATATAATAGCATCGAACCACCTTTTGAAAAGTCCAATCTCAAGTCATTATCAGACTTTCCTGTTAGATTTGACTTGTTATTGTTTTCTCATCATATTAAGTGTTGGTCTCACCACATTGTCTATGTTCTGAGGTTGAGATTTGATAAGTGTTGGTCTCAACACCTAGCCTGGGCTTTGAGGATGAGCCTCGATTTCTTATATGTTGTTGTGCTTGAGTTTCAATATTTCCGAAAGTATGATACTCCCTCCGTCCCATTTTATTTGTCACGTATTTTATTTTTGGTTTGTCTAAAATAAGTGTCACACTTTGTCGTTAATTCGCTAAATTTCTTCAAATACCCTTTTCTCTTTACAATATTAACAATAAAAAATGTGTAGCGATTAAATCTTCCAACAACAACTTAAAAGGCGATAAGTGTAAAAATATTAGATCATTTAATATGATTCAAAAGTATTGCTTCTACACTTTTCTTAATGTGTGAAAAGTCAAACAAGACAAATAAAATGGGACAGAGGGAGTATATCAATTATCGGAAAGTCAAGTTTCATGGGTTGTGATTCGATTAGTTGAAGATCAACTCGGACCTTCAAAAAAAAAAGATCAACTCGGTGTAAGTATGGTGCATTTTAAAATTGATGTGATGCTAATAAAAACACTCGCTTTCTTTTTCAAAGAAAAAATAGCGTACAATAGAATAGACGGAGAGGTGTGTATGGGGTTGGGCAGCGGCGGTGGCACTACCAGCCAAATCAAGTAACCTTCTAAGAAAAAAAAAAAAAAAAAAAAAAAAAAAAGAAAGAAAGAAGCAGCTTAATATGTACTCCATAAAATCCCATATTATAAGTCATTTTGAATTTTTCACATGATTAAGAAAAAGTATAAATGAGTTTCTTTTAATATTTCAGGTAAAATATTGTATTGTTTTTGGGAGTGAGCTTATAAAATTGCGTTGTTTAGTGTGAAAGTGAAACAATCATTAATGTTTTATTGAAATGTGAGAAAGAGCATATTTTGAGACACCACAAAAAAGTTAAAAGACTTATATCGGGACGGAGGAGTATAATTTTTACTAGTTAAAAAATATACTATACAATAAATCTTATAATTGACCCACAAATTCTTTTAAATACTGACTCTTGACCCATAATCATAATTGAATATTTAAAATATTAGGTGTTTCTTTCGGTCACCGATGTGTATGTCACAATTCATGTCGCAACCCTAAGCAAGGGTAGGGGTTTAGGAGAAAAAAGACTTTCTCCAATACACTTGACGTTCAAGTGCAACAAAATACACAAAACGATATCGTTTCGTATATACTATACAAATAAAACAGTCATTTTATGTGGTTTTTTTTTTCCGTAATTGACCGTCAAATGAATAGGAAAGGAATGAGTCCGGGGTTCATGTCACATGGGGTTGCATGAAAGTAGTAGCCACGTCTTATTTCTGACCCTTTGGCCTTTCTTTGCCTTTAATTTATCAAAAGGTGACTTCTTTAAAATTAAAATAGTAGCCGTATATAGGTCATGGCAATCCATTTGCGTGCAATTATATAAACAAACCTATTGTCACTTTTGTTATCACAACACTTACTACTAGAGTACTATGTAACAAATGATAATAAAAAAAAAGTAAATATTTATATTTTAACAATCAAATGTTAAAATAATTTTAGCTACAATGCATCGAGATAGTATCTTCTTAAGTCAATATCAATTTACTTATAATGCTTGTTTACGAGCTAATTAAAGAAGAGGATTCCCGTTTCGAATGTTTCAGATTCGAATCCCACTATATGTGGAAATTCCATCATGTATGTATCGTAATGAAAATGTTGTACTTAAAAAATGGAAGAAACTTGATACCAATTTTATAGGAAATGACGACAACACTAAGTAATATCTTTTTTGAAAGAATTAAGGGTTCATAATTTAATCATTTAAGATTAGCGATAACCCTACAGTCGAAATATAGATATACTACTATCCAAAAATTTCTCTTCACGGCACTTTAATTAACCAAATTCAAAGTAAAAGGGTAGCCCAAAAACAATGAATAGTCTCATAGGATGCTTCTAACATTCTCTGTATATAATTATAATGTCCAAAATCACCACTTTATTACTAATCCTTTACTTAATTTAAGTATAAAATTAAAATTTTAAAAAAAAAAAAAAAAAGAACTATTTTTCACTGAAATTGATGCAAACTCAAAAACCAAAAATCATTCTCCATCCCTTCAGGTACTACCTTGACAGTTTCCTAGCTTTCTTACACATTTTTCTAGATTTGTTTTTCTAATTTAATTAGTAAGTTCAGACACATCACAGTTATATGCATGTGAATATAGGTCAACTGTGATTAATTATAAGTAACAAATTTCTTGAACCTAACGAAAATTATCGGCTTTTTTTACGATATAAACTTATTTTTATAACAAACTTTGTTTTAACTAATAAACTAGTTTCATTGTCCCCAAATATGATCACAAGTTAGTAATTTATATGTCTCGATTTGTATGTCTATGTTGAATATATTAAATTAAAATCATATAATCGAAAGTTAACACATCGATGCATCCTTAATGATACTAATACTATATTCCTAAATTATAAGTCATACATTGATATCAATTTTTTTTTTTTTTTTTTTTTTTTTTTATTGTAATAGAAAAATAACTAGAGTATTTTGAAATTTGTGAATTATGGACGCATGCCAAGATAATTATGCTCGTTTTTTTAGACAGTAAAAAGATGTCAAACAAGAATTATTTTATTCTATTGGCTAGCAAGTACTACTATTTGGATAAAGCTATAATGGTTATCTATACAAGTAGCTTTTGGGCTAAAATAAGGGAGGAGTCGTTTTAGTCAAAATTACTTTTTCCTTAATATTGGTTATTTGAAAATGTCAATAAATCGTTTATTAAAATCTCGGTTCTGTTTGGTTGATATTAAGGATTTTTTTAATCCAAATCACAAATTCCGGTTCGAAAAATATGAAATTAAAACCAATTCTATTGAATTTGGTTCAATTCGGTTATAAATTTTTTTTTCTTAGGGAGGCGGGAGAGTATCATTAATTAAGGTTGAAAAGAGAAGCAAAAGAAACATGAAGATATATCATGAAATAGAAATCTAAGTCCAAAACTAAATTAAAATCCTTTGAAAGAGACAATTTAATTTAATGAAATAAAAACGGATACTAGCTAGACTAGGAGCCTACATCCTTCAATTCTACTTAAAACCTCTTGAAAAAAACAAGAGCTAGAAAGTTCCAATTTTAAGTTAGGAATTAAAACTTCAAGCCTAGCTAGCAAAATTGATTAAAACCATAATTAATGTTGAATTAAACTCCCTAATCCTCCTTTAAACTTTCTAATTAACCGTAGGAGTCATCGAATCGCTAGATCAGTTGTCTGAAATCCGTCCCGAGATGTTGATGAATCAAGAAATCATCGCCAGGCGTTACATCAAACATCATGTTTGGATGTATAAACTGTTGTTGATGATGATGTTGTTGGTGTTGTTGAGCTCGTTGAAATTCCTTCTGCCTCCTGAGCTCCAGAACTTTTCTATGTGAATTCGAATGCTTGGTTAGGACAAATGTCGGGCTTGCAGCAGGCCGGTACTCAGGGACAAGTCGGCCCGACTTATACCTAACTCCACACGCGTTGCACAATGTTTTTGGACCCATTGGGCCAGTCCTCCATTGTGGGGTCTTGTCGGTAGCGCAGTGAAGACATCTTCGCCCTTCACTATTAGGCAGCAACCCATTGTCAAATGTTTCCTTTTTCTTCTGAGTGACTTTCTTTTTTCCGATAATGTCGGACTCGGAAGAGGACGACATTGTCGGGGTTGGGATCACGGTAGTTGTGTCCGTAACGGTGGTGGTTGGTGGTGGTGGTGAAGGCGAGACCGCCAGCAGACGAGATGTCCAATTGCATGGAGGTGCTCGTGATCGCTTGCTACGTGCCTTAGCCGGCACCGACATTTCGGGCCTGAACATGGTTGTGGTGGTGTTGGATGTGGCCCGATTCGGTTCGGGTTGGAAATGATATGTTTGTGAGATGTCGGTTGTTTGGGCCTTCATTCCAGAAATGAGCTGCAGCTTTTGTAGGTCATCACTTGAAAATGACTCTTCAACAAAATTTGATAGCCATTCCAGCTCAGCCAAATCATCATACTGTACAAAGCAAATAATTAAATTAGCACATTATATTACAATAATCCAATAATTAATTCGACTATAAGCAAGGCTAATTAGATCTAAAAATAAATTTAGCCTTTTTTTTTTTTCGATTTTTTCTTCTCTTTTGTTCTTTTTCTTAACTTTCACAGCCAATCAAGAGAAAAAACGAAGTGGACGTTTATCTTTAAGGAAAAAACAAAAGCAAATTAAAGTAAAAAGTTTCCTAGGGCATATGCAGAAATGACATGTATACTACATAGATAAAAAAAAAAGGCTTCATGCCAAGTAATTGCTGCATGCTTTTTATATTGAAAGTAAAGTAATTGTGCTACAATGTTTAATAGTCATTTAATTTCATAACATGTTTTATTTATATTTCTATTTTATAGTATGAAATTCCTAATTTTTAAATTGGATACGATTTTTGTAGCGACAAATAATCACATTCATCAGGTTGATTTGTAATTACTACCTTCATCCAAAAATGTAATGCTATCTAGCCTTTTGATTTTATCTCATACTAATATAAATCCGTTTAAAAAACAATTAAATCATTTATTATATTTTTCTTCTTTTACCATCACTTTTTATATATTCATTCATTTTTTTAATACTTTACAATGTCAAATGTAATTTTAAATTTTCATCATTGAAATTAATGTTAAATAATCAACCTAACCAATTTTTGAATATTTCAAAGGAATTTATATTTTTGAAACGTCTCACATATTATAAAATTGTATTATGTGAAGATGGTAAAACATTTCTACAACCCTTGCACCATAAAATTTCTTATGCATATATCGATCAATAGGTTTACCAATAGCCAATTGTGTCATTAATTACAGCAAGACTCATATTAAACGATCAATTAATCAATTTTATAAAATACTAGTATTATACTAGTGATTGCATAGTGATTTACCTATTAAACAATGAGTCACTCACAATTAATGTCATTAGTAATTACTATGAAACTTATATTAATCAATAAATCATACAACATGCACGGGTAGAATCATAAAAGCGTATATATCCCTTGAATAGAAATATCAGAATAAAGCTCTTATAAATAATACTAGTGACACAACTTGTTTTGTATACAGTTGATAAACATGTAAATGTAAATTGATTATAATCAATAATATGCAAACAGATTGTGCCATTTGTTATATTTGAATGATAGTCGATGTAATAGAATAACCGTGTCGGTAGCATCAATTAATAGATTTGTGATAGAATTTTCGCACCAAGTGACGTCAATTAATAGAGTTATGTATCCAATCAAAAAATAAAATAGAGTCATCTATGGTTAAATAAAGGGAAAATGAAATACTGTTTCATGTATAAGAGTAAAAATGACATCTTTCCTATAGCACGAATATATACGATTAAAAAAAAAGGTAAAAATAAAAGAATTATACATGCATTTTTTTATTTTTTATAGGGGATTATATATTATATACATGCATTTCTAAAACGGTAAAGTCATCGGCGTGTTAAACGTCGTCCCGATTTAATGCATAAAAAAATGTGAAATTACCGGAACGCAAAGTTCGCTGGAGAATTGACCATCAGTGAAATTCCCTCCGCAGCCGATATCTCCACCACCGGGAAAATGAGACGACGACGGCTCAGTGCTACCAGAGAAGGACGAGTTACACGAGTTATGAACACCACCACCACCACCACCACCACCAGTAACGGACTCCTCCGTCGTCGATGTCATCCCACCGCCACCGGTAATCCCAGTGGTTTCAATTTCAAAACTCGCGCCGTCGCCTCCGCCGCCGCCATCAGCAGCCACCAACATTCCATCATCACTCGGAAAATCAGCTAAAAGCTCATCAACAATAAAACTGTCACCACCGCTTCCGCCGTTGTTCTTCGTTTTCTCCAGTGTGAATTGAGAATTGTAGTGAAAGCCAGGTGCAGAGAATTCTGGAGTCTCCATTAATGAGAAGGAACAAAACGGGTCGGGTCGGGGCAAAATTAAAAGTGGTGAATGAAAAAAAAAAAAAAAAAGTAGGTAGAATTGGTATAATTAAGGGGGAAAAGGATAGAGAATGAGGAGTTTTTATGGAGTAAAAAAGGGGTAGAGAGAGAAAGGGGAGAGATATTAGTGAAGTATTTGGAGGAGAGAGAGAGGAGGAGGAGGAGGTGGAGGTGGAAGTGGAAGAGAAAGAATGGGAGTGGGTTTTAATTTTAATGGCGTTTGGAGGGGACAGGCAGACACCCTATTATTTTGGATTTTTTATTTTGACGAGCAGAAATTTCTGGGCTTTCAACCTACACATTTCTCTATTTTAGAAAGTTCAGAAATAAAAATAACATAATAATAATAATCCAGTAAATTTTACTAGTATGACTATGAATGAGTGTATTTCTAATTTGGAAATACTATTTCTAGGGGCCGCAAACGAGACAAGCTAATGTTACTTGCTCAAATCCGACTCCAGTCGAAATCGATTCGTTACTGTTTTGTTTTGTTTTTTTGTTATTATCGTTATACTTTATAATATTTTCAAAATTTATTGGATGAGACAAGCTTAATGCAAACTTTGAGCTCAACTTGAGTTTTTAAATCTTCATTGAATCTTAGCTCAAGCTCGAGCTTGGGTTTGAAATACTCGTGCTCGAATTCGAAATCGAGATTATTTTAAGTTTTTTTTAACTTGTTTAGAGTAGTAATCGTTTTGACTCGCTCCTTTATATCCCGAAATTGTACCCACCATAACGGTTTTATTATAAAGATTGACTTTGATGAAGGGTTACCTTAATTAAATGTGAAAATCGTGTCATTGGTTACGTCATGATAGTTGTATTTGTAGTATCATTCATTCATATTTACAATCTGGGTAGTATTATATTCACAATGATATTATCACAACAAAAATTTTCATCGAAAAATATTTTTTTAAGAGGTTCATCAGAAAATATTATGTCAACGATAAAATAAATAAAATAAAACGTAAAACTTGTTGATTGACGTGAGATTGGTCATGATGAATGATTTAAACGTGTGATGTGTAATTTTATATGATTGTTTTGTTATTGACATACTCCCTCCGTCCCAAAATAACTGATGCAGATGCAGTTGCAAAAATACGCATATTAATGTTATGAGTTAATATTTTAATTTGAATGCCAAAATAACTGAAAATTCCTTAGTTTATAATTAATGCAATATTGCATTTATTCTCTCACTTTTTAATAAATAAGGGTACATGTAAAAAAACACAATAAATGTTGTTATTGAAAATATAACTGCTTCGGTTATTTTGAAATAAATCTTTTTCACAACTGACTCAGTTAATTCAGAACGGAGGGAATAATATTTTTATTAGCAATCTTACTATCATAATGATTTTGTCACAACGAACGACACACATATTCCTTGATCCGTTAATCATTTTTATAACCTTGCTATTTATCTCAATATAAATCCATTAAAATCAAAGAAAAAATGTGTATTGTATCGATCTCAGTAATATAATCGTTGTCATATTAATAATAGGGAAACTTGAAGAAAAATCCTTCAAATTTACTTAATAAAAACAAAATGTGTCACTTCGTCGTGGGAGGGTTTTCTTCTTTTCAGTGTGTCATGAAGAGTTATGCTCACGTCGATTCAATTTAGTGGCCCACACGTGAGCATTCCTTTTCCATTATTTTTTTATTCTATTTGCTCAACAAAAAAATAATGATAATAACCATCTTTTGGATTATAGGTGACGTTATTATTGTAATTAAAAATATAATATTTAATATATATTCATAAGTGTAATTTTAATGTCACCATGAAACGATCCGTGACATAACAGCTAAACTAAAACATTCGAACGCATCGTGCATGTGTCGTAAAATATAGTAAAAAGCGAAGACTTTACAAAGCATTATTTTTTTACAAAAATATTTGATATGTCTCCGCAATATTTATTAGCCATTTTTTGTGTATATAAACATTTTATAACATGTTGCACTTTTAGATAAAAAAAAACTAGATCTCAGTATTAATTATGCAGGCATCTTAAATAAACTTTCCAAAAGTTCATATCAAAGATTTATTTTAAATTTGAGAAACTTTTAATATATACATGCATCAATTGTGAAAGAGTCGCAAAGTTTTGATTAGTGCATAATGACAAAGAAGAGTTATGGCGGTGAAGTTATTTTAGAGGTATAATAAATGAAGAGATATGATTAATCAATGTTACACCTACATATTTACTATGTATGAGAGAGTATTTGAGAATTAATCGCACCATCCACATTTACCCCGATATATATATACTATTCTGGAGCTCCCGTCATCCCTCCTTAAATAGATTGTAAAAACCCTTCAATTGTAAAATAAATATAAAATACTGGTATACAATATTACTATGTGCATTTACCCTGAGAATTCTTAACATATATAATGGAAAAAATCATAAAAATTGCTGGAAAGTGTTTTTTATTGACTGAGTAATTAGCCTTGTCCGAAAACCACAAAGCATGTGCATGTCTTTATTTTTATTTTATTTTTATTTTGTGGCCATGTTCCCCGATTTGTGTGCATTAATAATTGCTCTATGTTTACAAGTCTTGATCATACCCAGTTTCCTATTATTATTATTCTTAAATGAATTCTTCCATCAAATTACATATATAATTCTTATAACTACTACTATTATCGACAAAAATAAAATGTTGTGACACGTCTTATGATAATTTTTTTGAAATATAGTCATAAAAAAAGAATTAAGGTGATGCTTTTATTTCAAAAAGAATTAGCGTTTAATAATGAAGGTTAATCACGCTTAATTAGGAACCGATCCAGCAGGTTTGTCGCTGAGACTTGTGCATTAGTGTTCAAAAGCTTAACAGCCCCGATTCCATAGCTTTTTATTTTATTTTATTTTATTATTATTTATTATTATCGGGACTCGTGCAATTTTATTTAAAAATAATTAATTTCCTATTTCTTTTTCGGACAGAGGCTTTATCTCCGAGTTGTAAGCACGACAGTTTACAGCTAGGATTTGAACGAATCCAACGGCTGAGAGTTTCCTACCGACGTGTCGGCCTCTAATGGACCCCCTGATTTTTCGGGCTTTTACTTGCACTTATTTTTAACCCACTGGAAATTGCCACATGGGATAACGTAATTAAATGTCTGACGTGTCAAGCGGGTCCTACTTTGGCAATCCCTAGGTAACAAATGAGAACAGTAGATGAGGTTCCCAGTAGAATCATTGATTGACGTGATAGAATACATTCGACTGCATGGAAATACTTATAGTGCTTTCATACGTGTGGACACCGAGATAAATTGAGCATAACTACACGATTTCATTCTGTTTTAAAGCAGTATGGATTCTCGATTGTTTTTATCATATTACTTCACCTAAAATTCTCTTCACACAAGTATTTTATCGGAAATATATATACAAAAGTATAAACGATCCGAGATAAATTGGAACAGATAATATTAAACATACAGCACAGAACTAATGACGGTGATAATGATGATACGTACAAATCGAGAAATTAAAGTGTCATTCGATCGTTTTATAGTCGAATTTTAGCTTCAAACTCGAAGGCTTTATAATACGTTATGTTTGCATGGTTTTTATAAATATGTTATTACTTATAAACTAAAAGAAGTACTATGATAGTAATTTGGTTTGTTTTAGAAAATTCCATAAAGAACTTTAGAAATCCCTTTTCTAAAAAAATAAAATAAAAATAGAAATCCCTTCACTGAGAAGCAAATGCTGAAAAAGAAAAATAGAAAAAAAAAAAAAAGGCAATAACGTACCTCAGTGGTTGCTTGCCTAGTGGTTTTTCTAGTACTCTCGGGTTTTTTTAACTGTCAGTGAGAATAATCACACAGATTAAGAAGGTGATTAATGTGTCTGAAATATGATTTAAAATAACAAAATTACTCTTCATCTATTGTGTATGAAAAATAGGTAAAATGAAGGATAAAGTAGGAAAAAAATAATAAATTCTGTATTGATATTGTAAAATGACATATAAAATAAAAATAAGTAAATTCTGAAAAAATGACGGTTAAAAAAATGGAAGAAGTACATTGTTATTATTTTTTGGCCATTTAGGTTGTTTTAATGCAGCTTTCACTTTATATCGCTTGCTAGGTGCATGCATATTTAGGTTGTTTTTTATGCAGCTTTAGGTTATTTAGGTTGTTTTTTTTATTTTTTTTTTTGGGTTGTTTTTTATGCAGCTTTCACTTTATAAGTTTATATCCCAGAATATGGCCTAGTCGTAAAGGGCTTGGGTGTTGTAATAGCAGCTGAATCGTGAGTTGAAGTGTGGAGGTTCGAATCCAGTAAATGGAGGACTTCTTTCAGTCTCTTGGTATAATAACAGCCAATGACTCTGAGCGACTGAGCGATTAAGGGAACTGATTAACCTCTCAACTCATTCAGTGGGACAGGGGAGTGGGGGCCTTTCGGGTAGAGTTTAACCGTTTTAATCGTAAATTATTGATTAAATATATCGATTTGTTCGTTTGATCAGATGAGTTATCGAGGTAAAAACACTTTTTGATATGTTTTTATCGTAATCAATAATGGATTTAGGGGTGCTTGAGAGTGCTAATTAAGCTCATCCCGTTTTCATTTTCGGTCACAAAAAACGGGGGTGTTTCTGTGTAATTGTGGGGCTCAAAGTCAAAAACAAATTTAGGGCCCTGGACTGTGTGAAAATTTACGATGTAACGGTTATTTTTAGGCTAAACTATATACACAGCGATATTAAAGGGTATATAAGTTGGTTAACATTTGGGTTTCTATTAAATATGTGTATTGATTTGAATATTACTAAATATTTTTAATTTAAGTAGAATAAAAATACACTACGAATATATAAAAACGGACCCCAAAAATATTAAATTTTAGGAGGGTCATATGCCGTGGCCTTGTTGGGCCCGTGCTTAGGGACGCCCCTGACCAAAAACCTAAATAATCCAGTTCAACGTAATTATTAATTGAAAAAGCCCACCCAAATATACAAAATGTAATCAATTAGTCCACCTAAATGTCAATTTGATTATCGTTATGTCATTGATCATAATAAAAATAAAATTGAAATAGAATGAGCTTACAATTTTCCCATTAAAAGAAACTTGTAATAAAGTCATGTAATGGGTTGTGTTGCAGACAAATGCACGTTCTATAGAAATCACATATAAAAAGTATTTTGGACAATGTCTCTCATTTTGGTACATGATAAGATGAATAATGCATGTAAGACCAGATTCATAACTATCTGATACATAAACAAATATTACTACAAGAAATTAACATATATATATATAGAAGAAGGAGAGAACAAATGAGCTGAGAGTGGGTTTGATGATCCACAAACCACGTGAGAGAGGTTGAAGGCAGTGTCAGCTAACCCCATTTTAGTTTAAGTGCTTTGCTCGTGTTTAAAGCCACAACGCCCCCTTCACACCCCCCTCCTCCGCCTATGACGGTGGTCAATGCACGTGTTCCCATTTATTTCTCTTCTCACTTTTTCTTAATATATATATACTATATTAGGTTAACTCCTGAGAACTTTGGTGGGTTGGCCGCCGTTTATGTTGGGTTTTTCATAGTATCAGACTATTAGTCGGGTTGATTTAAAAAAATACTAACCCAAACCAAACCAAATTACTAGAAAATTAACCCAATTATTTGGTTCGGATTGGTTTCGGGTTGGGTAGAGTTGGGTTTCGGGTTTTAAGCCATAAGCAATGTATTTATAATCAAACTTTCATATTATAAAACTCATACATGTATTCAATCGAAATTCAAATTTTAAAACACATGTCCATAGAGAACAATATTTTCTTTTGCACTAGAAAACAATATTTAAAGACAATATTTTTTTGTGTGGACATCATATTACGAATCCAATAATCTATGACACAACCAACAACATATAGAGTTAGTATCAAAGAACAATATTTAAACATTAAGGAAATCATACATGAAAATTCAAATGTTAAATAAATGATCCATGATTCATTCGATAAAATATTATATTCATCAATTAGTCATTGTAATGTCTTTCGGGTTGGGTTGGGCCGAATCGAAGAAAAAAATCTAAACTCCAAACCAACCCAATAGCATTCGGGTTGGGTCAAAAGCCAACCCAAAATTTTTGGTTTCAACTGGGTTGGGTTATTTTGAGTTGGAATTCGGTTCGAGTTTTAGGTTGGTTCGGGTTTATGGGGTTTTTTGCTCGGCCCTACTTGAAGTAATGTATTTAAAAATATAACACCACAAATTATAAAAGAAGATGAAATCATCCTCAAAACCTTAGGCTTGGTTATGAGATTAGGAGAGTTGACTCTTACTACGGTGGGTGAAATAACAGCAGCTCTCTTTTAAATGTGTTGTTAATAAGTCTTATCTTAAAACCTAGGTCATCAAACGAGAGAAGTTCATTTTTTAAAAATGGTGGTGAAAGAACATCAAATGTTTAATATGAAACATTTCACTAGTGATATGTTTGAAAATAGTAAGTCATTGTAAAATGTGTTTCGATAATAGAAATGAGAGTGTGATATTGCTATCATTAATAACACGCAGTGTTATAATGTATGATATATACAACATACTGTTACCACTATTGATTATGGTAATATTTCGATGGGTAATGCTGCAGTTATAATCACACAGACACAACAAATAACTTTACGTGCTTTTACACAATTAATTATGATGGATTTATATACATCATGATATCAATGGATCATCTACACATCATAATCAATGATATAAAAACACATCGTGCCACATGTTGTGACTTAGTGATTGTAGTTGTATACTTATCCTATCAAATTAATAAATCCTACATAATGATTATCGGTGCAAAAATATATTTATTATGTTTTTGTAAAAATGTTATGTAGTGTAAGATACATTAGAAATTCTCCCATTTTTACTCTCTTTCACATAATACACTTTTATCGTGTAAGATGTTAGAAATGAAAATGGTTCAGAATGTATCTTACTTTGCACAACTCTTACAACTGGGTTGTATTATAAAATTTGTCTATTTGTTATGCCACATGCAACCATTTTGTTCGTAGGATTTCCCTATAAAAAAACGTTGTGTTTTAGTGATTTTAGTTGTACAATGGACATGTACATTTTTGTAACATTTTGCATCCCCTTCAGAGGGTCTTGTATTCCCTACGCCCAAAATATACTTCATTTTAATTAACGTTTAAATTGTGGGCATAATACTAAATGTTTATATTTTGGGACGTACTATTTCTTAGCTTTTTTTTACAATGGTGGATCTTTTAGGCAAGGTAAATCGGTCAGTGGGTAAAAAAATTAATTAGGTCATTTTTTACAATAAAAACAAGGGATGGGTAGGTCTGCCCTATAAACACTTGCGTCGACTTTTATTTCATGTATATTGATACGGGCACAACCGTTGTGCCACAACGAGTGATACAATGATAATCTGCACCGTTGATAATAATGTGTGTAAATTGATCGGACAGAATCTAATATGATCAATGATCAAGTCTGAATCATTTGTCATGGCAGCAGAGCGGTTGTCTTGATATCATTCATTACTCTTATTTCATTTATTTTGTAGCTTTCGTACATTTTCATACCTATTTTTGTGGAAAATTCATACTCATTCCGTTCCTATTAAACCGTTGCAGATGTCAAAAATAAAAATTCAATTTTATATGTCGTAGTTACATTCCAAAACATTATTTAATGTATTTTTCTACATCTACCCTTATTTATTAAGGTGTGGAAGATTGAAAACAATATTGCATTAATTATATTAAAGAGATGTTATTGTTAATTTGATGTTAACTCAAAACATTAACTAATCCCTTTAATATGTGTGTTTTTAGCAATTACGACGTACAGTTAATAGGGACGGATGAAGTATTTGTTTTGCGCAAATGTACATACATAGTCCCAATATTACTAAGTGTAGCACGTTTAGTAATATATATATATATATATATATATATTGTTTCCCTAAGGTTATTACCACAACCTGTGTCTTATATTGAAGTTCTCCCAAGATCTGTTGAGAACTAAGACGTACTGTCTCCTCTGGCGCCACATAGTAGGCAGCCTTGTTGGCAAACGTAGTGAAAGAATTTAAAATTTACGCCTTGCATGGTGTATAGATTAGAACTTTTTTTATTTCAATAACTGTAATTGCAACTGCAAACATATGGCTCTGTACTTTTGATTCCCTCAGTTGAGGTCTATTAATAAGGAAGATCCTTATTTAAAATAAAATAAAAAAAAAACTACTTCCATTGTTTAGTTACCTTTTTATACTCCTATACCGTGTCAAATTATATGGTAATCTTTAAAATAAATTATATAAAATTAAAGTATACGTATATAATTACTTAAATGCAAGATATCATTATGTCAAAAAAAAAAAAAAAAAAAATGCAAGATATCATATCATATGAGCTTTATTGTAATTTAGTGCACCATATATATATATATATATGGTCTGTGTTCTTGATAACGTGATAGCACGTGCCATCTTCCATTTTCCACGTGATACGTCGATATATATATATATAGTGTAATGCAATAATGCTACGCAGTAGTAGTTGAATTCATCTTGTGACAAGTCACATGCCAAAGGTTTATCTTTTACATTATTGAATTTTCTGATTGAAATAAAGTCGCTTCATGTTTAATATAGTGTTTTCTTAATAAAAAAAAAAAATATATAGCGTTTCCTTTTATAAAAGGAATCCTATCACCAATAGTGCTATAACTCAACGTAAAATAAGATGAATATTGTAACGACAGTCTTCATTTTGTTCTTAATTGTGAAATCCAATTGTTGGCATGGAGGTATATATGAGTAATGCTATGTATACAATTGACGTAGTCTGATTTTGCACCACTGAATTTTTTTATATTATATATGACCAATGATGATCACCATTCACCAAAGTGAAATCATGTGTATCAACCAAATCATTGATCATCGAATGAGCCCTCTAATAATCAATGGTAAAATCAGATTTTTCTATTTATTGTCATTGAATGATTGTGTGAGTAGTATTTCTGTTGAATCTTATCATAAACAAAAAGACAGGAAAAAAAGTCATTGGCTGGGTGTGACAATGACCCTTAATGATTTAAGGAACTTTTGAATGATTTGTTTTTTTTCAACGAAAGGAAGAAATGCAACTATTTACCACCATGTTAGTTAAAAAAAACACCAAATAAATATGGCCTAAACTTTCCTAAATAGGAAAATAAACTGGTGGTACCATCTGGTCTCAGGAACTCAGCTATAACCACTTAAGCTAAGGTCCCATCTGCTTATGAGTTTTTTTATTTGAAACTAACATCTTTCATATATTCCATGCCCACGTGCAAGACCATCTTGGTTCCATTTTCGCATGCAACACACATGACCATGACTTAACGCTCGTACACGACTTTCATACCCACAAGGCCACGGCACATGCAAGGCCATCTCGGCTCCCATTCTTGCAAGCGTTTAATTTATGATAATTTAATGGAGAGGGAGTTTTCTAAAGTAAAAATAGGGAGGGAGATCTACTTAAAAAAATATAAAATAAAAATAGAGGGGAGCTGAACATGGGCCTTCAGCATTAGCGTTTACTATTTTGTTTAAAAACTCATTTATTGGGTCAAGAGATATATGACAGGGCCTGTTTGGGCCTAGCAGCCCGTATTCTATTTAATCGATCTGCTATGGTCATTCCTACATGACCACATCCTTCTCTCTTTTATTTTCACTTTTCTTTTAGCGGGTTCTGTTAGTACTCGCTTATTATATTCGGCACCACAACGGGAATACCGACACATGATAGCAAGAATTGATTAAAGTCACTATGAGATTGTCACCGTTAGTTTACAAGAACGAAACACCTGAATTTCACGTTGGAGATGCGGTCAAACGATTGCATTCTTACTTTTGACACACGATAGAATGAAAATAACTAACATCCACAGGAGAGGTATCATGCCACATGGTAGATGCTATTAGCGCGTGATGGGTGATGACATGTGTGAAAAGTGGTGGATGACATTATATATGTGGTGGTGGGAAGAGTGGTGGCAGCAGATAGGCAGAGAAGGTGAGGGTCGTGGGGAGGGTAATGAGGTGTTTGTTGAGGCGGGTGACGGTATGTGTGTTGCGGTGTGCGGAGGAATTAAATTGGTGACTGGTGGCAGTGTTTTTCATATACCAGTATCTCATTAACACTAACATTTGAGGAATGTGACAACTTATTATGTTTCTCGGTTTCTTTTTTTTCCTCAGATGTTAGTGAATTTTCTCTTCTGTATTTCCCGACTGTTAGTTTGGTGGGCCAATTGTGTTGGGCCAAATTGTTGATACTTGGTAGCAAATTATGTTTCCCACATCGGCAATAGGAGATAAGCTGCCGACTTAGTGATAGTATAAATAATAGGTTTAGCCTATTATTTTAAGGTGTACCAAGGTGTCAATTTGTGTACCAATCAAGATAAACTCTCAATTGCCTTAGCTATTTTGACTATTGTTTTAGGCTTTAGGAGAGTTGTATCTTTTGTATTTCTTCTCTTTAGTAATATTTCTCTTTCGCCCGTGGACTAGTCGGCATATTGCTGGAAACCACGTAGATTTGGTGTTTTGTCTTTTTCCTTCCGTTTGTTATTTTGTGTTACTGTCGTTAAGGGCTATTGCTCGGTTCGTTTTTCCTAACAAACTGGTATCAAAGCCGTGGTTTTTTGAGCCGACGTTTTCCGAGCTTTTTTGGAGAAAAAAAAAATTAGCCACCATGATGGTAACTAAGTATTATTTTGAGAAGTTCGACAGAAACGTCAACTTCAGGATGTGGCAGTTGAAGATGGAGGCTATGCTGATTCAGGAGGGCTTCGATATTACGCTGCTTGGGAAGGAGAAAAAGCCGGAGAAAATGTCAGATGAGGAGTTTGATGGTCTCGACAAGAAGGCCAGGTCAGGTATCATCTTGTGTCTTTCTGATGAGGTTTTAAGAGAGGTAGCCACTGAGGTTACTGCTAAGGATTTGTGGGAAAAATTAAAATCCTTATATATGAAGAAAACCGTTGAGAATAGGCTTTATTTAAAGCAAAGTTTGTATATGCTTCGTATGTCTGAAGGGTCATCTATATTATCGCACTTAGATAAATTTGATTCCCTGCTGATGGATTTGAGTAATATAGATGCTAAGATTGATGATGAGGATCAGGCCCTGTTGTTATTGTGTTCGCTTCCCCAGTCGTTTAAGCATTTTAGGGAAACGATGCTTTATGGTAAGGAAACTATTTCTTACAAAGAAATTAAGTCAATTTTGAAATCGAAAGAGCAGATTGATAAAGATATAACTGGGGGAAGTAGTAGTAGTCAGGCAGACGTGCTGGTAGTTCGGGGCAGATCAAATAAGAAGGATGCAGATAGTGAGAATTATGTTTTGAATCCCAGACATAAAGATTTGACGTGCAATTATTGTAAAAAGATCGGGCATATCAAATCTGATTGCTTTCGTCTTAAGAACAAAGAAAAACGTGAAAAGAAGAAAGAGCATAGTAAAGAATCTGGTCAGGCCGGTTTCGTTGAAGATGAGAGTGATGGAGATATTTTCATTGCTGATGATAAATTAAGGTCTGCTGATGAATGGATCTTGGATTCTAGTTGCACGTATCATATGTGTCCCAATAGGGATTGGTTTTCCACGTATGATCGGGGTTCAAGGTGGAGTTGTTTCGTAGTTAGGCAACGGTGCGCTTTGCAAGGTTCTTTGGTATTGCACTGGTTAGAATCAAGACCCATGATGGTGTTTTCGGAACACTTAAGAAAGTCATACATGTTCCGGATCTGAAGAAAAATCTCATATCTTTGGGCGTACTTGAGACTCTTGGATTTAGGTACACCGCTGAAGGTGGAGTTCTGAAGATAATTAAAGGTGCTCTTGTTGTTATGAAAGCTTGCAGGTCTGGTGGTTTGTATGTTTTGCAAGGGTCCACAGTTATTGGCGATTCTGCAATCCGTATGTCATCCCGTTCAGAGTTAGACATTATGAAGCGTCGTCCATTTGTTAAGTTCAAGCAGTGCTTGGACTTATTTGACACATTATGAAGACTTTGAAGTTTGTGGAGAAAGAGTAATATTATTATTTTTTTAGATGTGGACAATTGTCCCAAGGTGGAGATTTGTTAGTTTGGTGGGCCAAATTGTTGATACTTGGTAGCAAATTATGTTTCCCACATCGGCAATAGGAGATAAGCTGCCGACTTAGTGATAGTATAAATAATAGGTTTAGCCTATTATTTTAAGGTGTACCAAGGTGTCAATTTGTGATCAATCAAGATTAACTCTCAATCGCTTTAATTTATTTTTATTATTGTTTTTGCGCTTTAGGAGAGTTAGATCTTTTGTATTTCTCTCTTAAGTAATATTTCTCTTTCGCTCGTGACTAGTCGGCATATCATTTAAACCACGTAAATTTGGTGTTTTGTTTTTCCTTCCGTTTGTTATTTTGTATTATTCGTCGTTAAAATTTATCGCTTCTGGTTCGTTTTCCTAATGCCGACAAAACTTTTTCTCTTGTACGGTTTCACATCTTAAATAAACAAATGTTAGATGAAATTAATTTTTCTTGATTTCTGATATTTCATCGTATATAATTAGGTTGTGTTGCTATTCTTTCTCTACTGAACAAAGACGTTGTTAATGTAATTAAAGTCGGGACTCGTCTTCTGGTAAAAATAAAATTAGAAACTGGGGATTTATAAGTTGGGAATTGTTAGTGTTGATTTGTATGTGATCCAAATTTAACATTTTGATGGTTGAGTTGATTAACAAATGAAAATTTTTAAAATAATTATTGTCTCTTGAACTTTGTTTGATTTTCATTTGTTGTTCAATGCAATAAGGGTTAGTTCAATACTAAAAATACGAGTAACGATATTAACAAAATGACAAATTTGATGTACTCGAATAATTTTTTTGTGTATTTTACCAATCACCGTAATACAAATATATAGTCATCTCTAGGGCTTCAACATCTCTTCACAATGTCCAAACTACTCTTACTATAAATATAATTTTACATAAATTATATAAATCCGTAATACCCCCTCAAGCTGGAGCGTGAAAATCACGAACGTTCAACCTGCGTAACAAAAATTCAAACTGTTGTTTTCCCAAGGCTTTCGTAAGAATATCCGCCAGTTGGACCCGCGTGGGCACATATCCGGGAGCAATCAGGCCCTCCGTGATAGCATCACGAACAAAGTGGCAATCCGCTTCGATATGTTTGGTCCTCTCATGAAAAACCGGATTCTGTGCAATATGCAATGCAGCCTGACTATCACAATGGAGAGGGATACCCATAGGTACCCGAGCACTTAAATCGCCGAGAAGTTGTCGAAGCCATTTCAACTCACATGTAATGGACACCATGGAGCGGTACTCAGCTTCCGCGGATGAACGGGAGACCGTCTGCTACTTCTTTGTCTTCCACGAGACCGGTGAAGTCCCAAGTAACACAAATCACCCACCCAAGGACCGACGAGTGACCGGACAACTCGCCCAATCAGTATCACACCACCCTTCTAGGGACAATGGGCTATCTGCCCGCAAAAGTACACCCTAACCTGGCTCTTCTTCAAGTAAAGAACCACTATTAATGCAGCCACCCAATGCTTAGCTCGCGGTGATTGCATAATTGAGAAAGAATATGAACAGAATACGCCAAGTCGGGACGTGTAGCACCAAGATAAATAAGGCGTCCCACCAATCGCCGATATTTGCCAGGATCATCCAAGAAGTCACCATCATCAACCGCCAACTGATGATTTTGTTCCATAGGGAACTTAGCAAGACGAGTCCCTAGCAGACTGGTCTCCTCAATTATGTCAAACTCATACTTTCGTTGAGATAGAAAAATTCCCTGTGGATTCCGAGCTACCTCCAACCCAAGAAAATATTTTAATCTGCCCAAGTCCTTTATTTTGAAGCAACATCCCAGATAATTTTTTAAAACCTGCAAAGCCGTTGCATCGTTTCCATCAAGTATCATATCATCAACATATACTAGCACATTCAGCCGTATGTCTCCACGAACAAGTGTGAATAGAGAATAATCTGAGTAGGACTACTTAAAACCATATTCCTTCAATGCCGACGCCAGCTTCTCAAACCAACACCGAGGTGCTTGCTTCAACCCATATAGTGATTTTCGCATACGACACACCAAATTCTGCTTGTTATGTTCAAATCCGGGAGGAATTTTATGTAAATTTCTTCATTCAGGTCTCTGACAGACCTAAACCTAACCTTGGAAACGGCGCGTAAAGGCGACGGACATTACAGGCTATACAGATCCTAACCGGCAAAGTGTACCGGGTCAAATTGTAGCTCTAGTGCGGTGAGTCAGTCGTATTCCTCAGGAAAACATGGTAACTAGATCTTTTAAGTGGGGTTAAACACCAAGAAGCTATTATTAACTCGATCTAAGTCGCAGGTTTATCATTTTCCTCGGGTTAGATTATGTTAGATCAGTTAGATTAGTTAGTAATGTTAGAGTTAGATGTTAGTAAAAACAGAAAATAAAACAAATAAATACTAATATAATATATAAATATATTTTTGGATCTAGCCAAGAATACTTTCTTGAATCAATATCTTTTAGTAGAAATAAATGAGACAGATCTTCCTTTATTCAAGGTGTAAATTATATATGAATCGTGTGTCTTTCTAAGCTAGACAACTCCTCCTCACACGAGGCGTATGAAATTGTCATATGTCCATTGCATCACCCAAGGTCCACAATCATTACGTTTTTCCGAATGCGTCCCGAAAGTACAAATCTACCTTTAGATAAAAGGAGTCATTCCGTTCGTCAAACGGTCAATTTTATTTAAAAGGCTCCGGTTGTCAAAGCCGGACGATTCAACTTTCCGGTTTAAGTTTCAATTAAAGCGATGATTTAACATTATTACGATCTCGAGTACAAATGTCAAGAAAATTTATCTTTCCCAAGACAAATCGCCTCGGTAGGAAGCGGGTTCCGTTGTCACGTTTTCACTCGCCAATTTTACCCTCCGGTCTTTCAATTTTAACGTTTCATTAAGCGCAGAAAGAAAGAGATTCATCATAATTGATTTTAATCATTATTACAGAGTCGATCATTCCTTTTACCAAAAGATTAACTAATTGATTCATATCTTGGCTAGATATATTTTTAGTTTAATATCATATATAAATAGAAATAGAAATAATAAACATAACAATTTTAGAATATATTACCTAAGTTTATGACTATCGAATCGAAAGTCGTTTCCAACGGATCTAACATGTCAAAGCTTCAAATCAACAATCTTCGATAATTATTCCGCCATTACAACGATACTATAACCATTTTATTTATATATGTGAAAAACATATATACATACATACGTAGACATATATATGTATATACTACTACTCTAAAAGAAAATTAAAAGAGAAACGAGATTTAAAAACGAGATCTAGATCTAGATCTATATATATATATATATAGATAGATCTATCACATATATATTCATATATAGAATATATATATATACATGAAGGGTGTGTATATATATATATATATATCATATATGTATATATATATATATATATGATCATCAAAAAAAAATAAAAAAGAAAGAAAGATGGACGAGAAGAACAGAGAAAAGAAAGGGGAAAGAAGGGGCCAGGCTTCTGTTCCATGAAGCTTTGTATGTATAGCCAAATTGAAGTGCCGGATCGATCCGGGAAAGTGCCGGATCGATCCGGGAAAGGGCCGGATCGATCCGGTGGTGATAATTCTAGATCCTTCTAAAACTTATAAAATTCATATCTTGAGTTGTAGACCTCCAAAAATTATGATTCAAACGTCAAAATTAAGCTCTCGGAAAATTCTTCAACTTTCATGAAGGACTCTTCTTCAGAAAACGCCTTTTGATGAGTCATTTCATACTCCGAACGTTTTGGGATTTTTCTAAGACAAATCAATTAGCCACTTGACCACCATTTGAGTTGTAGAAGTCCGATTGACTTGATTCAAAATCCATTGGAAATCTTTCTTGAAGATATACAACTTTTATTAAGGAAACTTCTTCAGAAAATGTCGTTTTGATGAGCCATTCGTATTATTTAAGATATTTCGGGATTTTTACTAATCCGAATCGATTGCCACTTTGGCCATAACTTGAGTTCCCGAACTCCAAATGACATGATTTCAGCGGCATTGGAAAGCTCGTTGAATAATCTACCACTTTCATGAAGAAGTCATCCCCTGAAAATGCCTCTAAGCTGGGTCAAATCTCCGTCAAAAATATATTACGGTTTAAGTACTTAGGAAAATTTGCTCCGTTTAACTTATAAACTTGTGGCACCTTCTTCTAACCCTCTAAACACATCTTTTAGACTTAAAACATGTCGTTACGTGGAATCTTGGTCAATATATAATCCCCGCAATGAACCACCAAAATACCAAACGAATCCGACACGACACTCAAGTTACTAAACCGGTACAAAACTAATAAAAACTTATAAAAATACAATAATTTATATAATAACTACTACTTATACATTTGAATAAAACTTAGTAATTTTGACTTGATTTGATATAATAATGCTCAAAATGGTATCAATATTGGGGTAAAATGTCGTAATAATGATCATAAATTTATCTCTCATCACAACCCCTACTTAGCTTTTGGTCGTCCCTCGATCAAAACAAGCGATAAAACAAAATGAATAAGAGATAAATTCATGAAGATATAAGGTATAAGGAACAACCAGATAATACAACCTTTAGAATTATAACTGGCTTTAACCTCAATATAAATGTATAACAGAGTGTGTGTGTGACATGCCTTTTCAATTTCCACTATCCTCTCTTGAATAAATCAAGCAAAACACACAAATATCCATTCAGACAAAATTTCTAATGACTTTCCTAGGTATAAGCGATAGAATAGATTCCACACAAAGTTCTTCCGAGTACTTATTAGGATAATCCCTAAAGCATATCATTCAGTTTATCTTTGGGGATAGTGAGAAGATAACTAAGTTTTCAACCACGCTTAAAATTATTATTATTATTTTTTTTTATGAACTTAATTTCACATGTGTAGCATATGCCTTCATTCCCAAACAATAGGACGCTTCGTGATAACACCCTAATTTGGACTACTATCATCAGCGATCGGGAGCTTTTAAACCTCATAGTGATATAGACGTTTCGTGATAACGCCTCATCGCACTCAAATCATTGGTAGCTACAACCAACATATAGATAGTTCATCTTTATTTATTTATTTTTTTTTTTTTTTTGTATTCTTCCTTTCATTCCACTTAACTTATATCCTTTCTATCACATTCAAACCTTCAGATATTCACAGTACACGTTCAAAAGTTAGGTACTAAGTTACTGTTATTATCTAGAATAACCACTAGGATACTAAATGGATACAGTTTAAAATTTTCCGCTTCAATATCAAAGGCTTACGTGAACAATGAATTCATGTTACACAAATATATTTGGAATTACAATGCACTTACGGTTCACGTTGGTTATACACATCCAAATTGATCATTATATCTTCAAATCCATGAAATATATACCTTATACAGTTTATTTTAATCAACTAAATAATGCTCGAAAAATCAAAAACTAAGGGATTTATTGATACAAAATAAACATTAATTCCATTGCTAGACCAACGACTCCACTCCCCACTTACGAACTTACATTGTCCTCAATGTAAAGTGAGTGTAAATAAGTTGTTGGGAAAGCAATGGTGCACTAAAACAAGTCAAAACAAATACTCGGATGATAAAAAGGGTGGGTGGGTGGGTTAAAGTTATGACCGTTGTGTGTGCAAATGAAATAAAAGTATGTGGAGTGTGACAGTGTAATGCAAAAGGGTAGATAAACACACCACATAAACTTTTATTGATTTAAAACACACAATATTCCCAAGATAGTTGAACTAATACATGTCACACATTATTTTTGAAATTTAAAATGCAGACTAGATCATGAAATGTAACGTATGGCAAAGTATTAACTCGAGTCTTTTATACCCGGATCCTCAAGGGTTATTTCAAATCGTTCTAACAACCTAAGTCCAAGAAATGATGCATTTGAATTTTCTCTTTGTTATCCATCGGGATTTTCGGATAACCACCTAATCGCTCCCGTTTAATGTCATTCAAACATTCATCCTAAGACTTGGTGAAACAAAATGAAAATCAATCCAAGTATCATCCAAAGTATGAGTAATTATTATATTTAACATTTTTATGGTCGCCTCCGGTAGCGCTTTTGGTTAACGTCGCTTGCTCGACCAAAATGATAAGGATTAACTAATATAATATACTAAACAAACGGGATACTTCTAACAATTACTCACAAAAGCACGTAACAATTAAGCACATAATCCACTAAAAATAAATGCTTAAGGAGTAAAAAGGAAGGATAGTACCCGTCATTGACTACATTTATAGTCTATAGCCAGACTTTACCGTGCTTCAGTTTTTAAGGCACTGGTGGTGGGTCATCCTCACGCACCGCATCCTTCTTCAATACCGGTTTCCAACAGAGGTTAGACAATTTCCACCAATCCACACGATTCTTGAACTTTTCCTTTGATTTTCGAGCTTTCGGTTTGCGAGCCTTCATATTATTGCTAAAGTCATCTTCTTCAATTACATGCGTGTTAGTACAATCCACAACAAGGGAACACAAAGTGTCTACACAAGAACTAGATTCTAGTGTAATGTATGGATATTTCAATGAATTGTAAATGTTGAAGATAACGCGCTCATCATTCATTCCCAAACTAAGCTCTCCCTTACAAACATCGATCAAAGGGATATTAATAGTTAAGTGCCGAAAAGTGTCAAGAAAACATGCATACTTATTATCGTTAAACGAAGATGGTAAAGCTTCCTTGAATGATTGTGCCTTTTGAAGACATAGTGTGTCATCATTCAGTACCTTTTTCTTCAAAATATGCAGTGGATGTGGTGATGCCTTATTAGATTGAATCGAGATGAATTTGGGGTGAGCCGGATAAGGTTCGTTTTGAAATGGCCCTTTAGATTCCATATTCTTCTTATATTTACCTTCTAAATCATCATCTACTTCATTATTCCCGAATTTTTCTAATCCATTACTTCCACAGATCCTTCCACTTCTGGTAATAACAGCATTTACCTCTCCCGGGTTTCTTTCGGTATTACTTGACAATCCTCCTGGAGGTCTACTGTTTTTACATTCTACTTCTCTACTCAAGTGATATTCCAAATTCCGTAATGAAGCTTCTATAATTCTCATTCTGGTATCATGTCCACTCATAGATGTTTTCAACGTACTCATATCCTTAGTGACTGTACCTATAGAAGTCATCATGGTTTCCATATTTTGAGCTTGAGTTGACATCATACCCATCAGATTTTCGATTAATTTCTCCCATTTATCAACTCCTTCAGGTTGAGTTGAACCATTGGTGACTTGGTATGCTTTGAGTGGTATGTTGTGGATACGATCTGAGTAATGATTGTAGATTTCGATTCGAGGTATCTCCTTGATAAACTAGATTTGGATTCTTATATTGGATTGGATACGGTGGTTGTCCTTGCTTACTAGGGGTTTTGCATCAATGAAAAGTAGGGTGATCTCTTCTAATAGCATTAAACGAGTTTGAATATCGTTGTTCAAATTCCTATCTTTGTTGAAGAAAACTCACCTCCTCCCTTGAATATCCTTTTGGTTCTTCCATCCCTAATGACACATTATCATGATTTGAGTAGTCATTTGGTATGATATTTTCTGAGTTTACATTTTTACTGGCTAATAAGCCGTCAAATTTCCTACTCAAATTCTCCAAGTGTGCTAGAACTTCGTATTCGATGTACATTCTCCTCGCAAAGGCTACTTTTCTTGTGCTAGAACCGGTTTCCCACATACGATTATTTTTGGAAATCTTTTCTATAGCATCGTAAACTATTTGGGCTTCACTCATAATTAACGAACCACCACATGCATGATCCACATCTGCACGTGAGTCTCTCCTTAATTTACGACAGAAAAGTTGGATTTGCATAACTAAGGAATAACCATGATCGGGACAAGCTCGTAATAGCTTTTTAAATCTTTCCCAAGCATTCTCAAACATTTCTTCAGATCCTTGTTTAAAGTTGGCAATTTCGACTATTAATTCCAATTTTCTACCAGGAGTAAAATATTGCTTTAAGAACTCGGTTTGAATCTCCTCCCAACTAGTCAATGAATGATGTGGAAGTGACAAAACCAATCTCGTGCTCTTCCTTTTTAAAGAAAGGAAACATAGACATCCTCGTTAATTCATAATGAGCACCATGACTTTTTGGTGTATTACACAATTCTTCGAAAAGATAGAGGTGATGATGTGGATCCTCATCATCTTCTCCTAGAAATTGGGCTCTTGTGTCAATTAAACAAAAAAGATGAGATTTTATTTCAAATTATTTGCTCCTTTATTGGGTAAACGAATTGGATTATTAATCCGTACCTTCTACGGTCCGATCACATATAGGTCTCGGGTTAAATTTGGTTTCGATTATTACGATTATGCTTATTCCGATTCGATTATTTCTATTATTCCGATTCGTTTATTAGGTTGAGGTAAATTCGATTAAGGTTTTGGCCATACCTTGAGCATGAGCAATCCCTTGTTCGAGTGTTTCACTAACGGTTTCGCCATTTTCGTAACTCGATTTGACAATTCTTGTGGAATAGAAAATATCGAATAGAAAATAACACAAAATCGATAAAAAAACCACATTTTTTTTCTCCTCGGTAATTACCGAATCCACTCGATATTTACCGAGTAGTTTTTTTTTTTTTTTTTTTCGGTTTTTTTTTTTCTCTCTCTCTCTCTCGGTAAATACCGAAGCCACTCGGTATTTATCGAGTATTTTTATAAAAAAATTGATATCTTACCAAATAGGTAGGTACCAATGAAAATAAAAATACAAATGAGATTGAGAAATGTCTTGACTTATCCTCGGTACATTATGACCACGTTTACTTTCTACTATCGAAAATAGAAAATAACTCGAATTTGGTAGAAGAAGAAAATTGGTAACTAAAAGAAGGTAGATACCAAGGCTATACAGATCCTAACCGGCAGTGTACCGGGTCAAATTGTAGTGCTAGTCTGGTGAGTCAAGTCGTATTCCTCTGGGAAAACATGGTAACTCTTTTAAGTGGGGTTAAACACCAAGAGTTTATTATTAACTCGATCTAAGTCGCAGGTTTATCATTTTCCTCGGGTTAGATTATGTTAGATCGATTAGATTAGTTAGTAATGTTAGAGTTAGATGTTAGTAAAACAGAAAATAAAACAAATAAATACTAATATAATATATAAATATATTTTTGGATCTAAACAGCCAAGAATACTTTCTTGAATCAATATCTTTTAGTAGAAATAAATGAGATGATCTTCCTTTATTCAAGGTGTAAATTATATATGAATCGGTGTCTTTTCTAAGCTAGACAACTCCTCCTCACACGAAATGCGTATGAAATTGTCATATGTCCATTGCATCACCCAAGGTCCACAATCATTACGGTTTTTCGAACAGTCCCGAGTACAAATCTACCTTTAGATAAAAAGGAGTCATTCCGTTCGTCAAACGGTCAATTTTATTTAAAAGGCTCCGGTTGTCAAAGCCGGACGATTCAACTTTCCGGTTTAAGTTTCAATTAAACTGATGATTTAACATTATTACGATCTCGAGTACAAATGTCAAGAAAATTTATCTTTCCCAAGACAAATCGCTTCGGGTAGAAAGCGGGTTCCGTTGTCACGTTTTCACTCGGCCAATTTTACCCTCCGGTCTTTCAATTTTAACGTTTCATTAAGCGCAGAAAGAAAGAGATTCATCATAATTGATTTTAATCATTATTACCAGAGTCGATCATTCCTTTTACCAAAAGATTAACTAATTGATTCATATCTTTCATTAGATATATTTTTAGTTTAATATCATATATAAATAGAAATAGAAATAATAAACATAACAATTTTAGAATATATTACCGGTTATGACTATCGAATCAAGTCGTTTCCACGGATCTAACATGTCAAAGCTTGAAATCAACAATCTTCGATAATTATTCCGCCATTACAACGATACTATAACCATTTTATTTATATATGTGAAAAACATATATACATACATACATACGTAGACATATATATGTATATACTACTCAAAAAAGAAAATTAAAAGAGAAACGAGATGAAAACGCAGATCTCAGATCTCAGATCTATATATATATATATATATATATAGATAGATCTATCACATATATATTCATATATAGAATATATATATATACATGAAGGGTGTGTATATATATATATATATATCATATATGTATATATATATATATATGATCATCAAAAAAAAATAAAAAAGAAAGAAAGATGGACGAGAAGAACAGAGAAAAGAAAGGGGAAAGAAGGGGCCAGGCTTCTGTTCCATGAAGCTCTGTATATATAGCCAAATTGAAGTGCCGGATCGATCCGGGAAAGGGCGGATCGATCCGGTGGTGATAATTCTAGATCCTTCTAAAACTTATAAAATTCATATCTTGAGTTGTAGACCTCCAAAATTATGATTCAAACGTCAAAATTAAGCTCTCGGAAAATTCTTCAACTTTCATGAAGGACTCTTCTTCAGAAAACGCCTTTTGATGAGTCATTTCATACTCCGAACGTTTTAGGATTTTTCTAAATAAATCAATTAATTACTTGACCACCATTTGAGTTGTAGAAGTCCGATTGACTTGATTCAAAATCCATTGGAAATCTTTCTTGAAGATATACAACTTTTATTAAGGAAACTTCTTCAGAAAATGTCGTTTTGATGAGCCATTCGTATTACGAAGATATTTCGGGATTTTTACTAATCCGAATCGATTGGCCACTTGGCCATAACTTGAGTTCCCGAACTCCAAATGACATGATTTCAGCGGCATTGGAAAGCTCGTTGAATAATCTACCACTTTCATGAAGAAGTCATCCCCTGAAAATGCCTCTAAGCTGGGTCAAATCTCCGTCAAAAATATATTACGGTTTAAGTACTTAGGAAAATTTGCTCCGTTTAACTTATAAACTTGTGGCACCTTCTTCTAACCCTCTAAACACATCTTTTAGACTTAAAACATGTCGTTACGTGGAATCTTGGTCAATATATAATCCTGCAATGAACCACCAAAATACCAAACGAATCCGACATTTACACTCCGGTTACTAAACCGTACAAAAACTAATAAAAAACTTATAAAAATACAATAATTTATATAATAACTACTACTTATACATTTGAATAAAACTTAGTAATTTTGACTTGATTTGATATAATAATGCTCAAAATGGTATCAATATTGGGGTAAAATGTCGTAATAATGATCATAAATTTATCTCTCATCAGTCTCCATGCAAAAATGCGTTGTGTACATCCATCTGATGGATCTCTCATTTTTTAACCGCCACAGCAAGAAAGGCTCAAACTGTCACCATCTTTGCTACAGGAGCAAATGTCTCATTATAATCAACGCCTTCCACCTAGTGATTACCAAAGGCTACCTGTAATAGGCCTATCCCCGACCCCTAGGGTCCACTAGGGTCTAAAGAGGGACAAGCTGACGATCCACCGCCCAAGTACTAAATTCCAAAAGAAGGACCGAGGGAACTAGATCTTTATTCAAACATTACTAAATCCAGATAAAAACATCACAACTCCAAAATGGAAGAACATTGTCAAACTCTTATTACAACAGAAAACGAAACTCAAAGGAAATTGAAAGTCAAAGCTTGACACTAAGCTTTCAGGTCAACATTGAACTCCTCGTCCACTCCTCTCCCATAACATCCTCCAAGGTTACTCCGCTTACCTCACCGCCCGGTATCCTTCCTCCATACCTAAAAAAAACATTTCACAAGCGTGTGAGCTAAAAAAATTTAGCCATTAAGTTCCGGTGCGAGTGTCTATGACCGTTATATATGAAAATAACAATTATCAATCTATTAATATGTTACAACAAAAGGCTTTTCCTGCATATAGTAGTAGTTAGTACAAAATACAACATATAAAAAATGATAATTGTCGGGAAATTTCCTTGAGTATAAGTCTATTAATTTGCTTGACACCGACTTGCATTAGTCGATGAGTCATTACCAACCCACTCCAGCATGTTTCTCTACCGCACTCCACAAGCAAGCAAGCTATTACTTGACAATTCCGGCCGATCGTCAGGGAAAGGATTCCAAACCTTCGCCCAGTGAACCTCCCAAAGGGCTCCAGCTGACCCCACTGCCCTCCGAACCATGACATAGCCGTCAGCACTTGCATTCCCGACCATGCACATGGGACATTGGGGAAAACTTTTGGTACCATCACCCTAGGACTGTCGATGAGCCAAGGTCAAGAGGCCCGAGACCGGTGACTAGACGTTCTGCGGTGCAATAACCCCAACTCACATAGTCGCTAAGAGTTTTGCATCAAGCAAGAACAAGAATTGGTTATCATGATGATATTTTCATTAATTATACTATGATCGCTGTATGCCAAGATCAAAGTTTATAAGGTTTTCATGACAATTATTATTCAAATGGAAGTTAGTATTCCATATCATATAAATAAAACACTCTCATTGCAAAATTTACATGAGGACCTATTAGAATTCACATTCTCCCTAGAATATTTTTTTTACTTAATGGAAAACATACATTATCCCTTCTTTTTTTAAAAAGAAAATATAAATCATAAGGATTCACTTAATGAACGTTTTAGTATATGGTATTAAAACAATCTAGCTATATTTTATTTATAAAGATATAACAATTGAAATCTGAAAGTCCCGAAAATAAATACATAAAACGTTTCCTTAGAAGCTCTTACAAAACCGTAGTCCTGTGAAGGATGTATCAAAATGATTTCACAAATCAAACAACAAATTAAAGTACTAGCTGGGCTCCCGAGTGGGGAGACCCGGGTTCGATCCCTCACCCCCGTAGTTTAGGTCTTTCGTTTCAGTGAAAGAAAAAAAAAATAGAATAAAAAAAAAAATCAAAGTACTAGCTAAAAATTTATTGATAACACTATCAATAGGTTAAAGCCCTTTATTAAACCGAAAAAGATTTGGAGTATCAAACATGCATGTGGATTGTATAAAAAAAATAAAATAGATTATTAGATTAACAAAATTAAAATAAAATATAGTAAAGTAAATAACACAGTCAACGAATTGTTAATGTATACAAATATACACACAGTTGCATTCCACGCTTAGAACTAAAAAAATAATGAGTAGCACAAAGACACAGTTAAAAAAAATGGACTCACAGTCATTATGAAGAAAAAAGTTTCTTTTCTTTTTTGTGATTTATGAGGTCAATCCTATGCCTTATTTATACTACTAACCCCTTGTGAGATAAGTCATTATTTAAAATTTTGTTGTAACAACTTATCTTTTATATCCTAATTTTTTTGATATTAGTTGTTAGGATATAAAATTTTATTTTGTTGCAACAACTACACTTATCACCTACATCATAGATATAAAAGGTTTAAGTATTAGTTCCTACAATCTCAACTACTCGGTACGGCTAACGTGGTGCTTCTTTTCACCACTTGGACCAATGTATTATTTAGGCAGTCATAATAATAATAAAGATTAAAGGTTGTAAAAGACATGTTTTAGTCTAAAATGGTTGAGAAGGACAATCATGTAGTAACATATGTACAAAAATGTAGTAACACATATAGTAACTATCATTCTCAACCATTTAAATTTAAAACATGTCATTATGGACTATGACCCCTAATAATAATAATAATAATAATAACAATAATGATAATATGTTTTCACTAGATACGTATCTCCATTATCTTACTATTCACGGATGAATCTCATAATTGTATAACCAACATAATCGTATGAGGTATGTTTCGTTAACAACCCAATATTTTTGGGGTGTTACACTACCAATCGTGTTTTCAATCGTTGCAGATTGCCCAACTCGTCATATTTTTCAGTATATACCCATTTGCTCCCCAGGGCCTTCTTTTCAGGAGGTAATTCTTGTAATACCCATGTTCCTTGGTCCTCCAAATCTTTTACTTCCTCCGCCATATCTTTTCTCCAACCTTCATATTTTATAGCTTCTTTAACGGATCGGGGATGATTTCCTGCAGTCACATTTACTAGATACCTTCTATGTACGTCAGAAAAACGAAAATAATTCAAAAATGCGTAAGAGGATAGAGACTACCTGAGGAGGTTGATGGAACGGAGGAGTGCGCTGAAGGACTTTTCTTATCCACTGCCGTACACGAACTCTCGATATTTGGAATTAGGAACTTTGTACGTTTCCCTCTCCCCAACTATGCCGTTTCAACGGTCGATTGTTCACTCACAACAACCCCATCTGGTGATAATTCGCCAACCACCATTATCTACGTCATTCCCACTAGGTGGAGGTGGTTCCACAAACTTGTCACTAACATCTACATAAAGGCCGTCATCGTCAATTGCCGGAAATGTGATCTGTGGAGGGGTAGTTTTTGGGAGTTCTCGCATCGGGAAAATATGCTCAAAAAATTCCACGTCTCTAAACACAAATATCTCTTCAGTTTCCAAATCAAAGAGGGTCCATCCCTTCTTAGCAAATGGATACTCCAAAAACACGCATTTCCGACTCCTGCTCTCAAATTTATCTCCCTTATGGCATTGATTATGAGCGTAACATAAACATCCAAAAACCCGCAAAGCCTCAAGACTCGGTGGTTTACCAAACAAACATTCATACGGTGTCTTATAGTTCAAACGCTTGACGGGGTCCGATTAATTAAATAACAAGCGGTCATGACACACCCCCCCCCAAATTTAAGTGGAAGGTGTCCCTCAAATCTCAAAGCTTTAGCGACATTCAAAATGTTTTCTCTCGACTCTACCATTTTGTTAAGGGGTTCCCACACAGGATGTTGTTGGGAAATTAATCAATCTAGCATGTTGTTTAACAATTTTAACAAGCAATCTAACGAGTTAAAAACACATGAACATGTATGAACTGAAAATTAATAAAATGAGACAAGAAAACTTATTGACTGAAACGAGTGTAGCACTCTGTCCTTAAGACGTTTTTGCCCCGATTATATGCACACGGTAACGGCAATCGTCTCTCAAGATACAACAGTCATTCCTTCTTCGAGTTGTTGCACTTCAATGAGAAGAAGACAGCGAACCGATCATGTTCTATAAATCTCTCATTGACTCAAATATATGCAAGGTTTATTTTTGGATGCTATGAAAAACATAAGAAGCCGGCCTTTTAAAGGAATGAAATTCTTATGAAAAAAATTGCTATTATTTTCACTTGTGTGCTAGGATTTTATAGGAGAAGATGGAGGTTATTTACTAAGGGTTGCGACCTTTCAAAAAGTGACTCAACCGAACAGGTGCAACCCTTATGTGGTTGCAACCTTTCACCGAACCGATGTAACTCAGTTGTCACATGTCCATTCAAATTTTCCCTACATTATTAATTTTTATTCAAAATTCTCCAACAATCCCCCACATGAATGAAAATTAAAGCAAGTGCAATGCAGACTCTGAAGAGATTACAGGCGGAAATCTGTTGCATCAGGCGAGGTGGTTTGTTGCCTTGAACCTTCCGTAGTAGAGTACCATTGGACATACTCGGCCAATGATGAACTAGGTCTTGAATCGCGCCAGCTTTGGTGCATGCCTAGACAATGATACCTACACAACAGATCTCCTAACATTCTCGAGGTTCTCATAGTTGTGTCCGTTTTGGCCCTGAAACACCTTGGTTTCAGAAAGTGTGTTAGAGAATTCAGCCCTCAAATTCTCACAGAAGCGGCCCCACTTCCGCTTACATATGTGACCTCCTATGAAGAGTACTCTGCAATACCCCACTTGGCTTGACCAAGATATAAGAATCATTAAAAGCTTAATGCTTAACCTAACAAAATCACAGAATTTTCCCAAAAGCTTAATCCATTCGAATTTTCCCAAAAGCTTAATCCATTCGAATTTTCCCAACAAATTTTCCCAAAAGCTTAATCCATTCGAATTTTCCCTACATTATTAATTTTTATTCAAAATTCTCCAACAGATGTTTCAAAAATTATTCCCACCTTTTGAAAATGCGGAAGCAATCGTTTAAATTCCGTCTAATTGTCACTCCGGACACGTAAAATTTTTCCACTAAACTGACGATCAATCAACGCCATAAAATTCAAAAAATAGTCTCAATTTCCCATTTATTGTATGATAAATAAATGCACACAGAACAAGAGTAATCGTCCACAATCGTCAAGAAATAAGAAGCCCCGCATGTAGAAGATGTCCCATATGGTCCCCACAAGTCACAATGCACAAGTTCAAAAATTCTACTAGCCTGACGACTATCACTGCGTGGGAAACTTTCCCGAAATTGTTTAGCCCGACAAACAGACATCTCACCCATCTTTATTCATAAACTAGACTCACTTACCATGGGAAGTTGTTTGAGTACATTTTCCGAAGGATGACCCAAGCGCTTATGCCACAGATCCATGGAAGCCATAACCTTTACGTGTGGAACTCCCCGGAAACAGAAAAGTCCATCTTCGCGCCCACCCACTCCAATCAGCCTCCTCGTCGTTCTGTCCTGCATAACACACAATGTGGAAGTGCGTTGAATCTGACAATCAAATGCATCTAATAACTGTGTTACGGATAATAAATTGCATGCCAAATTGGGCACATATAGAACATTTTCCAATTTCAATCCGCCGGACAGTATAATAGTTCATTCATGTGTAGCATGGGAGGTTCAACCATCCGGAAGTCCCACCGGGCTCTTTTCAATCACCCGTACATTCACTAAATTACCCAACATACCGGTCACGTGATGAGTAGCCTCAGTATCAATTATCCAAGCTGATTTACCGGTCAAACGATCATGAGATTTGGGTAGGTTTAATAAATCAAAGATTGCCTGCCATTGCTTCGGATTAATATTTGTGAGTCCAGCCTGTTCAGAAGTAGTGGGCTGAACCGAAGAAGCAGGCTGAGCGGACATCACAGCAGCAAACATTGTTTTTCTTCGGCAATGGAGGATTTCCCGATGCCGAATTGCGCGTCCCTTGCCGGAGCTGGTACCATGTCCACCGGAGTTGTACACTGGTCTTCTCCAACCTCGGCTATCAGCCTGAATGCGAGAAACCATCATCATGTCTCTGTAATCCTTGATGGAGCCCATCGTGTTCTCTCCTTCAGGCATACTTGTAAAAGCGCGCGCCATGGCGTGAGGCGGGACTACAACGCCTTAACAGTGTCCATGGCGTGGAAAATGTAAGTCGGCCCAATGGCGTCGCCATGGCGAGCAAGGCGTGGCGCACACCTGTTATTTTTTGAAAAAATTTGAATCTCAGGGGTAAAAACGTCAAACCAGTTAATTATAACATTAAAACCTAGTCAACCCATTCCTATTCTCTTCATTCCCTCATTTTCCCACTACCTCCTCCTGAGATATGTCATATGTGACCTTCCATGGAGTAAAAAAAAAAAAAAAAGCCTAATAATTCAAAAAAACTTACTTCTTCTCAAAGTAATGATGTAAGTAATTTGATTTTGAAATAATGGAATTGAATGATTGTCAAAGTAGTGATCTTTGTTTGATTGATTGTCTAAAACTTTAAGTAGGTGATCTTTGTTTGTTAGTACTTAGTAGTTAATAGTTTGTAGTTACTACTTATTAGTTATTAGTTAAGTAGTTGTATTTTATCTTTTGTTTTGATGTTTGTACAAGTAAGTGAATTAACAAGTAGTATACTACTATACTAGTATGTTCTCAGTTCTTAATTTATCATTGGTTCACTATAGTTTATTGGTAGTATTTGTTTTGTGTGTTAAAAGTTTAAAACTTGTTTAGATGACATTATGTGATCTTGTTTGATGACTTTTATATATGTTATAATCTAAAGGGCAAAAAAAAAAGTTCTCTGACTTTATTGCGCGTCTTGCATGCCGGGCGCCGCCATGGCGTGCGCCGTGGCGTCCGGACGCCCATACCACGCCTCACCTCCGCCTCACGCTTTTACAAGTATGCCTTCAGGTGTGGCTGCCATGGATATATGATCACTTATTTTTTATTTTATTTTTTTTCCTCTTCTCTGTTGCCTAGAACAGGCAAAAGATTATTTTTGTCAAAAGATTTTCAATTGTATGGATATGACTTATTCTTCACTTTGGAGGAAGCGGCTAAACGGCGGAATTGTGCTGGTGCCGAGAAAAGATATGTGACAAATTTGATCATTCGAATAATTTTTCTTTGGCTTTTACCAATCATCGTAGTACAAATATATAGCTATCTCCAGGGCTTCAACATCTCTTCATAATGTCCAGACTATCCTTACTATAAATATAATTTTACACTAATAATATAAATCCGTAATACAAAACCAAATTAAACTTATAAAAGCTATAATTATGATATGACGCATTTCTGCACATCTGATTATGGTGATCCAACATTATAATCTATGGATTTTACATCATGATTAAAGGAAATGATTCCGTGATCATTCTCATTGATGTATGGTATAATATATACAATTGGTGTGCCTTGATTGTAGGCGTTTAACTAGGGTAACTGAATATTCACAATGAATGAAAACATTTACGCAATAATTACAAAATATACTCTAATATATATTTTATATTCTAACACACCCCCGCAGTCGAAACGGGAGGTTCACGAACGCTGAGGCTGGAGCGAAAATCATCAAATAAAACCCGTGGAAGACCTTTGGTGAAGATGTCGGCGATTTGGTAACGGGATGGGACATGAAGGACACGAACTTCACCACGAGCGACTTTTTCTCGAACAAAATGGATGTCCATTTCAATGTGCTTGGTGCGTTGATGTTGGACAGGCTTGCCGGATAGATAGATGGCACTTACATTGTCACAATAAATGAGTGTGGCTTTTTGTATAGGACAATGAAGTTCTAACAGAAGGTTCCGTATCCAACACGATTCAGAGACAGCGTTTGCTACACCACGGTATTCAGCCTCGGCACTTGAACGAGATAAGGTGGGTTGGCGCTTGGAAGACCAAGAGATGAGATTGTCGCCTAAGAAAACACAATAGCCAGATGTAGAACGGCGGGTGGTGGGGCAGCCACCCCAATCAGCATCAGTGTAAGAGAGGAGTGCCGAGACGGATGATCTGTAGAGATGCAAGCCAAAATGAAGAGTACCTTTAATGTACCGGATGATGCGTTTGAGGGCATGGAGGTGAATGTCCCGGGGGTCATGCATATGGAGACAAATTTGTTGGACGGCATAGGATATGTCGGGCCGAGTGAATGTAAGATATTGTAATGCCCCAGCAAGACTGCGATAATGTGTGGCATCATTAACGGGAGAGCCTGCGGAAGCACTGAACTTAGAACTCGTGTCAACTGGCGTGGAAACAGAATTGCAAGAAGTCATGCCTGCACGGTCAATAATATCCTCGGCATACTGGCGTTGTGAAAGAAATAAGCCGCCATCATGACGGGTAAATGTAAATACCCAAAAATAACCGAGAGGTCCTAAATCCGTCATAGCAAATTTCGAGGCAAGTCGGGACATAATAGATTGACGAAGAGCATCCGACGAGGCGGTGAGGATGATGTCGTCGACGATAACAAAAGATAGGCCGTGTCGGGACCATGATGGTAGATGAACAAAGAATGATCGATTTCTCGTTGTACTGAAACCCATAGTAGCCACATAATCGAGAAAATCGTTGATACCAAGCACGAGGGGCTTGTTTTGGACCATAGAGGACTTCTTTAGACGGCAAACATAGTCCGGATGATGTGGATCCCGAAACCCAATGGTTGATGCATGTAGATATTTCATGAAGTCGCCCGTGTAAGAAAGCATTTTTGACGTCAAGTCGATGCAAATTCCATGATTTGGAGAGAGCAATACTAAGAACGATTCGAATCGTGGCGGTTTGACCACCGGATCGAAAGTGTCATTACAATCCACACCCAATTCTTTGAGACCGCCATCACCTACAAGACGGGCTTTATGCCTTTCAAAAGAACCATCGTAATTCCTTTTAATGCGAAAAACCCACATAGAGCGAATAATATTCAGATATCGACGGCGAGCGAGGTCCCACGCCTCATTTTTAATAAGAGCATTATATTCATCGTGCATGGCAAAGATTCCAATTGGGGTCCGAAAGAGGCGGACTTAGGGTTGGAGGAGGGGAAGGAGACATGACAGAGGATAAATTAAACGGAGTTTTGGGTTTAAAAATCCCATGCATGGCGCGAGTGGTTATGGATCGGGAGAAGGCCGGTTGGGTAGGTACTTGGGCCTGGCTGAAGCGGGAGGTGGTGTCGGGTGGAGAGGATGGCGCTGTTGGAGGGAAGGAGGCGGACTTGGTTGGGACGAATCGGGGTGGTCTGCAGGAGGAGGATGTTGGGTCGAATTTTGTGGTTGGGCTGAGTCCTCAGGACAGCGGTGGATTTAATGATGGAAGGAGCAATGGATGTAGGCTATCTTGAGAAAATCATCATAGGGTGGGGGTTGGAGTGTGTAGTTGGGCAAATGGAAACTTTGTTTCATCGAACATGACGTGACGAGAGACAATGATCTTACGATTGGAGAGATCATAACACTTGTAGCCACGATGATTGGATGGATAGCCAAGGAAGACGCATGGAGTGGAGCGAGATTGAAGTTTATTAATTTGCGTAGAGGGAAGAGAGGGTAACATAAGCACCGAAAACTCGCGGTGATCATAAGAAGGATTGCGTTGGTAAAGAATTTTAGTGGGGCATTGATATTGGAGATTTTTGTGGGGAAGAATGTTTAGTAGGTAGGTGGCCATTTCGAGAGCGTGGTGCCAAAATGTAGCAGAGGAAGGAGGCGTGGTTGAGGAGACTCGGATTAAATTATTAATGGTTCGAATTGTTCGTTCGGCTTTACCATTCGAGAAGAGAGTGTGAGGGCAAGAGAAACGAAAAACAAGACCATTTGTAGCACAAAAGGATTTGAAGGAGTCGTTATCGTATTCCTTACCATTGTCACATTGAAAACATTTTATGGGAAGGGAAAATTGGGTTTTTATTAAGGCACTAAACGCGGAAAAAATCGAGAAAACTTGAGATTTTTGGCCAAGGGGAAATGTCCACAAATAATCAGAAAAATCATCAATAAATAAAACATAGTATCGATGCCCGGAAGAGCTAGGGATAGGGGAGGTCCACAAATCACTGTGAATAATGTCAAACGGCATTAACGTTGTAGTAGTTGAAGCATAAAAAGGTAACTTAACATGTTTACCAAATACACAAGAGTCACAAACAGGAAATCGGGAAAAATTATTGCAAGAAATGAAATTATTCGTAGCAAGGGAACGTAAAATAGAAACGCCCGGATGACCCAAGCGATCATGCCATAATGAGGGAGACAAGGCAGCAAAGGTTGAGGGGGACGCATCAGGAAGAGTGAGGGGGTATAAAGTCCCAGTGCTATTACATCGCATTAGAGGAATCCTCGTCTGTAGGTCCTTCACAGAAAAACCAAATGGGTCAAATTCGATGGAAACTTGATTATCATGAGTAAATTGACGAACAGAAATTAAGTTCTTTACGAGATGGGGAGCATGGAGGACATTTTTTAACAATAAAGGTGGATGGGGAGGGGGAAGTGTGGATTGACCGGACCCGTAAATTGGAATTTTATGACCACTGCCAACTATAATGTCACGATTTAAATTACTCGAATTAAAATAAGACGTGAGATTACCACTCGATTGGGTCATGTGTGATGTGGCACCGGTATCCAAATACCAATTTTTATCGGGAACGTTGAGCGACATCGTGTGCATTGCGGCCTCTATATCAGTTGGGACATAGCCACCAGACTGTGGATCAGCTTGAGTATTATAAGCCTGCTGTTGCTGAGGTCTGGGTCCAAGCAAACCAGGTTGATTGGGCCGAGCCCAAGAAGAAGTTGGATAAGGTGATGGAGGTGGAATCCATCCTGGGTTCATCCATGCTGCCCAAGGAGGAGGGTAAGACCACGGGCCACCAGGATATCCCCAAGGTCTCGGCGTATTTTGCTGCTGCTGTTGCCCGGAACGCTGCTGCTGCTGATTGCCGTCATGTCCACCACGTTGACCACGACCACGACCTGAATTACGACCTCGTCCCTTGTTGTTGCGACCAATACCACGATTTGCACTCTGTCCACCATCCGATTGCTGCTGTTGCTGTAAGTGTGCTCCATTTCCACCAGTTTTGGAGCCGTCATTCGAAGTGCCACCGTAAGAAAGAAAAGCTGTGTCGCCGGAATTCATGGAAGCCCGCTTAGCTTTGCGAGTTTCCTCCAATATCAGCTTTGAACGAGCCTCATAAAAGTCAGGAAGAGGATCGGTTTGTTGGAGAATTGTAGCTACTCCATCATAGCTTTCATTCAAACCTGCAATTAGTTGAAGAACCAGGCGTTGATTTGACACTGGAGCCCCAACGTTGGATAAAAGATCAGCCAAAACTTTCAGTTCTTGAAATGGCGTAAATTTCGAGAAATTATCGAGCTTGACATTCTCGAAATTGATGTTCGAGATGCTAGGCTCGGTGAGTTTTATTGTCCTCGAAAAAGGCTCGCCTAATCGTGCCAAAGTCATTGTGCTGTTGCCTTGGGGAGATGATAGTGTGTGAAGATCACTCGAAATGGTTCCATAGATCCATTGGAGAACAATAGCGAGGCGTGACCACAATTCCTCATCTTTTTCTTTGTCTTTATTCTTGTCGGAAGGTGAAGGAGGAGGATGTGATCGGAGACATTGTACACACGACAATGAATTTGGAACAATTCCGCCCACGTTGAGTAATCGGGCTTTGTCCATGTCAAGAGTGATCGAATTACATTTTTGATATTGGTATGCAGTTAGAGCAGGATGAAATTTTCCTGAGTCTGCCATTGAAAGAGTGTGAAAAAGGATTAGAGAAGAAGATGGCGTTTGGAGAAGAGAATTAGAGAAAATGCCTGATACTACAAAGGAAATGATTCCGTGATCATTCTCATTGATGTATGGTATAATATATACAATTGGTGTGCGCTTGATTGTAGGCGCTTAAGTAGGAGAATCGAATATTCACAATGAATGAAAACATTTACGCAATAATTACAAAATATACTCTAATATATATTTTATATTCTAACAATGATTAATAATATAAGAATGCATGTTTGTCATTTAGCGTGAATCAACCGTTGTGATGACGGTATTTTCTCTGGATAAAGTGAAAGTTATAGGATAATCAAATTTAATAAATAAATAAAAAGATATGGAACTAGAATATAATTGGTGGCCATAAATTACTTTTGAAGAAGAAACCAGGTAGGTGAGGAGGAGGCCTGAGGGAACAATTTCAGGCTTAGCGGCCCTTTTTCACAATCACACTCACACACACCTGTAGTACAAAAGATATGCTCTGCTGTCTTTGCTCCCACGCTCAAAAAGCCTAAACCCCCCTTCCCTTAACATAAAGGGCCTAAAGCTTAAACTCCACCTTTTGTATTTCCCTTTTATTTTTTTTCTTTTCTCTCTCTCAATCTTTAACGAATGTTCGTATTTGAGTTACTCTTCAGATAAATATTGTCATAACAGAACAGAAATCGACCTGTGAAGAGACAGAGATCTCTGCATGCGAAGAGTATTTCTTGCTCTTGCAACATTTTGGAAAAATGCGTGTTTTGCCTATAAAAAGGCATTAGACTGCAAACACGAATTCGTTAAAATCATAAGCACCATCAGTATATTCTTGAATTAATATCCTTGGTTTGATAAAATGTTACGTTTACATCAATTGTATCATGTTAGAGATTTTTTTATTTTTTTTATTTTATTTTATTTTATTTTATTTTTTGAAAACTTGATAGAGATTTTCAGTAGTTTCTTTTTTTTTTGTGACAAATTATGAGGGACGAAATCTCTTAAAAAACAATGTATTTACGTGCCTAGGAATACGATTTTGTGTTAATTTTCCAACGTTGATTATTGTAGGCTATATAATGATCACATATATAAAAGTCTATTATGTCACTCATTTTTATTGATATAGAAATGTCTTTGTCATGTGTGTTGGGATAGGTGTATCGTGTGTGGAGTGATTTACGGAACAGATCCGTAATTTACGGAAGAAATTACGGAATATTAAAGTAGAAAATAAATATTCGAACAGGAGATTATACGCATCAATTAGATCTAACAAAACATCAATTACCGTGCAGATCTAATTTCAAACAACAAACAATAAATAAGAGTACGATGCATAAAACAAAGGACTGAGATCAAACCGAGCGCGAGTAGATTTTCTTTTCTTAAGACAAATTGCTCCAGATATGGTGCCCTGGTAGTAGTAACTGTCTCCCAAGATACAACGAGCTTCACGTCTCGGATTTAGAGGCACTTCAAAAATCCGAGCCCGGCGAACTTACAGAGTGCTCCGACTTCTCTTCGACTCAAAATCTAGATCTACATGAATGACTAGATCTATATGACACTCTCTTTTATGGTGGAAAAGACAAGAGAAAAAACCGAATGAATAAACTTTCATCAATGGGGTTGTTTATATATGACATACATCGGAGTCTATCCGTAAATCGCGCTAAAGTTGACTATTCAACCCTTCAAAAAGGGCTTTTTCTCCAACAATGTGCATATATAGTTTGGCTTACCATACCACAAATAATGTTTTTTTTTTTAAAGTTCAAAGAAATATTAGAATCAAGACTCATGTAGAGGTAGAATCGCTTAAGTTAGAAAGGACTGAGCAAATGTGTAATATCCATATTGGAAAAAAGTGGAAAAATATATATTTTCATGGAATAAGATTTTTTTTTTTTTTTGAAGGGAAGGTATAAGATTCATATGTAATTAATTTGAAACTTGGGTTACTATTTTAGGTCAAGCGGGTATGTTGGGTCTAAGCATGGGCGGTTTCAGAAATTCCGCGACACGGGTCGAGGATGGAGAGCGACACATTGTATTACAAGTTTATAAGCATTAATTTTACAAGTTATGGGTCAAAGGTTAATATTTCAAAATTTTAGGGGGTCAGTTTTAGTAGATATTAGTGTGTAAAATTTTTAAATAGTGTAAAAAATACCTATAAATTTTTTTATATTATAGGGGTCAATTGACCCATATGGTACCTCTTTGGCTGCCCCTGGGTCTAAGTAGTTATTAGATTTATTATGACTTAAAGGTGTCACTAAACCAATGTTCTGAGGTGTTATATGTGGCATTAAAGCCTAGTACGTACCAGATGAAACTACGTGTTATGTCATTCGAGACATTGAAGGTCAAGTAGAACCAAAGTCTGAGGTGTTTAATGTAGCATTAGAGCCGATCACATATAGAACTAAGTGTCGTGCCTAGAGAAACACTGGTGGTTACTTTTAGAATCATATGTTATTATCCAGACGAAGTCACTGATTCTTCAAAAGAGAGAGAGAATGAAAAATACAATGATATAAGAACCAACTAATGTATCTAAACTAAATGTAATGTACGCTATGAGCACGGGTACTCCATAAGTCACCTTAAAACCTAAGTTTATCACCGCCACACGCGATGACGCTAGCTTCCTCAAAAAGGGTGATAATGTAATATAACAAAGGAAAACGTGAGAAACTTCACAATGATATAAGATTAAGACATATATAATGAACGTGATAATGATTTTTTTTTTTTTGAAGAGATAATGAATATAGATTAACCTTATTAAGCAGATGAAGATGATGGATCTAAGTACTTATTAACTCAAATAGTATGATTAGACTCAAGTTTTGAAGCGTAACAAAATCATTGTTAGTAAAGAGAAAAGTGTACACTAGCCTTTTATTTTATCGGGGAAAGAGTTGGAAAAAACAATTTATTTTTCTCAACTTTAATTTATACAATTTAACATTTAAAAAGCATTTGAGTAGTCTATAATTGGTGGCTTCTTTTTAACATCAGAAAACTTTGCTTCATCCATACTTAATAAAAATAAAATAAAAGGGGGACCAAGGCATGCAACTGAAAGCTGCTTTTGCGATCCTATGATTAGATGTAAGATGGCCAAGCCTTTGGTTTCAAGCATTTAGACGTTTGTCTTTTATTTATTTATTTATTTATTTGATTATTGTTTATTTATTTATTTTTACTTGCATTCTCCTCATCCCTTCAAAGAAAATCTCTACAAACACCCTTCATGACAGAAATAAACACAAGGATAAAATTTATTGGTTTGCATATGATAATAGGCTTAGGGTTGACAAGTATGCACACTATCTCTTGAGCTAGCGGTATTGCCTAAGCATATTTTGATAATGCCAAAGCAAATAATATATAGTCCAAATATGTTAATGTAATATTGTTCTGGCAATACCAAAAAGAGCCCTAACAATACCACTAGCTTATCTCTTGTGTTTTGAAAAGAGTTCATTGAATTTGATAATCATAAAATTTAAAATTATAATACAAGCCTAGCTAACAATTGTATCCATATAATTACTTTAAAATTATCCCTTTTTTTTTTCCGACGTACGTTTAAAAGAATGTCCATTACCTCGTAAAAAAATAAAAATAAAATTTACCATGGCCTATATTGAGTGCATCTGGTAGGTAGGAACCTTCAAAATAAATGGTTGACCCCTGAAATTCAGCAGACTAAATTGCTACCAGGGGGTTGACTATGGAAATCATCTCCTGACCAACACTTACGTTAAGTCAGTTGCTGTTTTTTCTTTAATTATTTCATTGAAAATTCTTATGTATCGAATAAAAATGGACATAGAAATTAATAAACCAGATTTATTACACACATTCATTCATTAAAATTAACCATGCATGCATCTATAACGACAAAGAATTCAATCTCAATCCATCAAATTGGCTTGAACTAGTCCACAAAACTATCTGAATACGATCTATTAGCCCTTTCTGATCAATCTTTAATTTCAGATTTCATTCTTGTTTCATGATCGATCAGTACTCTAACTGACGACGAAATTAATTTAACTCCGTAAATCCACTAATTTGAAAAGTCACATTGTTAATTTATTAAAATTTAATGAAATAAAAATACTGACTTGACGTGATAGTTAAATAACAACTTTTTTTTGCTAGGACTGACTTCCACTATCAAGGTAGTGGGAATATCTTTGCATATTTTCTAAAATAAGCTCCACTTTCTTCTTCCATATTAGCCCAATGTATGCTTTTTCTATATTATCTTTGTGGTTAGACAAATATTTCTCTGTGTATGTATGACCTATATATCTAAGTTGAAGATTCTTGGTTTTGATATTGGAAAAAAGAAGGGTTTGAAAATGGGACAAAATGACATTGTTTTTTTAGTCTTTATTAATTTGTGGGATTTGGTGTGGTAAAATCTTATGCCACTTATATTGGTCTGCCATTTTAGGTTTTGGCCAAGTAAGAAAGACAAGTATATGTTCAACACGAATTTTAATTTGATCCCGGACCAATTCCTAATTGGTGATTTTCAATCAAAAAAAAAAAAGTATAAATTATTTGATGGATCCTTGTGTGTATTTTTTTTGAACCTTTCTTTCTAAATATTTTAATCGGTTAAAATTGATGACATGATGGTATAAATTTTGTTGGTCTTGGAGAAGGAGGTTGAGGCAACAATTTTATTGCGTATTCTGATTTTTTAAATGACATTCTATGCTCACATTACCATAAAGAAAATCACCGTACGCAATATGAAAGACAGAGGCTAAATGTTTTATTGAATGAATAAAATGACCCGGATGATACTCCGGAACCGTTGGAGATGCGTGCAATTCTCTTGGCTCTTGCATAGGCAGTCCGACTGTGTTTACCCTCCATGGTCTTTGAGAGTGACTGCTTATCTTGCTTTCAGACTTTATCCCGTCCGTCGGAGGATCTTTCGGTTCTGGGTTGTCTAGCTCGAGACTGCCTTGTAGCTTCGACGACTTTTGCTTCCTGTCATTTTACTTTTGTTAAATGTACTGGTAATGTCCCGACGCATCCTCTTGCTAGACATGGTGTAGCGACTGAGGGGATTATTTCTTGAGGCACTCAGCCCCCTTCTCATGTTATCTCTGCCGCGTTGGCGGATATGCTTTAATAAATTTTGTTCGTTTCCTAAAATAAAAAAAATAAAAAAAGAATAAAAATAACTACATCACTTCCCTTTATATATATATAGGAGAGAAGTTTCAAATGGTTAATATAATTTTAAAATCAAACAATAATATTTAATTTAAAAACACTCTATCTCTTCAATGTTGCATATGTATATGAGTATATCTTGTTCGAATAAAATGAATATCATCTGTGACTTTTATTATCAATAATAATAGGCAGTGTTTTGGTGTTTTATTTCGAGTATTATTATCGACACGATTATTATTAGCTTAAAATAATGAAATGTAATAATTCCATTTGCTTTAGGTGAACAGATTTTATAGGGTTTTATACTTTTATTATTGGAAAAAGGAGCAGTTCCCTGAACAAGATGATCATTATAATTTTAAGAGGACTTATATCGAAGATACAGCTTTATCAAGTCATCATGTGACCTGTGTAAGTGTAAATTTTATTTGTGACAAAATACTACTGCAAGCTTAAGCTTGGAACCTTTGGATTAATTGGTCACAGTAATTATCACTGAGTTAATAGCTTCTTGGCAACATGCTAACGGTCAAAAACAAAACAAATAAAAGAATTTAAAGAAAAAAAAGTACAGCAACAAAAGAAATCGTACGTGGAGGCGCATGCAGCAAAACATAATTATAATTTTGTCTGTGTCTTTGTTCTTAATCTACATCACCTGAAGCATGCATATATCAAGCACGAGAGACTCGCACTCCTGTTTCCACGATTTACTGCATATCTTAATTTCTTAAGTTTTTTTTTTTTTTCAGAGAATTATGATACATGCAAAACCACTCCATACGACCTGAATTTACACTATTGACCATTGATTTTGATTGGCCGGTGTATACGGTGACGGATCCACAAATGTTTTTTTAGAAGGGTCCGTAATGTTATTTTCCTAATTTAAAAAAGAATTCATGGAGTTCAATATACGTCTTTATCTCATGATATCTTTTCTAAAATCTTAAATTGTTTGAGAATCAATAAAACAGATAATTCATGTACGTACTTAACATCGGTGGATCTGTAAATTTACTCCGCTAACCTTACCGGAATAAATTGATAGATCCATGTAATTTTTACGCCTATCATTTCTTTTAAATTATTATCTCTTCTAAAATTTAAATTGTTTGAGAATATTAAAACAGATAATTCACGTACGTACTTAACATCGGTGGATCTGTAAATTTACTCCGCTAACCTTACCGGAATAAATTGATAGATCACTGTTCATAACCCGACACCTTTTAAGTAATCGAATCGCCTGCTGAGAGAGTACTATACCTTGAACCATGAAAGTGTACACTGACAACAGTGACAAGTGAATTTTGAGCAAAAGCCGACATATTTACAAAATTAAAAAGAAAGAAAAAAGAAAAGGGAGGAAATTAATTAAGAGCCGACATATTTACAACTTAATTAAAAAGAAAGAAAAAAAAGAAAAGGGAGGAAATTAATTAAGAGTAACGATACAGCCACAACCGTTGTGATACAGAACAGTGTATCGATTCTTAATATAGAGTCATTAATCATTATTATATCCATCATGATCGATCAATGGTGTGAGATCTTACGTTGCAAGATAACAAATTGTCAGATTATCATTCTTTCGAAAAAAAAAAAGGGGAAAACATCTAGCACCATCCCAAACAGAAAGCAAAGATCCTTGTTATTTACTCCTAGTAAAGTTGCTTGTTCCCCACCTCCCCTTCTTTTCTGTCTCCACTTAATTTCCTCCCTCTTTCTCTCAGCTCAGCTCAGCTCAGCTCCCCAATAAAACTCCCTAGCTCCCCCTTCATTATTCCTAGCTCTACCTATATTCTCAACCATTCTTCTCTTCTACATGCACCCATGCATCTATCTTCACAATTGATCCAATTCTCTTTTTGATACATCTTTTTGTAGTATTTCTTGAAATTAAGTTTAAGGTTGTCTCTGAAGGTAAAAGAGGGAGGAAAGTAATTAATTAAGGTGGAGGTGTTAAGGATCCAATGAAAGAAGAGATTAACGGGGTTTAATTTTAGTGCTTGATGCGCGCATCAGCGTACGTGTTTCTGAGCTAGGGTAATTAAAAGAGGAAATAAACGACAGACTTTCTTGTTTTCTGGGGTGCGTGGAAGATCAATTCAATTTACTTCCGTCTCCTTTCACACGTATGTTTTTTTTTTTTTTTTTTTATATTTTTTTTCAGCTCACAGTACATTTTAAGATCATTGATCGTGGGTAAAAGTGTCTGCTGTAATTATTTGTTTGTGATAATTTTATTACTGTGATATATAGTACTAAGTATTTATGATATATTAATTAATGGGTCGTCTCATTTTCATGGGCATAATCATTACAACCCTGTAAAATTTAGTGTATATTTGTAATTTCCAATATATAAACTTAATTATAGAGGTGTTTGTCTAACTCTTTCTCTATATATTTGATGATAGTAGTTTGGGTTCTGGGGATGGCCAGCTGACCTCTAAAGTTGTATACTGCCTGTATGAGAAGGGTGCAAGAAGAGAATTTTAATTTTAATTTTAAGTTGTAAATCTTTCAGTTTATCTTCCATTTTTTTGGTAATCATATTTTTCCCAGGCATCTTTTGTTTATTATTTGATTTTGTTCTTAGCTAATTAGATTAGTTATTTGGATTTGATTATTTAAAGGGCCGGGGGCTTGAAATAAAAAAGAATTGCTTAAATTTTGGTTCAGCTTCAATTATTTCATTCTCTGCTATTTTTCTCTTATTGAAATCCAGGAAAACAAGGACGTACTGATTATTCTCAATTATTGAGATTAATTGTGTTTATCCAATCTGAAATTGTTTGTTTATTAGTATTTGATTATTTGTAGAAATGATGGCGGTGTCTTCATCATGTAAAGATGATAAAATGGTGATGGATAATGGCAAGTATGTCCGGTACACGCCGGAGCAGGTGGAGGCTTTGGAAAGATTCTACCATGAATGTCCTAAACCTAGTTCTCTCCGGCGACAACAACTGATCCGAGAGTGCCCGATACTCTCGAATATCGAGCCCAAACAGATCAAAGTTTGGTTTCAGAATAGAAGGTATATAGTTAGTTGATATTTTGCCTTAATTAATCCTCATTTAGTTTGTTGTTAGTTGGTGATTAGGTGAAATATATGTTGTCATTCAATAGTTAGGATCTATGATACTTTCTGTTAGGTAGTATGTCATGTATCCGATACGTATTTGAAATAGATACGACGCATATTTGAAATAGAATTTAATGACACGAATTCGCCGAAATTTGTCATATTTTACAATTACGCTTAATTTCTTATATTTGGTTTAATACATTTGAAAGGGATCAATATATAAAAATAGCGAGATCAGACAGCATACAAAATGTAATCAAAAATAAAATTTTGAAATATTTTTTTGCGGATCACTCCATTTGTTTGTACATAAAAAGCATCGGGTACTTGGGATACTCATTTGAGGGCATATGTGGTGTTACTTTCAAAAGTTGGATAAAGGGCCGGATATGCGAAATGAAGAAACGTGTTGAAAATTGAGTCAGCTAATATAAAGCTGTTGGAGTAAAAACTACCGAAAATGAAGAAAACCGGCCAGTGAAAATGGTTTTAATTTATGTGCTTTCATATTCATCATTTGATCAACCCTTAGAGTTATTATTATGTATGTACATTATATTATTAATATTTACACATATGCCCTTTGTATTCATGCTATATTTTTCAAATATCTTGCACCCGCGTATCTGTGACCATGCAACTTTGGTTAGGATCAGATAGCACTGTTTTTTTAGTTCACATTGTTGGAAGTACTCAAGACCTTATGAATATGAGTCTAAACTCGTTACCGACCACTAGACCCTACAAATGTTTGGTAATCGATCAATAATGAATCTAATAATCATATTATTCGACACGATTTCTTGAATTTGCAGATGTAGAGAGAAGCAACGTAAAGAGGCGTCACGCCTTCAAGCCGTGAACAGGAAATTAACAGCAATGAATAAGCTTTTGATGGAGGAAAATGATAGGTTACAAAAACAGGTTTCACAGCTTGTTTATGACAACAGCTTTTTCCGCCAACAGACACAAAATGTACGTTCGTTAATTATACGTAGCTTTTCTTTATCACCAATTTCTTGTAGAAGAGTCTCTATTGAACCATATGGTTTGTATCAATTTTTTTTTTCGTATTAATTTCTTCAGAATTATTAATTTACTAATTGTGTACATTTTTTTATGTAACAGGCAAATCTTGCTACAACAGATAATAGTTGTGATTCAGTGGTAACAAGTGGTCAACCGCATTTGACTCCACCCAGAGATGCCAGTCCTGCAGGGTTAGTTTTGGAATATTTTTCTCGTTATTCGTGCTGTTTATGTGTATAAACTTGTTTATTATTTGATTGTAGTATATATTTTGTGATGATAAAAAAAAAGTGTCATTTTTGTTTGTATTTTTCCCAGACTTATGTCTATTGCAGAGGAAACATTAACAGAGTTTCTATCCAAGGCTACAGGGACCGCTATAGAGTGGGTTCCAATGCCTGGAATGAAGGTACAAAAAGGATCCTAAAGATCTCGTAATCATGGCTCGTGTTCTATTCGTTTTTATTTACAATCACTTAAAAAATGTTATGCTTTTCGTCGTGCAGCCTGGTCCGGATTCCATAGGGATCATTTCGATTTCTCATTGTGGCACTGGTGTAGCATCGCGTGCTTGCGGTCTTGTTGGTCTTGATCCTACACGAGTGAGTGATCGATTCGTGATGATTTTTTTATAGTTAAATAATTTTTTCAGGGTAAAAATATTGTTGAATATAATGTGTTTATATGTTAAATAATATCTAGGTTTCTGAAATCCTAAAAGATCGACCGTCATGGCTCCGTGATTGTCGAGCTATGGATATCCTCAATGCAATGTCTACTGATAATGGAACCATAGAACTAGTTTACATGCAGGTTCGTGAAACAGAGAAAAATTATGTTTGATCGAGTCTATAAAATAGAAAATGTGTAATAAAAAAGGTTTGTTTTCTCAGCTTTTTGCCATGACTACTTTGGCGCCAGCTCGGGATTTCTGGCTACTACGCTATACATCAGTTATGGAGGACGGTAGTCTTGTGGTATGTGTGTCACATTCATACTGCTATCGTTGCTTTTGATTCACGTTTATCATTATAGTTAATGACATTTGTGTGATTTACGTCTCGTGTATAGGTTTGTGAAAGATCGCTAAACAACACGCAGAATGGGCCCACGATGCCACAAGTCCCCAATTTCGTCAGAGCCGAGATGCTACCGAGTGGATACTTGATTAGGCCTTGCGAAGGAGGCGGCTCCATAATCCATATAGTTGATCACATGGACTTAGAGGTAGGTATTCATTTGATTCTATATATAATTTACTTGATAATAACCTAGGTTTTAGGCTAGTTATAAACATATATACATATCTGTATCAAATATATATCAGATACAAGACACGTTATCAAACAGTAGTATGTACGTATGCGTCACAGATAACATGACTATTTTTTTGTGAGCAGCCTTGGAGCGTGCCTGAAGTGATCCGTCCCCTCTACGAGTCATCTGCATTGCTTTCTCAAAGGACAACAATGGCGGTATATACGAGATTTTTTTTAGTACTTATCATATATGTATATATATATATATGCTGTATAAATGAATTTTGTATTTTTGTATGTAATGTGTAAATTGAAAAATACTTTTGTTACCCTTTAGGCTCTGCATCAGTTGAGACAGATTTCCCAAGAAGTGACTCAACCCTCCGTTACGGGATGGGGAAGAAGACCTGCGGCATTAAGGGCACTTAGCCATAGATTAAGCAAGTAAGTGTTAATAATTAATGTTCATTCGATTTTATCATACATAATTAAACTAGTTTTTTTATAACTAATTATCTAATGTATATAGGGGTTTCAACATGGCTATAAGCGGGTTTTCTGATGATGGTTGGACTATGATTGAAAGCGACGGTGTTGATGACATTACGGTTCTCATAAACTCGTCTTCCAATAAACAGATGGATGTCAACTTCCAATACGCGAATGGTTTTGCATCCGTTAGCAACGCGGTGTTATGTGTCAAGGCGTCCATGCTTTTACAAGTAAGAAGATATGAATCACACACACGCGTGTATTTTATCATTAATTACTCGTAAGTATATGCAAGAAAAGTAACGGTTTTTCCTTCTTCCGGAATGTGCCGCCAGCTATACTTCTTAGGTTCCTACGGGAGCACCGATCAGAATGGGCGGACAGTGGCATCGATGCTTACTCAGCAAATGCAGTTAAAGCGGGCCCAGGTGGCGTAGTGGTGGCTCGAGGTGGGAGTTTTGGCAGCCAGGTCATACTTCCCCTTGCTCACTCATTAGAACATGAAGAGGTAAGTTTATTATATAAATATATATATATATAGTTATTTGATGATATAATCACTAATAAAATGATTCTATTTATTGGTATATATACAGTTCATGGAGGTGATTAGGCTGGAAAATATATGCCATTATCAGGATGACATGATTGCCCCTGGGGAAATCTTCTTGTTACAAGTAGGTTATGTTTTTCAATATTTATAATTTGATCCTTTTAGTTGCATTATGTACGGTTTGGTCCGTACGGTCTTAATAATTTACGCATATCACCTCATACATGTATCTTATATTTTTCAAAAATCTCACACTCATGCAGCTTTGCAAAGGAGTGGATGAGAATTCTGTTGGCAACAGCTCAGAATTAATATTTGCACCGATCGATGCCTCCTTTTCAGATGATACGCTTCTTGTTCCATCCGGTTTTCGTGTTATTCCTCTTGATTCCAAATTGGTAATTCATGTACAAATACTGTATATCAATATGATCTAGTTTCAAGAATTTTAAATTAACTGAGACTTTGAAATAAAATTACAGGATCCCTCGAGTCCTAATCGCACTCTTGACCTTGCATCCACACTTGAGGTTGGATCATCATCCAAACATTTTGGACTTTCTGAAGGTGTAAAATCCGTCATGACGATCGCGTTTCAATTCCCATTCGAAATGCATCTTCAAGACAACGTTGCAGTAATGGCGAGACAATATGTTCGAGGTATTATATCGTTTGTTCAAAGGGTAGCATTGGCACTCTCCCCTCCACAGCTCGGGTCACATGTTGGTTTACAGACACAACTTGGCACCCCTGAGGCTCAGACTCTTGCTCGTTGGATCTGCCAAAGCTATAGGTACGTAGGGCCCGGCACGGCTCGAGTTCTTGAAGAATGATACATTAATTACAATTAACTGTCAATCACATTAATTAATTAGGATTATATCCTACAATTATATATTACAATTGTCAATCACTTTAATTACAATTGTTTGTTTCTATTTTTGGCAGGTTCTTTTTAGGCGTGGAGTTACTAGAACCGCTTAGTGAAGGAAGTGAATCCATCCTTAAAACGCTTTGGCATCGGTCGGATGCTCTAATATGTTGCTCTTTGAAGGTAAACTTTCTTAAGTTCCATTTCTAATTTTGAGCATGAACTCTAACGCCGTTGAACGTAGATATGGAACCTAATCCGTTTTTTTATTGCTGCAGGCACTTCCGGTTTTGACCTTCGCGAATCAGGCAGGACTTGATATGCTCGAGACCACATTAGTATCACTCCAGGATATAACTCTAGATAAAATGTTCGATCACAACAACGGAAGAAACGCACTCTTTTCTGAGCTTCCACAGATAATGCAACAGGTAATTAAGATATTGAGTACACATGAGATTCATTCAAGTATTATTTCTTTTGTGTTTTGGGGAGGGGTAGTTTAGTCATTCTATAATTCGTTTCATGTCTCGATCTGCTCGATAGGGTTTCGCTTGTCTTCAAAGTGGAATCTGCGTGTCAAGCATGGGTAGGCCGGTTTCGTACGAGAGAGCAGTGGCATGGAAGGTTTTGAATGAAGAAGAAAATGCTCATTGCCTTTGCTTCATGTTCATCAACTGGTCTTTTGTTTAATTTTTAGCAAATACAGGGATTAAACTTTAAATATGCTTTTCTCCTTCTTGCTTATTTTATTGTTTAGATACAAGGCACATGTTTTGTTTTGTTTTGTTTTGTTTTGTTTTGTCACCTCCAATCATTTAAGTCGTTGATTAATCAGTGAGTCTTAATTACCTAATTTATTAAAATCTCATTTACAATAGTTATATATATGATGATAGGGTGTGACTTAATTAAAAGGTGTGCATTTTTAGTGTTTTTCATGTATCGTAAGGGATGTATTAATATACAACTTGGAATAATGAGGCAAGAAATAACAGAACCTTTTTTTGTTTTTCTTCTTTACTACAAAATTTCTATACATTCTTTAAGAAATACCCACAATTTTCTAGAATAATCTAAATGATACAAACTAGAATTTTAGCTACATTGTGTCCTATAAATAGGACATGGTGTTAGTCATTTGAACCGGAGGCGGATGAGGATCTCGGGCGACGGTGACGTATTACTAAAGACTTTTGCAATCCACATATATCTCATGCTAGAGATTAGTAGTGTTATTTTGTGTCCTTACGTTTTAACAAAAAAGACACTACTTTTTTTTTGAAGGAAAAAAAGACGCTGTTATACATCGCAAGAAAACAAAACTATACATTTCGCTTTATATGATTAGAAAACACTACATACATCGCAAAAAAACAAGACTATACATTTCGTTTTATATGATTAAAAAACACTACTATATATCGTTGAATCCGAACACATTAACCATTCTACTTCTATTAATAAAGATTTAAAACATTACAAACAATGTTTTTGAAGGAAACCAATATTCCGAAACCAGTTAATATATTTTTTTAAATGTATCACTTTGGTATAGCCCTTGTTTGTTTTGAAGAGAGTTTTTTTACATCACATCATCAATCATTTCTTACAATTCTTCCACCAATCAAATCTTCAACTACAAATAAAAAAATATTAAATCATCTCTCATCATTTCACTTTATCAATTTTATTACCTTTTTTACCATCATTTTATTCACTATTCTACTTTATCTCACTAATCATTTCATAATCTACACCAATTATTATTCTACTTTATTTTACCCCATCAACTTTCTAATCATTACTTCAATCACTTTATCTAAAAAAAACTCCACCCCAAAATAAACGGAGCCATAAATGTGTTTTAATTTGCATGATAAAAATTTTATGTCAAATTATCATATTATTGTAGATAATAAGGCGAACATAAATTTTATGATGGACACATATATAATAGTGTATTCTTCGGATCCGAAGGGACAAATGCCTACATATACTGTGCGTCCGCCCCTGATTTGTACACACAAACACAACTATATAGCTGGGAAGGATCTGGGCTGGTTTGCACCTCACCAAAACACATACACACAAATTTAATTACATGTTTCAAATGAAAATGAATTTTAATTACATGTTTCAAATGAAAATGAATAAAATCATGAAATCATTTTGCATATGAAAATAAAGAACAACTAAGATAAATTGGTGATCCCAAAAAATAATCTTGAACAGGCGAAAAATGAGGAAACATAGGATTAAGAGGGTATGATGTGAGTCTTACTATTCTCTATTTATATTTCTTTATTTTATAGATTAATTATGTTTAACCTCAAATCTATATACCTCTCTGAAATATTAACATTAGCTTCTTCTTTTTTAAATTAATAACATTAGCTTTTTTTATAAATTAATCCGGACAGTATTTGGCCCAAAGGAATGTTATTATTTGGTGGAGGATTAACGCGGTTGCATATCAAACAACATCAAGAACTAATACACGCATCAAACAAATTCTCTTCTCATCCTCATATCGGACAAAGGTACCCTTGACTCAAAAAGTTGAATAAGAAGATGATTACCTACAAAGCAACGAAGGTATCAACAAAGGGTCAATAACCGCTTATAAAATATTTATAAAGGGAAATGAGGAGAGAAAAGAAGATATACGGCAAGAAAGAAGAGTTTTATTAAAATCTAAAAGTGAGTATACTTTAAATTTTAAAAGAGGTAAAGAGGTACACACCTAGAAATTCTTAGAAGCGACTAAATTCTGACACGAAGTCAGGATGGATTGAAGAAAATACCTAGAACCGGTCCTGATATGGAGTCACAATGGATTGAATAGTCGTCTTCAACTTAATCAGCTCAGAACTCACGTCCGCATGAAACAAAATTCAGTTGAATTCATCCACGGGCACCTTCAAATCTTCGGGCGTAGTTGCATTGCCGATCTCCTGAATAACACGAGCAATGTTCATTGCCAACACCGAAAATGCCATTCTTTGAAGTGAGTAATTGATAAACGTGGTGTATATAGTTTGGTATTTGTCTTTGGAAGATGTTGTGACTACTTGTCCCGTTGGATGACTCGTTGTGTAACGCCTCGTTCCCGGACACCGAGCCCTTATCCGGAAATAGAATGTTCGGCACGTATAATATTAAATAAATTCAATATTATACGTAAGTCTCTACTACGTCGTATCGATTTTAGCACAAACGGAAACTAAAAGACTCAGGTATATATTTTTTTATACAAGATAAGAATAGAAACACAACCATACTAAAGATAGAAAAGATATCTTACAACAACGAACGTCAAATCTTGCAACCATACGATGTTCAAAGAAAGGAAAGAAATACAACAAGTATCTTACAAGAAAATATCAAAGAAATACAACATGTCTTGAAATGAAGTTACAGCATAAGTCTTGTAACAATAACATATGATAAAAGCATAGCATTGACAAGTCAACAAACATCATCCTCGAAGTCCTCATCGAACTCATGTTCCACCTGTTCATCTTCTCAACCCCAAACACAACAAACATGCATTTGAGGTAAGTACAAAGGTACTTAGCGAGAAATAGAAGTTATTGCATTAACTAAGTTTTATAAAGAAGGATCTACATAATAATTAAGTTATCTTTATTTGACCGACTCAATTCTAGGGTTCACTTCATGCTCATCAACACGTTGTGACTAAACGTTTCTAACTTAACTCAAATTTGTTACACCGGCATTCAAGGGCACTACGCATGGTGCTACCCGCCATGAGGTATCGTTTGCAACCTATTAGTGGATCACACCAATAGCCACGGGTTAAGACCCGATAGTGTACACGTTCGGTGAAGTCCCCAACCATTTAGCCGTTTATAGGCCGAGAGTTATTCACTTTATCTGACCGCCCACACATCGTGATATAGACAAGTGCCTTACCAAGAATGTTACGATGTTTAGTCTTTTACTACACACTTATGTTAATTATTAATCATTAACTAGTCACCTAAGTGTTTTCAAGGTAAGAGCTCACTTAACAACTCTACTCCATTTCTTAGACTCTAGACGTAACACCCTAGGCACATACACATACATTGATGAATACTAATTCATCAAAGCACAAGCCATTCATACCCTTCCGACGGTCCCGAACTTCAACTTTATGGAAGAGTACATCCGGTGCCGGAACTAAACACATCGGAAGTTTAATCGAGGCTTATTCATGTTCATGTAATGTTATAAGGTCAAGAAACAATATTTAAAACTAGACTCGGGGCTCAAAACTGATCAAACACAAACAAACAAAAAAACACAGGTAGTGCGCCTGCACTGGATTCAGTGCCCCCGCACTGGATTCTGGTGCGCTTGCACCAAGCCTCTGAATGTAAAATCAAACTTTCTGACTGTCCGGTGCACCCAAGACCGGATACAATCTTCTGACTCGCTCCAAGCGCGCATGATAGGTTCAGTGCGTCGCACAAGGCTCGAATGTAAAGTGGACCTCCTTCTCTTCCATCGCGCCAAGATCGCCCCTGTGCGCCCGCACCAAGCGCAGTAAACCCTAAAAACTCAGTTTTCTGCACTTTATCGGATCCCTACCACTTCCAAACATGTTCTTCAACCATATACTCATCAAAACAGCATAAAAGTGCCACTTCAACAACATATATCATCATATACTAGCAAGGTAATACATGAAAACAACGTCATATTACTTCCAACACCAAGCCTTAACTCTACCAAACCATAATCAAAGCAATAGAGAAGATTTTCTTACTTGATCAAGCAAAACTTCAAAGCAAACTTCATAAACTCTGCAGCAACTTCTCAAACTCCAACACAAAACCTATTTGATCCACAACCAATTCAAGAACTAGTTAGGATCAAGGTTTTTAACTACTCAGAACTACGATTTACACAACTTTCTTCGGCCATGAAGAAAACCGGATTTAGGGCTATTTTCATACCTTGATAAAACTCCCAACTTTCGGTATCAACACGATCCTTGCACTCTCACGATGCTCCTGCTCGACTTAAATCTGAAATCCGTTAATAGCCTTGTGAGATAATTGGAAAAGTATCTCTTGTCTCTTCTTTTGCTCTCAAAATCTGAAGTTTCTACGTTAATGTTTCTAACAACCTTTTTGATTAATAGGGAGGTTATTTCCCAAATAAAACCTCCCACTAATTAATTGTAATTAAAAACCTTTAATTTCCCTTAATTACAATTCAGTCCCCAAGGATATATATCTTATATATATAGTAGAAAGAATAAACGTCAATTAACCCGTTTTTTGGCTAATTGACCCGACCCAAACCTGGAAATTAATAAAAGAAAAGCCTAAAAAAAAATTACATTCACACCGTGAGACGTCTGAGGAGTATATTAAAAAAGGAAAAAAAGATAAACATTCACACAACTTCTCTCCCACCTGGGAATTTTATTTATAAAAAAATAAAAATAAAAACCCAAAACAACCACATGTCTTCCCACTACCCCACTTTTCCACACACAACTCTCAAAACTTATGCCATGACCAAAACGTCTCTTTAGTCGGATGATGTAAGTGGTTAGGCTGTCCACAGTCCTGGCTCCCTATAGCAATCCCTATTTATCATATTTTCCGTTTCAGATTCACTTTTCAACACTCTATAAAACAATCAACTCCAATAATCATTCCCTATACAATTCCTCAAAATTATTTTTTTAAATGATTCCCCTAATCTTTTCAGTTTTTTTCCTGCCCTTTTCCTTTTTTTTTTTGTTTTTAGTAGCAGAACTTGCAAGATATTAATATTAATATTAATTTTTTTACTCAAATTGGTTCCCTATTCATCTTTAAGTGATTCCTTGAATTTGGGGAGCCTGTTAACAAAAATTAGAGAAAGGGAATTAGATGGGGAATGCATTGTGGAGTTAAATGTTGTAGTAATTCCCTAAAGCTAATATAGGGAACACCATTGTGGATACCCTTATTGTTTTTCCATTTAGAGATTTAGGGGTTTTTTCCCGATCTGCATTATTGTTTAATTAGTGTTTTTGATTCCTTAAATTTACGGGCATAATATTCTGCGTTATATTGCTTATTGATATCATCCAAATTCATCAGATCAAGTGACCTTTTATATATTTTCTTTTTCGTGCAAAGAGTGCGGGGTAGAATTTTTCGATGTTGTTAGTCTCGTGTGTCTTCCGTAATTGCTTTATCGTTGAAGTACACAAAAGAATCATTTTTTTATTTGAAAGTTTAAGGCTATGAGGAGAATCATGGCTTTGGTGCAATAATTAGAGAGCGAACTATTATACCTTTGTGCTTGCGCGGTTGTTTTGTACTTTTGTGGTCTTAAGATTAATTTTTTTTAATTGTTTGGCTTCATGTCCGACACTGGTTAAATTTTCCTACTGTGAAATGACTCATTTGCAGGGCCATTATGATGAACTACAAGCTAGGCCGGTTTTTTTTTTTAGGAGAGAACAACACTTAAAGATAAATTATACAATAAGCTCTTTGAACCTTATATTCAAAGGCATTACTTTTTTAATCACTTTATAATTCGGTTCCATAGTTCAATGTCTTCCCTTTCCCTTCATTAATATTTTTAGGGTATTTAGCTCATTTTTCGGACATGTCCTGAGAATAATAATTGCTATTTTCCTAAACGTTTTTTTTTCCTTCTCACAAATTGCAGAGATATGAAATAGTGAATGGCTGTGTACAAATATTATCACCTTTTGTGATGAAGATTCAACAACGCGAAAGGTATGTTGTTTGCCCAACTTATTAATTTTTGACAAGAAATTGTTCTTTTCAGATTACAAGAATCAATATCCGACCGAAAGAATTAGGTAATTGGTCGGCGATTCTATAGATACTCCTTCAAAATAGTATGTGCGTCACCTCCTTTCGGAGAAGCCGTTGACCTACAACATTCCTTAACACTATTATTCAATTTATTTAATTTTCTGATCCCAGTTGAATGCTTTATCTGCATTTCAATTCATGCATGGTTATGGTTGAAGTATAGATTAATGGTTATGCTTTATCTGCATTTCAAATTCGCCTTTATATCTTTTACTGATCATCGTTTGATGGGTTTCTTTTTGAATGTGTATGCTTTGTTACTGAAAGTGTAAGGGCAATACCTTGGTAAAAACCCAGTTTTTTTATCTCATTTTCAATTTTCTTTCCATCATCATGTATTTTTCTTTTCGATCTTATGCCTGCAAACCCAGTATATATTTGGGTTTAACAGGGATAAACTTGGTAACCAAATATTCAACCAACACAATTAGATTGAAATTTATATGGCTCTTTCAAGTCATGCTCCAACTATTGATCTTGATTCCCTTTTCTAGAGATGGAGATGAAAAAGGGAAAAAGAAGGCAATGAAAGAAATAACAGATGCATGTTCACAGTACGTAAGGGCTATTTATATTAGATTGAATTGTCTATTATTGCTTAATTACGTTTTTCATAGATTGTCTGATGATGATGCCCGCTCCAACAAGGTTGTCATCAAAGGAGGCATTGACATTTATTTTGACGGCTTAGCAGGTTTGGAGCAAGAAGTAGCAAGGGGGTTCACAGCAGGAAGGTCGGGTGTAGAGAGCTTGAGGTTCCAGTAGGTCTCAATTAGGACGTGGTTGCTTCAATAATGGTATGGGATATGGAAATATCGTTGGATTCAAAAATTGCTTTGTTTCTACCTTCCCAATCACCCACAACGTAGATGCGAAAATTCCGGCATCTACTTATCTTAGATTTACTTTTTGTTAATTTCTTTGGGGTTGTGGTGATTGAGAATGTCGCTTCGATCCTATCTCTTATGTTATACATTTGCATTTGCATTTGCTTTTAATGAAAGTTTATTTAAATTTAAATAACATTTTGCTCATAGTGTGCATTATGCATGTTGCAATTCATTTAATGAACCGTTAAGCAAGTGTCAAACAATGTCTCGAAACCCATAAGTGGTCAATTCTATTTTTTTTTTCCTTTTCTTCTTTTGAGGGGGTCGATGCTATTTTGAAGTATTGAACATCACAGTGCGGAGAATTTTTTGAAATAAGTATACATGCAATCGTAGGAATGTATCATAAAAAAGGGAGAATTGGCTATATAATTTTTTTTTCAACAAGTCTTACATTTGTGTTTTTCCGTTTTTGACGCGATTTTCTCCATTTTTTTCACAAAAATGCACGATCTTAAGGTCCTCAAATTCTATAGGGTTCCTCTTCCCAATTAGGGTTTAGTTTGGTTCAAAAACACCTAAACGCGAAGATTTAGATCAAAAAGATACATTCATTTCGAACAAAAAGACTATAAAGATTTGTGGTCAAACACCCTTTTAAGTAAAGCGCTAAAAAAATTCTAAACCTAAGAAACGAATAATCAGATATCATAAAAAAAAAAATTCTAAGCATTAGAAACGAATAATCAGACAACAAGTACTCACAATACATACACTTTATATAATTTTTAATTTTTAATGTTTTGCAGGTTTTATTAGTATATATATATATATATATATATATATATATATATATATATATATATATATATATATATATATATATATATATATATATGACTATATCATTCATAATTAGAATAAATCTAATTTTTCTATATATATATATATATATATATATATATATATATATATATATATATATATATATATATATATATATATATATTCTTTATTCCATAATTAGAATAAATCTAATATTTCATTTTTACAAAAAAATAATACGTATGCTCTTTCCCGAAAATCGGAATATTACACGTTGATACCTATGCTATAACACCCAAATTTCGTGTTGGGTATACTCGAGATTTTTAGGACTTATAAAATACCGGTTACCGTATTCATTATCACCAACTCAAAATATACACCTATCCAAGCATAAATTAAAGGTCTATATTTTTATTTTTTTGATTCAATTAAAGGTCTATATTAATTTTTTAAGTAATGTTTATTTATTGCCTTAGATATATGTTTTTTTTTAGAAGGCCTTAGATATAAATGTTATATTTATAAGTGTTTATAAGGTAGCATTTATGGGATATGATAAATCTTTAATTTTGAATATTAGAAAAATGAATAAAGTGTTCTTGACGTGAGTATATATGAATAAGATTGCATTTTTAATACTAATATATCCTTACTTTCAAATTGATTTGTTACTTTCCTCAAAAAAAAAAAAAAAAAGATTTGTTACAAATGATTTATTTCTTAATTTTTAGACATCTTTATACATACTCCATTGTTAAAATATTAATACTCTAGCTAATTTCTTCTTCTTTTAAAAACAAAAAAAAATTAAAATTTCTTCTTCTTTTTTTATTAAGTGGTTTAAATGGTTTAAATGTACATAAGGAGTTTTTAAGGTTATTATCTTCCGTTTCATATAAAGCTGACTACACATTAGTTCTAGATAAATGGGTTACTGCATGATTTAATTTCACGACTAGATTCAGTTACAAAAATGTAACAGGCCTACTCCTAGTCCTAGCATATTTAAAGACATTTAGGAAAATACGTTAGGTCTTGATGTGATAAATTGTTGATTTTTTTTTTGAGGGAAATTGGTAAATCAGGGCACTGTAGCGTCTGATATTTTTAAATTAAAGTTTTTGATTTTGGACGATTTCGTCAAAATATAGTCAAACCATCCAAATTTGGATTTATTTCCGTCCCAATCCATTCACTGACCAAATTTAGACGGAATCCGTCCAAAATTCGGACACAACGACCGAATTGTGACGAATTCTGTCCAAATTTAGACGGAATTTGGACATGTCGCCCAAAATCCAGTGCAAATCATCAGCTTCGACCTTTTTCATTTCCGTCCTCCTTATCCTCTCTTTCTCATTTGCACTCTAAGATGAGATAGAAACATGCAATCCCCAAGACCTCAAAACTCTATTGCAAATCAATGCTGCAAGTCCAAATTCTCCAAATTTCTTGGAACTTGATCTACAACAACCTAAACAAATCGAACACTCTTCCATCATCATGAGAGAGAAAATAAAATAAAATAATGTAAAGTAATGATTATAAAGTTGAAATGTTGTATTGAAATTTATGTTGATAAAAATATGATTTGTGAGAGAAATCTTAATGAAATATTATATTGAAAAGTAATGGTTGAATAGTGTAGGTGGTGAATAAAATGAATTGATTAATATTATATTGTTTAGTGTGAAAGTGAAAACAATGCATTTAATATTGTATTGTTTTGTGAGAATGACTTATATTTTGGGACACCACTAAAAAGCCAAAAAGACTTATATTACAGGACGGAGGGAGTATTTTATTTGTTGATGGTGAAATGATTGGTGAGAGAAATATTAATAAAATAAATAAAATAACAATAAATAAGATAGTAGGTGAATAAAATATTGAGTTAAATCCAAATGGATCCAATCCAGCCTGAAACCAAACAGGGGCCTAGGATCCTGCGTCCATCTCTGGGGATAGTAACCCGATAAGCGGCTTTAGAGGAATGATCTTTTAACCATTTTAGAGGTTACTAACATGAAGATCGATTGTTATTGAGCCTCAAGGTGTTCGTGGTTCAAACCGTATTAGATTTAACTAAAGTTGATTATTTGTCTCGGAAGAAAGTTTCTATTATAAAAATATGACCGTGAATTGAAATAAAAAAACAAATACAAGTTCAATCGGTCAATAAATATCAACAAGAACAATGATCCGATTACTCAATCACTAGATTTATATAAACATCCCATTAACTTTTTACTCTTTAACCATTTTTATTCTTAATTAGATTGATAGTGTTTCACTCATCTATAATGATCGGTCTATGTATAATTATTATGAATAATTAGAGATAATAACAGCTTTTGAAATATTTTTTAATAACAGGGGAGCTATATATTTTTTAGGGCCAATTATTTAAAAAGACTGATTTTCAACTTATTAGGGGTAAGAGGACACTTCGAAATCTTATTTAGTTATAAGGGCATTCTAATTTTAAAAAGGAAACTTATTTAGTTATAAAGACATTCTAATTTCAAGTGGATAAGGAGGAAGAAGGAAAAAAAAGAAGGAGGAAAAAAAAGCGTTTAAAGTAATAAAAATTAAAATAAAACATAACAAAACAAAAAAAAACTTACTGTCTGCGTGGGTTTTTTTTTTTTTTTTTTTTTTTATAATTCATCATATTTCTAAAGGTTATATATTTTGATCTAAAACTCGGATCATCATAATTTTTTCACTAAAATTCATATTTTTTCGTTTTCTTTATTCTAAAATCAAATTTGATATTTTTCCGAATAAATTTCATAAAATCAATTTTTTTCTTCATAAAAATCGACGTGACGTATTGATCACCGTCATGCATTGACCACCTACCCGGATGCATTGACCACCTACCCGCGATTCATTGGCTACCATGATGTATTGACCGCCGCGATCCATTGACAACCTTGATCAGTGACTGTTGGGGAGATTTTGCATCATTAAAACAAAAGAAAATTTATAAAACCTATACTACCATGCAAAACTACCTCCTAACCAGCCGAATACCGGGTAGTTGCTAGTAAAGTTGGATAAGTACGGGTATCGATCCTCAGGGAAAAGGGATGTCGAATCTAATCTAATTAATTCTTAAATTGTTACTTATTCAAAACGGAACTGAAAACGAAAAAAAAACGAAAAGTAAACTGGACAGAGGATTGTTAATCCAAAGCCAGGAAGGATAAAAGCGATAAAAACTAAATCCAAACTACTAACTATAAAAGGAAATAAACAAGAAGATGAACATGGAGATTAACAATGAACAAACAAAATCATCCAATCCTTCAAACCCTCTATCTCTATCTAAGGTTATCTTGTGATGATTAACTAAAGATGTGGTTCACCTAATCAAAAGTATGAATCCTACTTCCGTAGATAATTCGTCTATCAATCAAAACAAGGTGTAAGATTTATTCAAATCTAGCAACCTAGATAATCAACCTATCAACTTCCGTTATGTCAAGGTTAAAAATCCAATCTTTCCTATGGTGATCTAAGTCTAACATGACTTCCATCAAAATCAAACATCGATAAGCAACCATCTTCCGATATCGTTGCATAACAAATAATCGCATAGGAAAAGATACAACTTTGAGATAAAATCATAAAACAAACTTTGATAAAAGAAAAAAAACTGAATGAAAAAGATTCAAACTATTCGAACAATTTAAATTCCCAAGCATGGAGTACATCGCGACAAAGAAAGAAAAGCAAAATAAAACCTAATCTAACACACCCAGACCTCCCAAAAAAAATTGGGGCGCGCTAAGGTTTGCCTCTTATGATGGTGTATCAATGAGATCGAATAATGTGTGTTTAGGGTTAAGAAACGCGTTGTATTTATAGAGTTTTAAGTCGGTACTTATTTGAAGTCGGCGCTGGACGCCCGTTTGACCTTGTGGGCGCCCGTCCACTTTTCTTGACGGAGGTCAACGCCGATTTGACCGAGTCTGAACATCTGTATCAACTTTGGCTCCTGGGCCGGTTTAGATTTCAACGCCTTGATTCAGGTCTTGACGCCTTCGTTTGGCGTGGAATCGAGTTGACGAACGCCTGGCACATCTGGATCTTTCATCTTTATCTTTATTCTCATCTCTATCTCTTCCTTCCTCATATAACTCCGAATGGAACCTCTTAATCCTCTTTTAGCTCGAAACATGTATCTAAGAGATAGTAAAACATACCAAAGCGTAACATGTACACATTATAATTTTACCTTTTATAACAAGCGTGCGTACATCTCGATTCAATTATTGAATAAGTGAATAATAAACAACTAACTTACAGCGGACAATATGAATATCATTAAGTTTACTAATCAAGAAATCGCGAAGTATAAAGTGATCAGCGTCTGCAATGAAATATGGTTTACTTCTTATTAGATATAATTATCGGGGAACTCACAAAAGTAAATGTGATTTAAGTTTAAAAGTTTTAATAAATTTTTTCATTTTATTAATTATTTGATATATGGAATTACTAAATTTGAAATTTAAGTGACTTGTACCCACTTAAACCGTACATTGTGTACCGATGTATAAACGAAATAACACTTTGCGCTCGAGAAGGAACTTGGCTCACGGATAGCGTGGAAGTTTGAACAAGTCGTAGGAGCTTGGTAGCGTGATTCAACGAACACGCAGGCATTGGCTCATGTGAAGGCGAAAAAATAAGCAACATACATACTTAAACAAAGCTACGGCTTTCGTTCTGAGGATTAGTCCATTATGTAATCAGAAAAATGGGACCGTAAAAGGTATAACAATTTCCTTAAACATTTTAAGTCCATTAATTAATGATTACATTTCAATACATTTGCAACAAGTCCAAAACATTACATAAGTTAATTTAGGAAGCAGAGAAACTTGCTACATATAACCACGACATCAGTAGAATTGAATCAAAATAAAAACTCGTTAACTATAGGAAATGCCAACACTCGAATTAAAATACTTAATCCCAATCTGGATTGAATGGTGCTAGTTGCAAATTGTTGAATCGGCTTAAATGGACATCATCCTCGGGTTCATACCCTCCATTATTCGTGGCAGTGAGCAGCGAGCGGTGAGACCAGAACTCAAAGATAGGATAGGCATTGGCTCCACATAGGAATCGCCTTTGTAACACCGAGACACTGCTCCTCTCACGGAATGTAGTGATTAGTGAACCAAAGGTAAGGTATGCCGAGGCTTGAGAGCATCGTGCGTCATCTCGCTAGCATTATCAATGCCCCCAGCATTCACAGGCCATCCATTGTACAACCAATACGGAGTGGCATAGTATAGTAAACCGTAGATACGTAACTTAGCCAGGAAGATATTGGAGCGAATAAGCCGATTAAGCGCGTCATCCTCCCACGTCTCGCAAAATCTGTTTCCACGCAAATGTCGGGCAGCCTCCACTTCTTGTCCATTCTATTCCCGAGATGAGGCTCAACTTCCCTCCCGACCAATCGGACCCATCAAGCGTCAGCCATATACTTTACGGCCCGTCCTCCGAGATATCAACCCGTAATAAGTATTAATCGTGCCAGAGCTACAATGGGTCGAGTCACGAATAATACGCGACATTGGTGTCCGGGTGTCTGGCGCAAATAAGCATAAAATTCTCTCACCCAATTGGCGTTGACCCGGCCTGGAAGTGCGGCGACATCACGCCATTGATAACTTTCGCACTCAAAAGCTCATCCGGTTGTCCAATCTGGAACCGAAGCTCGATGTAAGGGCAGACTACGAAATGATTAATAGCAGAAGAATATACCACTTTGCTTGCGGGTGGCACTCCAGTTGATTAATGGAATGTTGCCTACTTGACCACGGCACCAGCGGCCCGGCGCTCAATTAGCGGCATCACGGCGGATCGGCAGTATGCAACCGGCGGCGGAGGCGACCCATGGGAGTATGCTGAAATGAAATAAATGGTATTGATAATTTTAATTATTTGACATACCGTATTCTAACTAAAACAACCTTCATACCCAAAATTTATTATTTCATCTTGCAATGATTCACCAAGCGTACAAAATTTTTCTCAACGATAAATTAGAAACTCGAAGCACAAAAGCAACCTTATTCTTATATATTTCATCAGCGAACAATCTGGTCTAAGCATTTGTAAAATAACGCATAACCATCTCCTTAATCAACAAATTTTTTATAAGATTCAATTACTACACTTCACTTTCATATAAAAGCGATTGAATAAAAAAAAATTATTTTGCACGTCGTAACTCAGCGATCGTGCGGACACGGCAAAATAAAAAAAAAACTTTTATCGTTTCATCTTACTTTTATTTAGAAAGAAAAAATAAAAATAGAGATAAAATAATGAAGGATAGAAATAGTTCTACGATTCAAAGTCGGTGGCTTCAAACCCAAAATATCACTCTCTGGGGTGTTCTTGACTTGCCGAGTCTCGCCATGGTCTTCGCGAACTGGCGCTTCAAAGCGTCTTGCCCATTCAACTTTGCCTGGTGCTTTCCGTGGGATGTCGTAGCATTGTCATCATCACACTCCTCTGAACTTAGAATCCGCGCATCCGGTTTAGAACCAACGACTACATAATGTTTACAACTTGCCGAATAAGAGACTCGGGGTTTCTTTATCCAAAAGTCTAAGAACAATAGCGTCAAACAATGTGATCTCATACTGATGCCTGCCACGAATAAGAGCTCAAAGGGTATTAATAAAGGACCTACCCAAGATAATTGGGCTATCGGATCCTCATACATATAAATTCGACCAGAATCTTAAACAGTTGTCCGATGCAATGATCATGTTATTCATTTGTCCGTTCGCAGTGGTTCTAATCTTATCCATGAATCTTTTAGTAGGGGTGTTTGCGAGTCGAATCATATTCCTATACATAAAAAGGCTTTTAAAAATGTTTAAGCTTGATCAGTCAATTAAAGCCAATCCAGGTGCATTTCTGGGGTAACATCGCCAGGAGATGCCAGGGGTCATAACTTTGGCATTAACCAAAGTTAATCTTAACATATTTTGCCTCGCTTGAAATCAGGTGACTATAGGTGGATTCCGTTCTCCTTATGTTTCTACCAGGAACCAGGACTATCTCGACATGACAATCCGCATAATCAATATCACGAATCTGAATCGAATCGAATCCGAAGAAATCACTTGAGTTTAAAGCCACACATACCTCTTTTACATCGCTTCAAGCAGCTACCGAAACTTCCACGGCTGAATTAGTTAACTCCAAAATAATATAAAATCACAATTTAAGCACATAATTCGTTCGTTTGCAATTCAACTATTAAAAACACCATTTGAATCATCGAGGACATAATATATAAACTAATCTAAATGCGTAAATTAAACACACGAATTCATCCGTAGATAACTTAGGTAGAGGGCGTAGGATATGGGATCCCTTCAGACAGTGTATCCGCGCTTACTAACGTCGTATCTTTGGTCTAACGTCATGTCAGATACTGAATAACTACTCAAACAATCAAGCGTAATTGGGAAATTGATTACTAAAAAAAGCGAGAAAATAAGCTAGGGCCTTACATGTTTGCATTTTAGCAACCTCCTGAAGCCTTATTTTGCTTATATGTTTTTATGAATGAATAGTGGATTGTAATATAATAAAAAATACAAAGGACTTGTGTTTATGCATAGAGCCTCAGCCGTCATAGAAAACGACTTAAAATGCCGACACTCTGAACCTAACGAGCTCAAATAATGTGAACTTAACCCACGATTATGCGGCCCATTTCAAGTCGACCGAATGCACTGAGGCTCGGTCGGCAAGGCACTATAACTCACGGGCTTTTCTTCCTCTTTTATCTTGAGCGCTTCTTAATTTAAATGCATGATCCGTCAAAGAAGCTTCTCCGAAGTTCATCATTGTGCTCCCGAATGAGTTACTACAAATATCACATGAAATACGATCTGCTTAATATCAAAATAATATAATAAAGCCTAACGCCTCATAATAATGAATGTTAACTCTCGGCATACGCAAATTAGGCGTACGAGGCTTATTATTACCTCTATTATAAGCTCCTTTAAGCTCTAGAATCGGGGATAAAGGTCGCGAATATGGGCTTTAAAATGACGTTATCAACGCTCTGAATCTGACCATCTGTATCAGCTGAGCGCTTCGTTTGGCGTGAAGCTGAGTTGAATGAACGTCCCGGCATGTATGACATGGTTTCTTAATCTTTATCAGCTATTCATGTCTCATCTCTTCCGCCCCACCAGCGCAACTCGAATCTGGAACCTCTTACAATCTAACTTAGCTCTGCTTACGTAGTATACAGAGATAGTAAAACATCTTAAAGCGTAACGAAAACTCAAAATAATATAAAATCACAATTTAAGCACATAATTAATTACGCTTTTGCAATTCAACTATTAAAAACACCATTTGCTCAATATTTCAATATAAAGCTCGATTTCTATGAGAAACATACGAATATGGAGAGAATTGATATAAAATATATCCTTATAAAACGTACAAAATCACCCTTAACAGTGACATCTCATTGTAGCGATTTATGCAGTGACTTCTTATTGTAGCGATCTATGCAGTGATGTCTTATTGTATCGAATTATGCAGTGACGTGTTATTGTAACGATTTATGCAGTGACGTGTTATTGTAACAATTTATGCATACCTTTGGTTGTAAAAATATGCATTTAAACAAAAGAAATACAGTTATTTTATAAAGTTATCGAAAATTTAAACCAACACTAATCAAATAAACCAACATCAATCAAATATTTAAAGATAGAAAGAAATAAAGTTACTTTACAAAGTTATCAAATGTGTGTATCAAGTTGTATATGCGGTGACATCAATATCATTGCATCAGTTATCTAATTGTAAATACAGTCATCAATGTCACTGATTCAGACATCAATGTCACTGCAAAAGTCATCAATGTCCCTGCATCAGACATCAATGTCACTGCATAAGTCGTCAATGTCACTGCATAAAACCTAACAACTGCATCAGTCAGCTCTGCTCTTGTTTTGCATTTCTTCAAATGCGGAGCTTTTAATATGGATAGAATTACAAGTTTGGTGAAACTACAAAGACTCTTCACTATGACTCTTGTAATGGCCATACGTTGTTTGTGCCATCCTGATAATTGGATTCCTTTCCCTCAATTCTTTAACACGATCTTGAATCATTTGACGATCTTGTTTAGCTTAATGTCCCTGCATCATTCATCAATGTCACTGCATCGGACATCAATGTCCATGCATCAAATATCAATGTCACTGCATAAGTCATCAATGTCCTTGTATCAGACATCAATGTCACTGCATAAGTCATCAATGTCACTGCTTCAGACATCAATGTCACTGCATAAGTCATCAATGTCACTGCTTCAGACATCAATGTCACTGCATCTAAAAAATAAAATAAAAAAACAAACATCAGCTCCAGCGCTTCATCCTTTTTTTTTCTTTTTCTTTTTTCCTTCCAGCGCTTCAATTATTTTTTATTTTTTTTCCTTCCAGCGCTTCATCTTTTTTTTTCTTCCTTCCTTTTTCTTCTTTATCCACTTGAAATTAGAATGTCCTTATAACTAAATAAATTTCCTTCTTAAAATTAAGGGAACAGATGCCACCATTTGAAATTTTTTCATAGCCGGAATCCCCAAGATCATGTTGTAGTATGAGGGGAGATCGATGACTAAGAATGTGATTATCTCAGTTCTACATGGCTCATAGTCACCCAAAGTGATGATGAGGTCGATTGTGCCTTTGACCCGCACTGTGTCGTTGGTAAAGCCCTCGAGCACCCCGAGGTAGGGTTTCAACTTAGCCTCTCCAAATCCGATCTGTTTTAAACAGTCGAAATAGATGACGTCGCGGCCAGCCCCGGTGTCAACCATTACTCTGTTGACGCCATGCTTGTCGTTCACCCCGACTTTGAGAATGAGGGGTATTTCAATGAGGCCGTCGACTGTGGTCAACTCACTTTTAGTGAACATGATTTCTTTCTCGTTTTCCCCCAACACTATCTGCTTTTCAAAGCCACGCATATTGATTTGGTGTATCTAGGATTTCAGCTGATTGTTGCTGGGAATATTCCCATGGATAACTTGAACTTCCCTCTGATAGCCGCGGGGTTGGCGACCCTGACTAGGACCGGTGTTCCCATCTCGCTTATACTTATTCGCTGGTCCCTCGCGGATTAATCTCTCTATTTCTCGCCTCAATGTGAAGCATTCATCTGTGATGTGGTCGTGATCTTTGTGATAGTCACAGTATTTCGATTTATCGCGACTGTCGGGATCGCCCCTCATGGGTTTGGGTTTGTCAAAATGCTCGCGGATTTGAGCAGACAAGATCTCGGGATGCTTTTGTGTTGAGCGGGGTAAAATTATCCTCATTTGAATTTGTAAGGTTTCTTTACCTCGCGATCATGGTTAGCATCTCGCCCCTTTTCCCTCTTGCGATCCTCCGTGCGGTCCTCTTTCTGTGAATGTTGCTCTGTTTTGGGCTTTGCTCTCCTAGAGGATGGCGCTTCACTGACTCCCATCATTCGGGCTCTCTCCAGCATTTCCCTGAGACCCGCTTTAGGGGGCCATAGGTTAAATTCTGTCTTCATCGGACCTTTGGCAATCCCCGTGAGAAAGCATGTGACAACTGCATCATCCGGAATGTTTCTTGTCTGATCATATATTCTGATGAACCGCTCGTAATATTCTTTTCCGGACTCATGCCCTCCCATGAGAACCTCGTATAGGTCCTCTATGGTTTTCTTCGGTCTGCTTGCCGATTCAAACTCTCTGACGAATTTTTCCTATAGATCCTCCCAATTTTTAACTGAGCCGCGGGGAAGCCCGCGTATGATCGGGGTCAGTCAGGTTATAATATACTTGACCACCATAAACCAATACTAGCAAGAGGGTTAGGCCTATCGTAGTATAGCTATAGTGAATCAAGGTCGATCCCACAGGGAACCAATTGTGGATCATCTTATATACAAACAATTAATTATACATGTCAAGGACATAAAGGCGGTCTACGACCAACATAAGACAAGAAAAGATAAATTGACACGACACGACACATAGACAAATAACGTAATTAACCTCCCCAATTATAGTCTTTATCGTTTGGACCTAGATAATTTATATAATAAACTGAACTTATTAACTGTCAATCTGTTTGTATCTATCTTAGATTGGCTACGGGAGTCATTCTCTTTAACTTGATTTAGCACCGGTTAGGTTGCTAGATCACTGTGATATTGTTATGTGACTTCGCCTTTTAAGTGCCTCCATCTCATATAACTCACACGCTTACGACTCCAAGGATGCCGATATTAATCGTGACACCTCGCTCAGGCAACATTCCTATGGTTAGGCGTACTTCCTAAACGATCACTCAAACTCTCGTCCAACTAGCAATTACCAAGTCATAGTCTCATCCTAATCTACGACGTACGTATAAGCAGGTGCATGCAATTCCCAAATATAAACCTACCTAGATAACGCTGAACGTCCGTGAAGAGCAATTCATAAGCCTACTTAAGAGTTTTATAATGGTATTTCCTTTTTACACGTTTTAATTAAACTAAGCGAGTAACGTAGCCATTGCCATACCTACTGAGATAATAAATTCAACTAGGTTAACCTAACCATAAAGACGTGGCAGAAATAACTGATGAAACAGGGCTCGGTCGACCGAGTGAAAGGCCTCGGTCGACCGAATGACACCTTTCGGTCACCCGAACGATTTCAACCCAGAATACATCTTAGAATATATCTCTCGGCGTTTCATCATACGAGTAATGATTAAGCGATAATTCGCACGATATTCATATAAACTAACATAGATACGCATTAATTAAATCAAGTAGATTCATGAATAAATACTAAGTGTATGACGTAGGTTATGGGATCCCCATAGACAAGGAGTCGCCATATCCCTATCGTCATAGCCTAGATCTACATCATCTAGCTATGATTAACTAATTCAAACGATAAAGCATAATTGGGGAATTAATTACTTAAAAGAAAGAAACAGAAAATAAAGGCTTACATATTTTTGCCACCATAATAAAGCATTTGGATGACTACATTGTAACGTACCAAAGCTATGAATGTAATTGATAAAAAAGTATAAGGTATTGTATATATGTCTAAGGTGTGTGTTGGTATGTTGGTGTGTGTTGGTGTGTTTTTACAAATTTCGTAGCTGCTGCTTATATAGAGGTTTTTGCCGACCTAGGAAGGATCTAGAAGATATACACGCGATTTCTGCCGGATAAACTTCAAGTGACCGAGCCGACTCTCTCGGTCGACCGAATTGATTGGCTCGGTCGACCGAGCCCTTTTTTACACGTGTTAAACGCGTCTCTTTGTCTGACTTGTTCTCCACTGCATTCTTTTGAACTGATCTGATTTATCCTTTGATTAATGCTCCGATTTTCCTCTTCATTATCTTGAGATTTCTCGATTGCGCGATATTTATCTTCCCGATTTATCACGATCTACAAAATCAGCAATTATCGCACAATAAATCGGTCTTTAATAATGAAAATAGCTAAATACCAAAAATCATATTAATAATCACTTAACATTAAATAATAAATATAAACAAGTGATTTAATACGAAATATATATTATTTGGCTCGATTTAAGGATAATGTTGATGACATTTACGGGTATAATTTGACCGTCATCAGCGTATCCAGGACGCAGCCCTATCCCGCATGCTACCGACTAAAACGATGCACCAGGCGGATTTATTTTGGGTTGCTAGGGTGATACGGCCCTGGAAAGCGGTGAGCCAGTCGCTCGGGCAAGAATTCCCATTGTAGTAATTATAGCTGGGGTAGCTAACCTTTTCATTGTTAGCAGACAATGTCTCGGTGATTCTTTTAGCGAGCACGTCGATTCCTGAGATCGGTGCGGCCCTCTCGGCTGGCCTTGACTTTTTCAACTCTGCGAGCTCATTTTTCATTACCTCCATCTGCTCTGCTAAGTAGGGGTCAAACCTGGGTCATGACAGCGCTTGAGTGTCAACCTGCTCTAGCCTACGGCCTGATTCCCCCTGATCTTGCGATCCTTCCCGACGAGCTCTCTTCTCCCTTATAATTACACGAGCGTCTTGTACGTTTCTATCTTGTCGGGGGGGTATTTCTTCCCCTGGAAGGCTGAGACGACTTGGGGCCGAGGCCTTGTCCTTCTCACATAACCTTCTAAAAGCTGAACCTCTTTCTACTGTCTTTCCTCTTTGATGATCGCGATCTGGGAGAAACGAGGTTTGCGCAACTTCCTTTCTCAGCCCCTTGCGACCAGACGAGTGTACGCTTTCCTCGACCTCGATTTCCTGGATCTGACTCTGGCGACCCTTATCTATGGCCGCGGGGGCGATTTCATTTCTGGGAGGATTTGGGGGTCGGATCGACATTGGGGCCTGGCCTTTTGCCACCAGACGGGAGTTAGTTAGGTACATAGTTTCCGCATACCTCGCATATTCTCTCATTTCTGCGATCTCAGGATCCTCCTGGAAGCCTGGTCTTGTCTCGGGGGTCGACCTTTGGCTTTGTTGTGACCTTGCTCTTTCTTTGCGAGCCCCATCTAAACCAGCGATGGCCTCCTTCGACTTAGCTTTTTGGTTAATGACATTCGGGCGTCGCTAGGTGCTAGGACTCCTCTCTGCGACCCTTCTCCCTCTGCGGGGAGATTGTTAAGTGTTTCTCCTATGCCCTATCCACGAGCCTGATGCTGTATGCCCCCCTTTGCAGGGGTTTTTGGCGTCAGCTGACCTTTACTTCCTGCCATAGCTATAGGGTGGCTTTCTGGATATATGCTTTTGAGGTAGAAAAGGTCACCCTTTGATAGTTTTCTTCACTAAGGGAAGGAAACAAAGGCAGTTTTGAGGGTTTTCTTTGTGAGGTTACCTCCTTTTCGGCGTAAACTTAGACGAGGGGACACAACCGGATGCTTCCAAATCGGCTGAAGAGAGATTCCTTCGAGTTGGTGTGTGTTAACACTTTTAGATGACACTCACGCCTGGGATTGTGAGCAAGTTGTTGCGATTTTCCCGGTAACGGAGCCAACTGATGATGCATAAATCATCACAGTTGTTTTAGTGATATTTGTGCTTGTGAATATCTGGCTTATTTTGGGGGGTGATCAAGTGTATGCTAGCCGGAAATGTGCGGGGGCGAGGGGAAGAGGACGAGAAGTTCTATTTTCACAGAGCTTTCGCCTGCTTTTGCATTAGAATGTATATATGATTTAGGTTACACAAGACTTCCTTTTATAGGAAGAGTAAACTTAAGAGCTAAGTAAGAGACTGGCGGTGTGAAGCAGCTTAGTCACTAATTTTACTTAATAGCTAAGTAAACATTAAGTATCTAATCTGCAAGTGGATATAATATCTAGGCGGCGATCCTTTGGGGTCGTAAGGGCCGCCAACACTGTTCGGCTTGCCTTTGCTCCCTGTTTCTTCTCAAGTCTTGTGCGGCGCCGCTTGAGGCCTTTTGCCCCAAGTCGTCGCGGACCGGCCCCCTAGTTCTAATGACGCTAAAGCGAGTCGATCTCAACGGCCTTGACTTGGTATCATATGGCATCGCCTGATGATGTAGTCGCGGACCTTCCTCGGCGATGACGGGTCAGAGGCTATTTCCGGGACTAAATGATGGCGATATTATTTGTATCATCATATGGAATAAGATCATCTCAAGTAACTTGAGGAAATATTCTCTCAAGTATGCATGATCCAACCACACACCCCAAAATCTTTACATATTTTTGCTATTGTAAGTTTAGTTATCCATACAATCTATTCTCGTTATCGAATGAATTGAAGTAAAGCACATAAACCAAGAAAATGATAAGAATTATATCACCGATATGATCTTTGATCTCGAGCACTTCACCATGTTCAGTTCTCACTCTGAAAAATCATCCTCATTAGAATATCTAATTAGCAACTTGAAACTTTATTAAATAAAATAGAAAATATGTTTGGATCTAAATAAACTTATAAACAATTTGACAAAAGAATACATTGAATTACATGTTACATGTAAATTGTTGCTCAAATAAGCTAACAATTGACTTAAGAAAATATAATAAAAGTAAAAAATAAGTATTGCTCAAAACATGTTTCACGCTGTCGCTGTAGCAACAACACCAAAAATACTAAAATACCAGTTAAGCATACAAATATATATTTAATAAAGACAAGATCACAATTATAAACACACAATCATAATTAGAACCGCCTCCCACTAAAAAAGCGGCAGTAAAATCAAAATCTTTATGTAACTTGAGAATGAAATCTTTGCTAAAAGAAATTTCAAAGCTCATCTTTTAGGTTCTTTTTTCGATAATGACATTTTTATCTCATGACATAAAGAGGGAAAAAAAAAATCTCATGATGTCATTGCTGACTCAAATATTGAAGTTTAAGGATATGATCGTTGAATATTAATAATAAATATTCCTCAAAAAAACAGAACGTACGTGGCATCAATAAATAAAAATAATTGAAAACCATTTTCCTATATAAAGAGCTCCATTACTCTTGTACAAATCTCATTCTTTTGCTCCCTGTATTTATAAATCTTTCTCGAGCTTTCAATCAATGGAGAATCAAGTAGTAATATCAGAGCCCAAATGGGAAGCCAAATTCACAGCAACAATAAACCAAGCAAGCTCAGACAAAATATGGTCTTTCTTCGAAGATTTCTTCGGGTTTGACAAATGGTTTCCGGGTCTCACAGCCTGCTACGGTATTCACGGTAACAACAACGAGCCCGGTTCGATTCGTTACTGTGCCGGTGAACACCAATCCGACGGCGGTGAGACGGTGGTTCATTGGGCCAAGGAGAGATTAAACGCCATTGATAAGAACGAGAAGTTAATAACATATGAGTTTCTTGAGAACAGTGTTGGGTTTACTAATTTTGTTGCTTCATTTAAGGTTAAGGATGGGGATGAAGAGGGTGGTTGTGTTATTGAATGGTCGATTTCGCTTGATCCAGTTGAAGGATTGAAGTTTGAAGATATGATGAAGATGAATGAAAGTCGTCTGCAACAAATTGCTGAGAAAATGGAACTTGCTGCTGCTGCTTTAAATGGCTGAAGATATATATATATATATATATATAGTTTCCTGTATAAAAAAAAAAGGTCTGGTTGTGAAGTGATAGTTTTGTTGGTGTGTTTTTTCTTCTGTTTGTTTGATCCATTTCAGATCTGAGAACTTTTCTTTATGGAAATTTGGTATGACTATAAAGATTTTATAATACACCTTGTTCTATCAAAATGTAATACATCGTGAGATATTTCATTATTATTTCATTATACATATAATTATCTTTGAATAATTAAGATCAAGTAAGTTAAATCAATCAGTCAAAATTACTTGGTGTATGATCATTATAGATATTTATATGCTATTGTTGCATAAGGTCTTTAACTTTTTTTCCCCAAAACTATCATACAAAGTTCAGTTTTCTAATTTTATTTTTTATAATCAAAAGTTAAATGCTTTTATGAAAACAATTCCATTTGTGTAAGATCACATTCCCAGAAAAAAAAAAAAAAATGGTAAATCCTACCATTAAGGGTCCCCGATCCCACAGGAAAATGAGGAGAGGTTAATCAGAATCCCAAGTAGGCTCCAACACATGGGTTGTCTTTTCGACCATCGTGATTGAATGATGTTATCAATCGGAATCAACCCCATTACGAGAATCGAACCATCGACCTTCCAAATAGTTATAATTTTGCGCCGCACTACACACCCATGCCGCCACCACTAGGCCATATCCAGGGGATACATTCCCAGAACTAAGCTCTTAATCGGAATAAGTGTGTTCAAACGTAAATTTAGAATAAATCTTAAAATCCGTGTAAATCTGTTGTTATATTAGAGTAAAAGAAATGTGCGGGAAGAAAACATTTGAGGCTGTGATAATAGACTATCGTGATTTCAACACGTGTTACACTCACAAATAACATCTTATTAATATTGTTGGTATGGAGAGACATACTCCAGAAATATCATTGCTGCAAACTAAGTCACGATTAATTGATAGAGTATTACATCTTTCTCATGTACAACATATACACAATATAAGTCTATTAAAGCATAAACTTGGCATGCATACAGTATAAAAAAATTTATAAAAAAAAAACTACCGCTTATGCATAATGATAAACCATCCATTATACGCTTGGTCTTAAATAATGTCAACTTGTTTTTAAAACTTTGCACAAACTTTTCAACCAAAAAGTAAGGAGTGGACTCATGTATAAGCTTAATAAATGATACAAGATCAAAATGAGTGATTTATGTTTGTCCTAAGCTAAGAGATACAACATTAATCTACATAAAGTTTACAGACAGTTTAAAGAATAAAGTAAGGAAACTACTTCAAAAGCACATTAATAACAATGCATGGAAACATGTTGTAGTGACTAATTCAGTTCATCTTGCACAAACTTATTAATTTTTTTTCATTAACCTAATGTTATATCATGTTCATGTTCATGTTATGACTAAACAAGCAATACTAGATAGTCAATGATACAACACATGCTGCCACTTATCATGAGAGCACATTGCAACATAGGCAATATGATTAGCCACACATCACACGTGACACGTAAGATCATTGTATCCTATTCGATAAATCGTCTAAAAATAACATGGAGAATTCAACTAATCATACATCTGACATGTATCGATATTTTATCCTATGTGACCATGCATGGGTCCGTAATAACTACAAACTCCTCCCATCCTATATCCAATAAATGCATAAATAAGGCATAAAGTGCAATGCTCGCATAATATCTCCGACAAAACATATAGTACTGCAAAATACATAAAGATAGGCACAAACCGAAAGAAAAGGAGGACCCAATACATTCAACCAGGTGGTGACCCCGAGGACACCGGTCGTGGAAACGACCCGACCAACCTTCATGTTCATTATTCTACGCTACAATTACCATGCATACACAGAGCCTTAATTACTAGTTCAATGTATAACTTTAGAAAAAGCAGTAGAAAAAGTGAAAACTTTTACATAAAAACAAGTTATTTTATAATAATAACACCTTCTTACTTTAAATCCACCAAAACTATAAACAACACGTCAACTATATTGCGATATACACGCATCCTGTGAAAGGAAACTCTGTTGGACATCAGATTTATGGACAACCTCGATGTCTTACAAAACCATAATCAAGAACGACAAAGAAACATAGTAAAGATCAAATTTGAATTAGCCAAGAATAACTGCAAACCACGTATCATACAAGTATAAATTGCAACCTAACATCAAGTCTATGAAGAACAAAAAACCTCAACACTAATTGATTACGAAAACTAGAAAAGATCAAAACATTTATCTTAAGATAATGTTCACAGGAACGAAATTGCGTCTAGATGATTAACCGCTTCAAAATGCCAACTCTAGTTTGTATAACATGCTCAGAATCGATCAACAAAGTTGTTGGAATCAGTAAAATGGACTTAGGATACATTTCGATTTCTTTGATAATGATACAATTTCCTTTAGCATTCCATTGATCTGTTAATGCGTAATACCAGCACAACCGTTTGTCAGATCAGTGACACAACGGTCATCTGCACCATTGATAATGATGAGTCTAAATTGATCATAATGAAAATTCATCATGATCAACGTTACAGATAATCGTTAATCAACATCATCATGATCAACGTTACAGATAATCGTTATATCGTTGATTATAATGCAACTATTATACATATATTATTATTTCTTTAACAACTACGATAATTAATTAAAAACAAAAAGAGTCATAATTTTTTTTTAGACAGAATCAATTACTACTACTTATTTTTTCACTGGTTTTCTTTTGCGTGGTTATATTACTACGGAGTATTTAATTTACGCGTAAACGAAAACAAAATTCTCGAAAACACCAAGAAAGCCTGAGCCCTTCTTTCTCTCACGCACATCATTTTCATTTATTTATTTATTCCTCTTTGTATTCTTTCACCTTACAAAGTTACAACAACATCCACCGCAGATCTTCCCCATTTCCAAACCCTAGTTTCTTCATCGATCGATTCAATTTATCTTCGATTCTTCAGCTGTTGATGTTTATCTGACTTTATTTTTGGATCATTTCTCGTCGCCATCTCGATTTCAGCTCACCGATTCTAAAAGGAGGGGGATTGATTTGGATTGCGGTGACATTTGATGAAAGGTAGATTTAGCGATTTTTCGGTATACTTGAGTTGATGGACGATCGATATGCCTGAACTGCGTAGCGGAGTGCGACGAGGCCGCCGCAGACAGCCGATTGAAGAAGACAAGGAGCCGATTCCTGGTGAGCTGGAACAAGGAAACAACAAGAATAACAAAAGGGAGAATAATAAGGCTGTAGCAGAGCCTAAGAAGAGAGCAGTACGGAACACTAGGCAGAGGCAAACAGTCGCAAAGAGAAACGCAGGCAGAAACAATTGTGAAAATAAGGAGGTTGAGCCGGTTTTGGTAGCTAATGCTGCTGCTGGTGTGGATGATGTGAGGAACGAAGCGGATGTGGCTTGTGGACAGCAGATTGAGAAACCAGAGGAGGAGAAAAAAGAGTCTGTGAATTTAAATTTGGAAGAAGAAGCAGGGGAGAAAGATATAATGGCTGATTGTGATAGTGGCGGTCGCAGCGCAGACAAAGGTGTTGCTGCTGATGACGAAGGAAGTGCTGCTCCTCTTCCCAACAGGGTATCCTTTGTTACTATCGTCTTTTTTGTTTGGATGAAGTTTGTACCTTTTTCGATTTTTCTATGTTTTAGGTTGATTGTTGGATCTGTTGATGTTATTACACAGAGAAATTTTGAATTAGGTAGGTGTAGGTTTCTGAACTGAGCCAAAGGGAAATGTCTTCTTAATTCCTTAGTTTTATGCCCTGTGTTTTTGTCTATCTTTGAAAACTTGGTACTTTCTTCTTGTCCATTGTAACCTTGTATTCATTTTTAATGCGCTGCTGCATTTCAGGCTAGGTAAGTTGTTTCACAAAATAAATTCAGGGCAAAAAATGTCGTTTGAGATCACATTATGATCATCTATTGACCAGGAGTGTTTCTTTGAGCTCTTTTTCCAGTGATGAGTTTTTTTAACCACTTGTGTTATGGAATAGCAGGTCCAGGTTGGTGGTTCACCTCCTTATCGCGTTGATCGGAAACTAGGCAAGGGAGGATTTGGACAAGTTTATGTTGGACGCCGCACTAATGCACCAAATCCCCTTGAAAGAACTGGTCCAGGAGCAGTTGAAGTAATGTCTCGTGGCCCTATACCTGATTATTTGAATAACTTGCCCTAACTGAACAACTCGTTCCATTTCTGCAGAAATATGAAGTTAAGTATCATTCTTGTTTTTCAGGTAGCTTTGAAATTTGAGCATAGGAGTAGCAAAGGCTGTAACTATGGTCCTCCTTATGAATGGCAAGTCTATAAGTAAGTTATTCTCCTTTGTATAAACTGAGTACTCTTTCTATGTTAATTTCTTCTATTGGTTGAGCTTGAAATCTGTTGGAAAGAATTGTTCCCATGGTCGATTTTTTTCTTATAATTTTAGTACACTTGGTGGAAGTCATGGGATACCACGGGTACATTACAAAGGGCGCCAAAATGACTACTATATTATGGTATGATCTAATCCCTTGCATGTATAGGTTTTGTATATGCTATAATATTGTCATGTCCTCAGAATGCTTATGAGAATAGACTTTTCACCTCTATGAACAATTTATCCAACTTGCAGGTTATGGACATACTCGGTCCTAGTTTATGGGATGTGTGGAACAACAACTCCCACACGTTAGTTTCGTTCTATCCTAATATTTCAAAACAGTTGTGCTCTTTCCATCGCTTTATGTAAAACTGAAATTTGCTTTAGCATTAGTGCTCGTCAGATCCTTTTGTAAACTGCTGGAGTTATTTTATTGATGATAGGATGTCGATTGAAATGGTTGCTTGCATTGCGATTGAAGCTATATCCATATTGGAAAAGCTTCACTCTAGAGGGTAAGGGTTTTATTTCTGTTTTGTTCTCTACTATGCTGCATTATTAATTTTTTGTCTGTTTCTGAAAACTCTTCTTATATAATCTGAAGCTGGATATTGAGTAATATGGACACCAACAAGTAATTTAATGCACTGAAGTTTATGGTGTGGACTATCTAGCCTAGGAGTGTAAGACCAAGAAATATGTGATTGGTTACACTATTATACATAATAACATTGCTTAATTAGTTTTTGTCTGCTTTGCAATTGAAAAGAGAATTTCCCTAGGTGAGTGAACTTCTATTTGCACGTATTATTGAGGTTGTTTTTATTCAGGACACGTGTATGGTGGATTTCTTTCGAACTCCACATCTTGTGTGTGTGTGCATATGTTCATGTTACCTACTTACCTTGTGACCTTATGATTTGCAGGTATGTGCATGGGGATGTGAAACCCGAGAATTTTTTGCTTGGACCACCTGGAACACCAGATGAGAAAAAGTTGTTTCTTGTCGATCTTGGATTAGGTAATTTACTCGAAATTTTCAAAAAATCGTTTCACATGAAAACATACCACATGCCCTTGATGATGCTGAAAGTATGAGTCATTCTTTTTCACTGTCACTTTTTTTTTCAGCCAGTCGCTGGCGCGATACTTCCACTGGTCTACATGTTGACTATGATCAGCGGCCGGATGTTTTCAGGTAATGTCATGTGCTATATATGTCTTCAAACATTTTTCATTAATTGCTAGGCGTCCTCTTCAATTTCTAAATGGATGTATGAATATTTAACATTGCAGGGGAACTGTGCGCTATGCAAGTGTCCATGCCCATCTTGGAAGAACAGGTAGCCGAAGGGATGATCTAGAATCTCTTGCGTACACACTTATTTTTCTTTTGCGGGGCCGGCTTCCTTGGCAAGGATACCAAGTAAGTATTAAAAGATTGATAATCTGATTTGGCCAATGCTTTTTGTGCTTTATTTAGACCTTTGCTTTAATGCGTACTCAGGGTGAGAACAAAGGGTTCCTTGTCTGTAAAAAGAAGATGGCAACTTCCCCGGAAACCCTCTGCTGTTTCTGTCCTCCCCCTTTCCGGCAGTTTGTTGAGTATGTTGTCAACTTGAAGTTTGATGAAGAGCCTAATTATGCGAAGTACATCTCTCTCTTTGATGGAATAGTCGGTCCTAATCCAGAGATCAGGCCAATCAACACTGATGGTGCCCAGAAGGTGTGTAATTTTTCTTTGTTGTATTATTCTGTTCTACTGGAATATATATCAATGCCGATAGCAACACATACAAATGCGACAATTTACAAACACCAAACCGGCAAAATCAAAACAGATTTTAAATAGCCGAACTATTTCCAAAACAAGGGTTTGGTGCTAATCACCTGTGGAAAACATTATTGGCAAACATGTTCTTTGCGTTGTTTGATGCTTCAGTGATGTGCATTTAGAAATGACTGGTAAATCTTTATTTTCCAAAGCTTGTATATCAAGTTGGGCATAAGAGAGGACGCTTGACTATAGAAGACGAGGACGAGGAACAACCAAAGAAGAAAGTTCGTCTGGGAATGCCAGCAACCCAATGGATTAGTGTGTATAATGCTCGACGTCCAATGAAGCAGAGGTACTTAAAATACTAGTTGACCCTAGTTGCTCTACCATTGTTTCTTTGAATGGTGGTCAGCGATGATGTCGGTTTTGCAGGTATCACTACAATGTTGCAGACATAAGGCTGTCTCAACACATCGATAAAGGGAACGAGGATGGATTATTTATTAGCTGCGTGGCCTCTTGTTCAAACTTGTGGGCTTTGATTATGGATGCTGGGACTGGTTTCTCGGCTCAAGTTTATGAGCTTTCACCTTATTTCCTCCATAAGGTTTCTCAGTCTTTCCTTCTGAACTTGTGTTTAGTGGTTACGTTTTTAGTTTCACCCGTCAACCCTGATAACGATGTTCTGCTTTTGTTTAGGAATGGATCATGGAGCAATGGGAGAAGAATTATTACATTAGTGCAATTGCAGGTGCTAATAATGGGAGTTCACTGGTTGTTATGTCTAAGGGTATGTTCTGACTTCTGCTTCTGCCGACTTGTATTTGTATGTTATTGTTACTTAAGTTATCTTAACCGTTGCTTCTTCCACTAAAATATAAATTTATTTGCATTATTGGGCAATAGGTACTCAATACCTGCAGCAATCTTATAAAGTTAGCGAATCATTTCCCTTCAAGTGGATAAATAAAAAGTGGAAGGAGGGGTTCTATGTCACTGTCATGGCTACCGCCGGATCTAGATGGGCAATCGTAATGTCGCGTGGGGCTGGATTCTCCAATCAGGTTAGTTTAACATGTGGCAGGGCGTTATTCCGATTACTATCATCTGCTGTTCACGACTCTCATTGTGTTCATGCATATGTCAGGTTGTGGAACTAGACTTTCTGTATCCAAGCGAAGGTGTTCATCGGAGATGGGATGCCGGTTATCGCATCACATGTACTGCTGCTACATGGGATCAAGCTGCGTTGGTCCTTAGTGTTCCTAGAAGAAAACCTGCTGATGAAACGCAAGAAACTCTCCGCACTTCTGCTTTTCCCAGCACTCACGTGAAGGTTGATTACTTGAACCCTTCTCTTCTACAGCTATATCTATCATTTTTCTTTGTGGGTATGACACATCCACTCCATATGTCTGCCTAATGTATCCTTTCACACTTGTATCATCGTCGATCATGGGTGGGACCTATATCAATCAATAGGGTCCTACATTTGCATCAATGGTGTGGTGTGATTCATGGATGAATATATGGAGTGGATATATCATTTTCCTTACTGAAAAGAGAATAAAGTAACGTTCATTTACATCGTGATATTTGATGTAGATATCATTTCATACCACCAAAAACCCTGTTGAAAATTTCGCTTACCTTATTTTAGTTAGATAGGAAGTACCAAATGTACAGTCTCATGAGTATTTGACGTAGAAAACACCCAACATTCTTTTACTCAAATTAGGCCAGAATAATCGTCATTTTATGAGTGTTATTCAGTCAGAACAGCGTGCTGTGTGAAAATATACTTTGTGTTTAAAGTGCGTGGTTGTCTCATGCAGGAGAAATGGGGCAAGAATCTGTACATTGCATCTGTATGTTATGGACGAACTGTTTCCTGAAAGGCGTAATTGCTTCACTACAGAGATGCTGCTATATGGTTTTTAACCAGTAAGATGCATGAACAGCTTTGCTCTTTGGAAAAGGGATTGCCTTCATTTAATCTTAATCTTTTTCCATATCTTAGGAAGCTGTTTTAATATAATATATGTGTCATGAGGGAGCTGACATTTTGACAAGCCAAAAAGCCATGAGTAGGTGAATTGTGTGTGCGCATACCATGAAGCCATTTTAAAAGAGCCATCACCAATTGAGTGGCTTAGGCGCTGCGTACCATGAGCCATGTATGTGTATAGTGTATTCAAAGTGGAGACCAATAATGGTTTTGCTATTTATGTACGGGCTGCATTTTGGTTTTTGATGACTACATATTAACATGGGAGTTATTGTGCATTTTCCATATTGTCCTTGTGAGTTGCTTATTATGTATCTCACCTGTTTGTTTACCTGTCTATGGTCCTTTGCCCTTTAAATGTGTTTTCGACACGATGGTATGATATAATGTGATATAATGTTAAACGGTACTACCTCTGTCCCAAAATCCTAAAATGTATGGCTGTTTAGTTTTTTTTTATATTTTGTTTCATAATATAAGTTCATTCAGAAACCATTGAAATATATATTACATCTTCTCCTTTTACCTCATTTACTATATACCTATCTACTTTTAACTAAGAGGGACTGGGGGAACAAGAGATGGCATCGGATGCCCAGAAGATGTTGAGTTAGCTGCTTATACCTTTGGTAAAATTGAATACATCGGCAAAGGAAATAATCTTTTAAAAATACAAAAACCCTCTCTTTTTTTCGTCAAGAATTATTACTGATCACAATTGATCCAAGAATTGGATTATTGGATCACAATTGATCCAAGAATTGGATTATTGGAGTTATCGGGTTATTATTTTAGGGTTTCTATTTTTAACAATAGGCATTCTTTCGGGAGCTATATGGGCTAATGAATCATGGGGGTCGTATTGGAATTGGGACCCAAAAGAAACTTGGGCATTTATTACTTGGATCATATTTTGCATTAATAACAGTCAAAGATTATTTTAGACTTTTTTAATCATAATTAATCACAAATAACAAATTTAATCAACTTTTCTTAATCTGTATAAAAAAATTTAAATGGACTTACATTTTGGAACGACGGTAGTACTTTTGAACCTAAATGCTTGCGAGGTAACAATACCTAAACATCTATCTATGTTAAGGATGATCATCCACCTGTTCATCTTGATGGTTTGATTGTTCCGCACGAATGAAATGAAATAAAATGGTTTTCATTCCAATTGAAGGTAATGAAATGAATGAAATTTTATGTCAACATAAACTACGATGATGGACATAATAAGATGAAATTTGATAAAAATCAGCAAAACACCTAAATGATGGGTAAGAGTATTGGAGTGGGGTACGAAGGACAATGCAAGCCACTGTAAGTCCTGACACGTTGAAATTGCGGACCACTCTCTAGGTCTGAAGTTATTCCAACAATCGGTCAGTGTCACTTTCTATGCCTAAACTTGAAGTCTTTGCCTACATTTGATGTGGGGTTAGCTACCTTGTCATAAATCCAAGTTTAGGCTTAATGTTAGCTCAAGCAAAGTTGTTGGCAAGTTAAGGTAGGGTGGGTGGTGTGAAACTGTGGGGTAAGGCAGCGTGGGTGGTGGTGGGATATGGTGGGGTGCATAACAACATAAGGTGAGGTATGGTAGTAGATAGAATGGGTAAGGTGGAGTGGCGGGGTAGGATAGGGTTGGGTAAGTGGTGGTGAGTTAAGGTAGGGTAAGATGGTGGTGCTTACAGGTGGGTTTGGATGGAAATGTATAGGTAGGGTGCGGTGGGGTGATGAGCACGGTGGCTGATAGGTGTAGGTAATGTAGTGTTTGGGGGTAGGGTAGGGTGGTTAGGGTAAGGTGTGGTGGGTAACCTAACCCTCGCATTGGAAAAAAATTAATATTCATCTATATATATGAAGTTGACCGCTGAGATGCTCAGTTGACTCCTTAACCTTGATAGGAAGATGGCTTATTCAATAATTCGTGCATAAGGGTAAGGAACTTTGGATGCCAATTTTTGTATGTTGATCTATTGTTTGAAGTATTGACCCTTAATAAGATATAATGTACAAGCCTAAGTTTAACGACAAAAAAAACCTGACAAATCTCTATAACTCGAATCTCAAATTTTCTAGAGCCACCTTTGCTTTCATCATCGGATTAACCAGTGATGTTTGCTAATAATGTGGGTAAAACATTAGTATCATCTATGCATCAAAGTCTGAAACTACACTTTAAAAAAACACACACACACAAAAAAAAAAAAAAAAAAAAAAAGGAATAGCTTCATATTCTTATACGGTGTCCGTCTCTACACCAATCCACTCTCACAGCAAGAGAATCATATATATAGATAGGTGTAAGTTTATGACACCACATAAAATGATGCAATGTGAATGGTCCTGCATTGAAAGCAATGTAACACAGCACCTGTGTCTGTTTCCTGACCCTTGTTTACATTTCATTGCCAAATTTTTAGAAAAAAAAAAAAAAAAAAAAAAGGGGGAATAAAAGGCTTTTTGAGCTCTCTCTCTCTCACAGCTCTTTATTTTCACTTTGCATATTAATTAGATTAGATATATGCTGAAACTGGCCAATGTATGTTATATATATGTTCGGACATAATAGGACCATATATTGTCTGGTCAGTGTACTCTCAAAAAGTAAAATGCCCATTTCTAATCATTATTGTTGATATTTTTGCCCCTATTTTTCCTGGCTATATTCCAAGTATGGTACTACTAAATTAATAGATACTTTACAGTAAATTGATCACCCCATGCAATTGAGGGGTTGATAAGTACGTATGAACGTAATTGTGGAACTTGTTAGACATTTAATTAAGTAGGTAGCTATGTAATGCCTCGAGTTCAATTTCGTATTGTATGCAAAAGTTTTTTGCAGTCCTCATGCAACATGTTGTTCTAGAAGGTACTGAATCCCCGGCCCCGGGTATTCGTTTTGGCCAAGTTTTGTGTTTATATATATATATATAAGTGCGATGTCAGCAAGTCATACATTAAGATTAACTTAAAGAATGAAATGGGAAGTGTTAATTAAGTGATCACTTGAATACGTAATGAAAGAAAGAAGAATGAGAAGGTATGGTCTATGGTGAAATATATGACAGTGAACTCTCGAGAGTCCTCAACATCATGCCCTTTCGAGAAAGAATATGAAGAAAAGACTGCAGTTGGTCAAGCACCGTCCACGAATAAAATAGTAGACATTTATGTCCGTCGCCATATTGGGATATTGTGGCATAATAATACTCATGAACAACAAAAGACTAAGTTTCAGAAATGATGTAATACATAGAGAAATAACTAACTCATAATGTAATGATTGAAAAATGATTTATAGATGTCCTAAATGTTATGTTCGTGCTCATGTAGTGTTAAGCTTTTCAATTTACTTACTCACTTCATCTTGCTAAAGAGAAACCAGAATTTTATCATGATCCCGGTAAATGATTTAGTTTCATTTGATGATGTTTCTCACTGGGCTTCATAACCCCTCTCATTACTTTTCATCCATATCAGTTACAGGGTTTTGTTTGATTTAGATGATATAAACTGACCCGATGACATAGATAATATCCACTTTGATGATGGTACCATTGGTTTTCTATGGGAACTTGGAGTTAACCATATATAGCGGTCCAAGATGTGATTTATCTAGGGTTGGACAAACAATCCTCTTTCTTAATTTGAGCAACGGTAAATGATTTCCATGGTTTTAGACGTTGTACTTGCTAGTTCATAAAAGACACGTACCTTATGGTTTAGTTACTTTAGTATGTATTGAAGATTATGTATCGGGATTTGTATTTAGCCATGTTTTTTTATTTTTTTAATTTTTTTCTTTCAGCTTCCGTATTAAATTATGTACCTGCAAAATGTACATAAGGCTTTGTAAATCATAGTTGGTCATGTCCAAACGGTTCGAATCTGAAAAGTTAGTCGGGTTTTCGGGTCGTGTCTGTACACGGCACTTCGTAATTGGGTGGGTTTGGTATGTGTGATTGGTGATTTTAATTCTGTCTGTTTTCGTCACGAGAAGAAAGGCCGTACTTTTTATCAAAATGATGCAAATATGCTTCTGAATTTTATCTACACAGCTGGCTTGATTGATCTTAAACTTGAGGGGCGAAAATTCACTTGGATCAACAAAGATGGGTCTAAAATGAGCAGAATAGATAGAGCTCTAGTATCTCCTAACTTCTTGAACTTTTGGCCAGACACTTCCCTTATTTCTTTACAAAGAGGCCTCTCGGACCACTGCCCCATTCTCCTTAAACAGTCCAATATCGATTTCGGACCCACTCCGTTTAAATTCTATGACTTCTGGATGAAACATCCCGACTTTAGTGATGTAGTGGCAAAGGCTTGGAACGAAACAGAACTCTATGGTAATCCATTCTTTACTTTTAAGGAGAAACTTAAGCGGGTTAAATTTGCCCTAAAAGAGTGGAGTCGTGCTACTTTTTGGAACCTTAAAGATGAAGTGACCCAAGCAAAACTTCTTGTAGAAGAATGGGACAAGCGCTACCAAGATGAGGTCCTAAATCCTATAGAAACGAAAGATAGAATCAAGGCAATTAATCTTATGTATGAGAAAGATAATCGGTTGGAATGCATCTTTGAAGCAAAAAGCACGTGAGAAGTGGGTTAAGGAGGGGGATGGGAACTCCAAATACTTTCACAACTTCATTAAAGGAAGACATAGTAAAAATAACTTCACCTGGTCTCTTGTTGAATTGGATTTGGTGTGAGAATGCTCAAGTTATAAAGAAGAAGAAGCTGTGAAATATTTTAGTAATCATTTTAGCGAAACTAGACGAGAAAGACCTTCCTTTGGTGGATTTATTCAAGAAGCTTCCTATGGAATTGCGCTCCTCCATTGAGCTTCCATTTTCAATGGAAGAAGTGAAGAATCTCGTTTGGAATTGTGGAGCTAACAAGGCACCGGACCGGATGGCTTCAATCTCGGATTCTTTAAGGCACAATGGAATCTCGGTGAAGGATGATCGATGAGATGTGTCAAGGATTTAACGTTACGGTAGATTTGAAAGAGGTCGCAATAGCTCTTTTATTGTTCTAATTCCCAAAAGAACAACCCCACATCTTTCAAAGACTATCGCCCTATCGTTTGATCGGTAGTCTTTACAAAATTATTGCCAAGTTGCTTATGGAGAGACTCAAGATTGTCATGCCTCTTCTTATTGATCATTGCAATCCGCCTTCATCAAAGGAAGGCAAATCCTTGATGGTGTGTTGATTACGAATGAGGTGGTTGATTATGTAAAGAAATCCAATCGTAAGGCCTTTATCTTTAAGGCTAACTTTGAAAAAGCTTTCGACTCAGTCAATTGGGGTTTTTTGGACTCTATTTTGGATCAGATGAATTTTGGATCTACTTGGCGGAAATGGATTTTGGGTCATTTAGTCGGCCTCAGATCTATTCTAGTAAATGGGAGCCCTACGAGCGAATTTAATATGGAGAGAGGAATTCGACAAGGTGACCCTCTCTCTCATTTTCTCTTTCTTTTTTGTGCTGTTTGCGGTTTTATGCAAAGCAGTGATAAAATATAATAAATAAAACCGATGTCAACCCCAAGTGCGAAGGTTCGCAGCTATAGTGATGAAACCGGGTCGTATCCACAGGGACTTGTACGAAAAATAGTGTTTCCGCCTTCGATTTCTTTTGTAAGGTTTATAAATACGATCTTGGATTAAAGAACGAAATAAAGGTTTCAAAAGCTTTAAAAGAACAACTACTACTTATCAAATCTTTTTCTAACAACTATGATTAAAACAACTAGAACACACCTTTGATCCACCACCCCACTGAAATTAACAAGAAAATCGCATATTCATTCGTAAGTCTTGGATTATTATCTACTAAAGCGGCGTTTCCTCTCTCGATTCTACACCTTTAATTAGTACACCTCTCGGTTTGACTAAAGCTCTCTTAAACAAAGATATGGATATAAAATCCTAATCTAACAATATCCTCCTCAACTATCGCTTGTTAGAAGAGATATTATTACTCTTCTTCACGGTAATCTATGAATTTATCAACTATCGTATGTCTAAATTCAAATCAGCATGCAACACACGTATAGTTCATACACATTGCACAAAGACAATCAAAAACATGAAGGAAGAACAAGAAACTTACTAGAACGAATAAATGCAAAATCCTTGTTTAAATCCGGTGATGGTGGCTTCACATGGTGGTCCTAGCCTCGTGCCTTTAGCCACTCATCTTCATAATAAAAACCATAATTCTTTGAATCGAAATTGAAAGAAAAATAAAAACCTAATTAAGAATCTAATTTATGCTAATGTATTCTTGTGAATATTTTGGGACGACCCTTCCCCTTTCGAACGGATGTCGCTTATATAGGAGTTTGTGGCCGGCATAGGGAAGGATCTAGAAAACGCGTCGATTTTTTTGCCTCGGGTTCGGTCAACCGAAAGATCACGCTCGGTCGACCGAGTGTCATGGCTCGGTCGATCGAACCTCACATTTTTACGCGTTCACACCTTGCTTCGTATAACGTGTTCCCTACTCCACTCCTTCGATCGATCTTCTTTATCCTCTCTTCAATGCTCCGATTTTCCTTCTTTATTTCAAAATCCTTTGATTGAATAACATTGATCTCTTGATTAAATGAGATTAATCTTCTCCATAAATAATATCCCTTGCATTTCTTTATTTTTACGCAAAATAATTGTTACACCAAGTCATCGAGTAATAATAATAGAAAAATGTGTAACGAAATAACATTTAAACTCAATATTTCCTCATAATTAAATTATAAACCCTCAATGAACATTATATGAATTTATTGGTTAAAACATGCTTTTCTCATTTATTCCTCGAAAACAAGGTAAATTGTTTAGTGATTAAGCCCAAAATATAGTAAAATATACCCTAAACAACTCCCCACACTTAGCTTTTTGCTTGTCCCCGAGCAAAACAAACAACGACAAACTATCAAAACCCACATAATTTGACACGAGATGTAGTCATGCTCACATCAAGCTAGTATCTAGCAAATCGAACTCACTCGGTGATTGTGTGTGTTGAACCCGCTAAACTTTCACCGATCCTCTCTTGATGTATTAAATCAAGCACTAATGATCATCCGGTTAAATAAACGAAGTTCGTTCGCCTACAAAGACTTACCCTACAAAAACTATTTATCAAGAACAAAGTAACCAACTCACATTTAAATTCCTTTACTTGGTGCCAAGAAAATACCTTTCAGTCTCTACTAGTTTAGATCAACTCGACTTAGAGTTCCAAAAGGCCTATATTTTCTTCCATCGTCGCGTCTCAAAAGTATAACACTCTCCCTACTTTAGAGGCAAACACCCCGAGATCACTCAAACCTATCTTGTCCAAGGTAAACCACACTCCCCAATTGGGGCGATTCAAGTGGACTCGAGGTGATAGTCGCAAACAACTCTCGCAATTTAATTTTTTCAAATTTTTCAAAATTTTCTTCTTTTTTTCAAACTCTTTGGAAACTCCCGGTCGTATCATTTCTAACACATTCAAGACTTTTAAGGTCCTCAAGACACTAAGGTACTTAGATTCTAACTGTGAGTATAAGACGAGTTCTTAACTTTCATCAAGACTAAGTAAGTGGTTATCTCTGCACTAGAATTGGCTATCCCTTAACTAACCGGAGACTATTTTATATTTCTCGGTTCCTCATCTAATAGGTTCGTGTACTGAGGTTCACGTGAGTATCTGATCTACCCAACCTATTCTTAGAACATGATATGACTACTGACAACAATTAAAGGTGCCAAATTACAAAACTAGCATGTCATTGAAGTTACTCGGGACTCACAAATTTTCAAAAATTTTATCAAATTTTTCAAAGGAGCAAAACTAGATAACATGTAAAACAAACCAATAAACCCTCCCCCACACTTAAGTTACATGATGTCCTCAACATGTGCAAAATAAGAAAAACTTAGTGGTTGTAATTGAAGGAGGCAAGTTCGGAAGTGGTCCGAGCCGATTCGTAATTGCTTGATGAAATCGTGAGTCCGTGGACCATCCACCGTAAACCTGATATCATCCAAAGCTCACAATCGCTATCGCAAATATCCACGGACACATGGGAAAACAAGACGTACCTCGGGATAGGGGCACAAAAGATGATAGACAAGGCAATATCATGGAACAAAGCAGAAGCAATGCAAAAATTGATAATAACCGAATCTATGTGAAATGTGGTGCACAAATGTAATATCGAGAGATGCTGGGGTACATGAGGAAATAAAAAAAACAAACAGGGGTCATGATGTGGGCAATCGTCCAAGTACAGATCCATAGTCAGAAACTGCTAGGTGGAAAGCATTAGCAACCAACAAGAGAAACAAAGCAAAAATAAACTACAAACAAAAAGAAAAAGATATCTAGGTTACCGTCCTAGTAGGGCTTAATTATAGTCGGGAGCTCGACTAACCAATAAAAACTCAACCGGGGTCAGGCCAGTGAAGCCTCATCCCGGAATTATTCTCGACCTTCTCGGGGTCAATAGGCAGGAAACCACAGGAACAAAGTCTCGCCAACGTCTTGGCCATATCATCAAACTTCTGTATCCACTTCGTACCTATGATTCGTCTCTTCTTCTTTTTAGGTTTCTGTTTCACAAGCCGAGGTGCAACATCAGGGAGCACAACATCATCAAAGAACTCACAGAGATGTAAATCATCGGGTGCCGAAGGATCGGAGCCTGGTTTGACTAGGGACGTCGCTCGAGATAGAAAACCACCGGGTCGCCTTTTGTTGACCAATATAGTGTTTTAACCGATGACCATTTACTCGAACAACCCGCCTTGCTTATCTTTCAAATCGATCGCTCCACTGGGAATACCTGAAGATTTCAAAGGGGCGCACCAACGGTTACGTAGCTTACCAGAAACAGATGTAACCTGGTATTATACAAGAAACCCACTTGCCCGCTTTGAATTCCCTAATCTTGATTTTCTTGTCGTGAAGCGCTTTAGTCCTTTCTTCATCGATTCTCGAGCTCGTCGAGGCCTGGAGTCTCGAACTCATCAAGCTCCCGCAATCGCAATAATCGCTTTTCTCGCATAATCGCTATCGAAATTCAAGAATTTAATAGCCCGTAACGCTTTGTGCTCAAGCTCGATTGGGCGGTGGCGTGCCTTGCCATAAACCATCTCAAACGGAGACGTGCCAATAGGAGTCTTGAAAGTCGCCCCAGAGGCCCAGAGCACATCATCCAGCCGACTCAAATCCGCCCTATTGGAATTCACCGCCTTCTCAAGAATGCTCTTCAGCTTCGGTTACTCACTTCAACTTGTCCACTGCCTGAGGGTGATAGGGGGTAGCAATTTTGTGTTTCACCCCATATCGTTCTAAAATCTTGTCTAGTGGGGTATTGCAAAAGTGAGTTCCTAAATCACCGATGAGGGCTCGTGGATGACCAAACCGCGTGAAAATATTTTTCTTCAGGAAGTTCTTGACCACCTTGTGGTCGTTCCGCGGTGTTGCTATCGCCTCCACCCACTTTGATACGTAGTCGACGCAGACCAGAATGTACTTGTTCCCATACGAGGATGGAAACGGTCCCATGAAATCAATACCCCATACGTCGAAAACCTCACATTCTTGGATGGGATGGAGGGGCATGTCCATTCGCCGAGAAAGTTTACCGGTGCGTTGGCACCGGTCACACCCTTTTACAAAGTTCTCTGTATCCTTAAAAATTGTTGGCCAGTAGAAACCGGACTGAAAAATCTTCGCAGCAGTCTTCCCAGCTCCATAATGACCTCCCACAGGTCCACCATGGCATTGCTCCATAATGTCCCTCTGCTCGAACTCAGGGACACACCTACGGAGCAATCCATCCTTGCAACGCTTGAAGAGAATGGGATCGTCCCACACATAATAGTTCACATCCGAAAGAATTTCTTCTTTTTGGCCGATATGTCGGTCGGTCCGAGATATCGCGCGCTCAAGAAGTTTGCAAAAGGTGCAAACCAAGGAGAACCTTTTCCAAAGACACGGTAGGAGCAACCTCGCACACATCAATGGTCATGAGTTGCTCGGTTGGAAAATCGATTCCAATCTCATCCGACTCTACACGAGGATCGTCGGTCAGCCGAGACATGTGGTCAGCTACCACATTCTCGCTACCCTTCTTGTCCCGGATATGAACATCAAACTCTTGTAAAATCAAGATCCATCTCAACAAACGAGGCTTGGCATCAGCCTTGTTCAACAGATATTTCAATGCGTAATGGTCCGTCTGCATCGCGTGACCTCCGACCCAAGCAAGTAGCTTCTAAATTTATCCATGGCAAATTCACTCGCCAACAACTCCTTCTCGCTTGTTGCATAATTTACTTGCGCTGGTTTAAAGTGTGACTAGCGTAGTAGATGGGTCGGAACCTTCCGTCCACTCTCGACCTAGCACGCGCGCCGATCGCATAATTAGAAGCATCACACATAAGCTCGAAGGAGCTTCCCGGTCTGGTGCTATAAGAATTGGCGAGGTAACCAACTTGTCTTTTAGTTCTTTAAATGCTCTTTCACACTCGGGGTGAAAATAAACTTCACATCTTCTCTTAAGAGAGATGACAAAGGCTTGGCTATTTTAGAAAAGTCTTTGATGAATCGCTTATGGGGTTTCGACATGACCCAAGAATCCTCTTACTTCTCTTGCATTTTTGGGGTATGTCATTTTTCAATAGCTTCTACCTTCGCTTTGTCGACCTCAATACCTTCTTTGGACACCTTGTGTCCTGAACAATTCCTCTTCCACCATCGGTGGCACTTCTCCCAATTTAAGACTAAGTCTTTCTCTATGCACGGGACAAAACTTTATCAAGATTGTGTAAACAAAGTGGTCTAAATCTGTCCCCGAACACAGAGAAGTCATCCATAAAAATCTCCATCACCTTCTCCACTAAACCATCAAAGATAGCCGCCATACATCTTTGAAATGTAGCCGGTGCGCTGCAGAGACCAAATGGCATTCTTCGGTAAGCGAAGGTGCTCGAGGACAGTGAAGGTAGTCTTTTCTTGATCAAATTGGTCGATAGCTATCGAAAGTATCCCGAATAGCCATCCGAGAAAACAATAATATTGCTTGCCACTAAGCCTCTCAAGGAGATGGTCAATGAATGGCAAGGAAGTGGTCTTTTAGAGTTACCTCATTTAGTCTTCTCGTAATCGATGCAAACTCTGACCAAAGTGACTTGCCGTAGGCAATCTCTTCCCCTTTTCATTCTTCTCGATGGTGATCCTCCTTTCTTTGGCACCACCCGAGTGGGGCTCACCCATTCACTATCGGCTATTGGGTAGATGATACCCATGTCAAGCAATTTGATGATTTCCTTCTTAACGACCTCCCGCATGTGAGGGTTTAGCCTTTCTCCGAGGTCGTCGACTTTCTTCGATCCTCAACGATCCCGATCTTGTGCATACAGATATCGGGCTTATCCCATTGATATCTCCCACTTGCCAACCAAAGGCGAGGATATTATCTTGCAAAGACTTTGATAAGCTTTTCTTCCTCCTTTGGTTCTAACTTAGATGAAATAATCAAAGGAGCTTATCACCGCCCCTCGAGAAAAATGTATTTCAAGTGTTGAGGCAAGGGTTTCAACACTAAATCGACGGTGGCTCCTCCACACTTGGTCTTAATTTATCGCCCTTAAGCTCCAGATCTCCAAGCTTATCATAAGGGCTCAAGCATCATGGCCTCCCCCAGACAGTGGGTTTCATCCCTTTTGCAAATCTGGCCATGTCACCATGCCTCTTCCTCATTTTCTTTCTTACCATCTCCACGGTAATCGTAACTTTCCTTTTCCTCCTTCTCAATCTCTTCTAAAAATTCTTCCACTCCTCATCACCCAAGTTGCATTGTTTATTGAATTCTTCCTCATCCTAACCGCCCATGAACACTTGTTCATCATACTCATCGCTGAAATCGTCCTCAATAGCTAAACAAGTGTCTTTGGATGCGTGCTTCACCGCATTGCCCACATTGAACTTTACACTCTCATCCTCCAAATGTAGGTTATCTCGCCACCGTAGGAATCTAGTAAGGCACGGGCGGTTGCAAGAAAAAGGTCTTCCAAGGATCAAGGGTGTTTTCTCATCATTGGTCATGTCCATGATTACCCAATCATTTGGGTATATGAAGTTCTCAACCTTGACCAACACATCTTCTACAGCCTCTTGCATACTTCACACTTCTATCCGCAAGTTGAAGAGAAATGGGTTTAAGAGTAATAGATTGATCCAATCCAAGAGATTGGAAGATTGAAGTAGACATCGATTGACTGATGCTCCCGAATCGCATAAAACATTGTGGAAGTCCCCTGTTCCCGATAGTACACTAAATCGTAAATTTACAGGTCGGGGACACTTCAGGAAGTTTAGTCGACCGACACGGAGCATTCTTCATTCAACACTATGTGCTCGAGCTCTTGAAGCTTCTTTTTCGAACTCACTGCGCCTTTTATAAACTTTGTATACTTTGGCATCCCTACCAAAAGATCAACTAATGGAATGTTTGCCTCAAAGATTCTTGAGCAAATCGATAACCTTCTTATACTCCTTATCGATCGTTAATGATGCCTTTGTTCTTGCTAGGTGGGTAAGGGAGATCAAAGAAAGTCCTCCTCAGTGAAGGTCTTCTTTCCTGTCTTATGATTGATTGCTTTGTCTTCCCTATCTTTCCACCTCACATGCTTCCTAACTCAACTTAGAATCCGACTTCTTTCAAAGCAGATTCTCAACTCTCACATTTCTTTCGAATTTCCTTTTTCACTTGGCTCAACGGCCGTCCCAAAGATCCTTCTCGAGGAGAAAGAAGATCTTCCCTCCCGCCTCTCCGCTCGCAGGAGGGGCTATTCGCTTTCCTGGTTGGCCTGACCGCCAACCGCTTCCCACTCCTCGATTTACGACATTCAACTCATCTTGACCATAGTTCCATGGTGCGGCCAGATCGGTGCAAGTATTCGGTCATTCTCGGACCACGTTAACCCCTCGGGGTTCTTCTCAAGAAACTCGGTGACCTTGAGGTCGACTTGCTTGTCGCCCGAAATCATCCCATTTGCACCTCTAAATTCCTCAATGTAATTGGTCAAAGTACTCAATGCATTTGCCAATCGAGTGTTGGCCGTGGCTTGCTCACTCAACTTTTGTTCTAAGATCTCGAAATGATTGATTCTCGATTTTGATTTTGATTGACCGGTGGATTATTGTTCCATGCCGGTCGAGAGTTGATTGAAAATTGCTCGATTAGCCTCAGGGGCCTAAAGGCGATGGGGATTTGCTACCCTGAAGGGTCACTCCCGAGAATTAAACCCTCGAGTGTTCGATTCACCCAAAGGTCGATAATTTTGAGAATCGAATGCACTCACCTCCTCCGAATGCAAAGCAATAGAGGACATTGATGGAATGTGTGCCCAATAGTATCGCAATTTTGGCGAGACAATGTTGTTTTGCACGCTTTGACTGAGGATCGGGTCAAGCTGGCATCGACATCGCGATGGCCTTGGCCATGGCGGTTGTCACATACAAGACTTTGAACATTCATTGCCGCCACTTGCTTTCGTAGTGCGGCTAATCGAGCCTTTAGAAGTGTGGTCTCATCTACCTCATACTTCCCTCGAGTCGAGCTCTTCTCGATTTGGATGCACCTTTATAGGTAGGGGCATAATTATACTTTGCAATATCTTCAAACAACGTCCCATCCCTCTTGGTGTCTTTCTCGTAAATGCACCTCCGCAGTAACTATTCACCATTCCTTGGTCAATTCGGTCAAACCACTATAGAAAGTGTTGACCAACCTTTGTTTATCCAAAATGGTGGGGCACTTTCTCAAGAGAGATTTAAATCGTTTCCATGCATCGCAAAACGATTCCTCTCGATTTGCACAAAAGTGAATATCGATTCGAAGATGAGCCGTCTTTGGTGTGAAAGCATCGCTCGAAATTCTTTCTCCAACTCCTCCCACGAAGTAATGGAGTCGATTGGTAAAGATTTATACCATTCTTTCGCTTTCTCCTTCAAGTGAGAAGCGGAAAAGTTTCATCCTCGGGCGCCCTCGGTGACCCCTTTGATTAAAGTAGTCCCACACGATTCTAGAAATGAATGAATGTGATCGTGTGGGTCCTCGATGGAGAAGCCATGGAATGTGGAACCTCTCACTAGGTTGATTAAAGAAGTTTTGAGTTCGAATTATCACCGTGATTTCGGGAATCACGATCGCAGGATTTACTTTCACAGTAGACGGCATGGCATAGTCTGCCAATGTCCTTTGATCTGCCATTTCCTCAACTTGGGATTCTTCCTCAACGTATTCTTCAGGATCGTTTGCCTCGTCCGTCGATCCCGCGAGTCGAGCCAAACGTCTCTATTCGGTCGAACGATGGTTCGCTCTAGCTACGGGTTATATAAAAGTGGTCCCCGTGAGTTCGAGTTTGCATAAACCACGTTCGAACCAAATGTTCGTGTCAAAGTAAATTAGACTCAACAACTAAAAACTAAACTAAAATGCGGACTCAAACAGTTCAAAACGCAAATAAAAAAGCGAGCGCAATCTTGTAAGACTATCACAGAACAGAAACAGAGAAAAGAAAAAAAATAAAATAACTCTCGGTCGACCGAGAGGTCAGGTTCGGTCGACCGAACTGATTTTTTTTTATTTTATTTTATTTTATAGATTAGTACGCACCGGAATTAGCGACCGTCCAGAAATTTCAGAGACTGAAAACGAAAACTTTCCGTGCCAAGTCCCCGGCAACGGCGCCAAAAACTTGTTTGCGGTTTTATGCAAAGCGTTGATAAAATATAATAAATAAAACCGATGTCAACCCCAAGTGCGAAGGCTCGCAGCTATAGTGATGAAACCGGTCGTATCCACAGGACTTGTACGAAAAATAGTGTTTCCGCTTCGATTTCTTTTGTAAGGTTTATAAATACGATCTTGGATTAAAGAAACGAAATAAAGGTTTCAAAAGCTTAAAAGAACAACTACTACTTATCAAATCTTTTTCTAACAACTATGATTAAAACAACTAGAACACACCTTTGATCCACCACCCCAATCGAAATTAACAAGAAAATCGCATATTCATTCGTAAGTCTTGGATTATTATCTACTAAAGCGGCGTTTCTCTCTCGATTCTACACCTTTAATTAGTACACCTCTCGGTTTGACTAAAGCTCTACGAAACAAAGATATGGATATAAAATCCTAATCTAACAATATCCTCCTCAACTATCGCTTGTTAGAAGAGATATTATCACTCTTCTTCACGGTAATCTATGAATTTATCAACTATCGATGTCTAAATTCAAATCAAGATGCAACACACGATAGTTCATACACATTGCACAAAAACAATCAAAAACATGAAGGAAGAACAAGAAACTTACTAGAACGAATAAATGCAAAATCCTTGTTTAAATCCGGTGATGGTGGCTTCAGATGGTGGTCCTAGCCTCGTGCCTTTAGCCACTCATCTTCATAATAAAACCATAATTCTTTGAATCGAAATTGAAAGAAAAATAAAACCTAATTAAGAATCTAATTTATGCTAATGTATTCTTGTGAATATTTTTGGACGACCCTTTCCCTTTCGAACGGATGTCGCTTATATAGGAGTTTGTGGCGGCATAGGGAAGGATCTAGAAAACGCGTCGATTTTTGCCTCGGGGTTCGGTCAACCGAAAGATCACGCTCGGTCGACCGAGTGTCATCTTTCGGTCGACCGAACCTCACATTTTTACGCGCTCACACCTTGCTTCGTATAACGTGTTCCCTACTCCACTCCTTCGATCGATCTTCTTTATCCTCTCTTCAATGCTCCGATTTTCCTTCTTTATTTCAAAATCCTTTGATTGAATAACATTGATCTCTTGATTAAATGAGATTAATCTTCTCCATAAATAATATCCCCTTGCATTTCTTTATTTTCTGCAAAATAATTGTTACACCAAGTCATCGAGTAATAATAATAGAAAAATGTGTAACGAAATAACATTTAAACTCAATATTTCCTCATAATTAAATTATAAACCCTCAATGAACATTATATGAATTTATTGGTTAAAACATGCTTTTCTCATTTATTCCCTCGAAAACAAGGTAAATTGTTTAGGGATTAAGCCCGAAAATATAGTAAAATATACCCTAAACATGTGCTGAAGCACTTAATGTTCTTATCAAGAGAGCGGTGACCATTGGTAAGTTTAGAGGTATTGATATTGTTAAACAAGGTGTTTGCATCAACCTTACACACTTGCAATTTGCGGACGACGCCATATTTTTTGGAAGTTGGGACTTGGATAATCTTAAGAACCTTGGTAGGATTCTAAAGTCTTTTGCTCTAATATCTGGATTGAAGATAAACATGAATAAAAGCAAAATATACGGTTTGAATATCCTTGATGGTAATTTAAATGAGGGTGCTCTATCCTTAGGATGTAATGCAGCCTCACTCCCTTTTACGTACCTTGGCTTACCAATCGGTGAAAATATGAACCGCATCAATGCTTGGCAGCCCGTGATTGATAGATTCAGATCAAGACTAGCTGGGTGGAAAGGCGTGATTACTATCGCTAGGAGGAAGGCTTGTCCTTCTCAAATCGCTGCTTAGCGCCTTCCTTGTACTACTTTTCGCCAGTTCTCTATGCGGTAATCCGCACCTTAGAACAAATGAGCTCGATTCTTTTGGGGAGGGACAGGGGATGAGCGCAAAATCTCTTGGATCTCATGGTTCAAGATTCTCAAACTTAAACGCGCCAAGGGGCTAGGAGTTTGAGGGTTGAGTGAACAAAATATTGCTCTGTTGGGAAGTGGTGGTGAAGATTTCTTTCGAAAAGGAGAGCCTATGGAGGAATATCATTCAATTGTTATATGGCAATGGGGAGGTTTTAATCATGAAACTGGACCGCGTAAAAGGAAAAATTTGGGGTAGTATAATAGGGAACTTGGAAAAGATTGAAACTAAGGAGTGAACCTTGTTTCGTCCATTAGATGGAAGGTGAGAGATGGAAAGCATATTAAATTTTGGAGGATGTTTGGGTTGGGGATGAGCCTCTTTGTCAACGTTTCCCACGCATCGCTTAACCTTGCTAGTGATAAGGAGTGTGTAGTGGGGAGCGATGGAAAATGAACGATGGCACTTGAAGTTGGGTGGGACTGGAGAAGAGAGATAAGAGGAAGGGAATCGGGAGAGCTTATTGATCTTTTAGCTTATCTTCCCGATCTTTTCTTGGGTACAGATCATTCGGATGCTCCGCTTGGACCCTTGATCCCCGTGGTGTCTTTTCCGTTGTCGATTAAAGAACTCACTATCGAAACCGATGTTCCTCGCCTTTTGGGTGTCTCTTCAACTCATTGGAATAGCTTAGTTCCTTCTAAAGTAAACATTCTTAATTGGAAAGCAAACTAAATGTAGACTTCCCACTCTTAATAATCTATCGATAAGAGGCATCGCCTTACTAGCCTCGCTTGCACGCCTTGTGGGTTGGACCGAGAGGACGAAACTCATCTATTCCTACGATGTCCTTTATGCACTCGACTTGGAACAAAGTTTTTCTTGGTGGCATGTTTCATTACATACAACCGTGGATTGGGGACCGTTTCTACAGCAGGTACCTTTGTGCATGAAACAAATGAATTTATCAAAGGTATGGGACGCTATCATAAAAATCACGTGTTGGAGCTTATGGAAAAGAAGGAACAATCTCATCTTCAACTCAAAGCTTGCTTCGTGAGCGATGTGCTTGGATAAATTCAAACTCTCGCTTTTCGGATCAATTTGCGATGCGACAAATTTTCTTTAGATTGGGATATTTGGAAAGATCAACCATTAAATAACTTTAGATAGACGTTGATTGCTTGGTTTAACGTTACTTTTGTTAGGAGTTTGATTTTTTATCAGATCAGTATTGGAGTAACTCAACTCTCTGTAGATCTTGGTAAATTTTATCTATTAGCTTAATAGATAAGTCTTTTAATATTTATATATATATATAAGTTGTTGTTCAAAAAAAACATATAAAACCAAGATCCTTAAAATTTGAATTTGTAAGGGCCCTAATATAAGCCGTGGCTTGGTGGGGGCTCCTCAGGACAGCTTTGAATGAAAAGCGTTAGTAGTGTGTACAATGGTGGGTTTTTAATCCACGACAGAGGCGTAAATCATAAAGCCAAACGCATTGCATTTAACGCCAGAGCAGAGATGTAAGATTTTTATCAACGGACCCAAATTCTAAATATAAACCTCGTAGCCCTTCAAAAAAAAAAAAAAAAATCTCATGGCTCAGAATCGAATCTGAGACGTAGAACTAAAAAACATGAGCTTTACCAGTTAAACTAGATCAAAGATTTGACAACTAAAAGACAACAAATTACATATATGAGTTTCTATAAAATATTAAGAAATATCACGGGTATATTAGTCATTTTTAAAATTTTAGGGGCGTGTGCCCCTAGCCCCATATAGGTCCCCCTGAGTGTGTAATATATTGTGTGAAAAACATAAGATATGTTTAGTGATCATTTTATGTTGTTCCTATAATAATGACATGTATGTAAGAGAAAAGAGTGTGCTTGCATATTCACTCATTCATTCATTAAGTATACAACTTTATTCATCTCCAGGAACATAACTCAATAGTAAAAGAGCAGTGATGTTATAGTGGCAAATTTATCTTTGAGCCGGAGAATGTAATTTCGATATCTTATATTGACTTCTCCAAGCAAAAAAAAAAAAATGTACTGATCAACAACATAATTTTACATATTCCACGAAGCTTTAGCAACGGGGGAGACCCTTTTTAATAATGGGAAATTAGGGATAAGGACACAATCTGAAATATTATTAAGCAACAGGACAACTACATATTTTTTATAGGGAGAAGGACAATCGCATAATTTTTATAATGGAATGACAAACAAATGAATCCTTAAAATCGGTGAATCTCCTAGTGAATCCCAAATCGGTGAATTTCGATAATGAATTTTGACAAATGAATCAGAAAATCGGTGAATCCCAACAATGAATTTTGAAAATTAGTGAATTTTGAAAGTGAATTTAAGATGTTAATTTAAATAAATAATTTTGAACACAAGTGAATTTCGATAGTGGATAAATAGTTATTCTTTACGCAAAAGTTTTAAAAACTGTCTTCTACTTAATTGATGAAATATTTTTGTCTTCTCCTCATTCCCTATTAATAATACAATTTTATTCGTTAAATAAGATTATATTATCGTTTTACTCACATGCAATACAACACATCCATCTTATTCGAAACGAAACATAATACAAGCCAAACAACATCTCAACCAAAAATCATTGAGTTAAAAATCAATGTCAAAACGGAGTCCTAAGATATTTGTAATATATGATATCGATGAACCGATGCAATATAGATTCTGTTATCGAAGAATCCATGGGAGCTTTTAGAGAGAAACAAGTGGATAGAGGACAATGAACAAGTGCTAAAACGAGCAGTCGCGAAAAAAGAATGATAAGAGAGAGCTTATCGTTTTGCTTTTTTTTTTTTTCTTTCCTTTTTGTGTAGATTCATCTTTGATGTTTACTGCCACTGGCTGTGGCTGCATTTTGCATGGCCCAAAATAGATGAGATGCCTCTTCTTTTATCTTCATCTAACTTCTTAATCATTGCCGATACCTTCACACAGGGCCCGAAATGTATAATCGGTTTTTCTTTTTTGGCAAAAATAATTGTTTACGGACCGGTGTAACAGTTATTTTTAGAGTATAGGCGTCCTTATATATCGGAGGCCCTAAGCCCTAAATTTTGTTTTAGGGTCCCAAACTATGTAAAACTTTACAGTGTAACGGTTATTTTTAGGCTATAAGTTGTAGAAAAGGGGATATAAGTTGGATAAACATCTTTCCTATGAATTATGTGTATTGATTTGAGTCCTATTAATTTCTTTTTTAATTTAGGTAAAATAAAAATATCTCTACAATACACCATAAAGATATAAAAGTAGGGCCCTAAAAATGTCAATTTTAGGGGAGGTTCAGGGCCGTGGCCTTGTTGGATTATACCCAGGGACGACGCCAATGAGGCAATGACTATATGAAGAGGTGTAAAACAACGGTTCATCATTTTTTTAAATTGAGGAATGACGAAGGAGATTATTTATTATATATTAAGGGCGATTATGAGAATCGATGTTGAGGCACGTCATGGGATGATGATTATTCTCGAGAGCTTATAGCTAAAATAAGGGATCTACCAATACCTAACCAAGAAAAAATCTAATATGCGTAATGCACATTATCCTAACATGAACTAAAATTACTAATGGTATAAAATTAAATTAATTTAAATAATAATTCGAATATTGTATAAATAATGTTGTTTGGACTCTACATGATAGTTTACTGTGTAAAAACTGTAAATTCACAACAGAAGTGGGGGTTTCGGTTCTGGCGCTTTAGCTTCAGCACCGGCTCCTCAGCCCTAGCGTCAACTCTCAGAATTGTTCTAAATTTCGCAATCTTTCCCCGTAAAGATTCAATTCTCTTAAACTCATGAATTAAAGAGCTAAAGTAAATTGTTATTGTTGAATTATCAAATTTAACTTTGTCCTTCAATTATATAACTGTTACGTCTAACTGGTGCAAGATGCGACGTAGATCCGACTGTTAATGCGGGAAATGATAAATCTCTTGGTTTAAACGCAGATCTATGATTAAATAAATTTCAATGTTAGATCTTTTGAAAAAAACATGAAACCCTAAACCCTAAATAAAAATGTAAGATCTTTTGAAAAAAAAACATGAAACCCTAAACCCTAAATAAAAATGTAAGATCTTTTGAAAAAAACACGAAACCCTTAAAGACGGTCACATACCAAAATATATACATTTGGTTATTACTGCTTCAGATTATCTTGATCTGCATGTGGTTGATTAACTGCGAAGGCGGAAATATTAAATCTCAAAAATGCAGTTATTGGAACGATTAGATCAACTGCAAAGTATTGTTTTTAGACAAACCTATAGAATTCATCTAACAAAGTTATGGCTATTACGTGTTTTGCAAGTACTATCTCGTCCCATAAAAAGTGTCAACTTTTTGTTTTACATATAGATTACGTATAAAATCAATTAATGTATCATATTTTAAATACTAATAGACATATATACCTCTATTATATAATAAATACTTCTTTTAGAATATGAAATGAGTATACAAAATTAAATGTTATTGTCGGGGTATGCTTGGAAAAAAAAAAATTACATGATGTATTGGTTTTGTAAATGAACATTCTAAACGAAACATTTTTTGTGGGACGGGGTAGTATAAGGGTTTGGACGGGAGATATTTTATAAAAGTTTCTATTTTTTTATCTAAGAAAACCTGTAATTTTATTATAAAATAGAGAAAAAAATTACAGGGTTTTGCCAACCACGGCCTCATCCGTAAAGTCCTTCATCGGTAAGTAAAATTCTGCTTATCCCAATATAAGCGTGAGACATAAATGTCTTGTCAATTCGGGTTAGCCTTCTAAGCAGTTGACCGGATCATTTATGATTCATTTAGAGCTACCAGACTCGGGATCTGGGGGCGTTACATCCTCAACTGCAAGACTTCATCAATTTGGTACCCCACCTTCTTAAACCCTAGTCCGAAATCCAATGTGAGAAAAATCGGGTGCTAAGGAAAACTAAACAAAACTGTCCGAAAAACTCAATGCGAGAAAAATCGGGTGCTAAAGAAAACTAAACAAAACAAAAACAAAGAAAGTTCAAACGGTGAACAATACAAGGCTCTGTGAGAGAAAAATAAAAAGAGACTAAAATCTATCCTGAAATAGCAAGAACTAGAGCAAAGTTTCTATTTTTTAACAAGTAAGAAATGTCGACATATACAAAAAGAGTTTTACCTTTTTTTAAATGTCATTCTATATATATGTTCACTACCTCAATGAATCCGATACTTTGAAAAAGAAACCTTTATTAATTTGCAACCGACACCACCGTCAAAGGTAAGGTACATATAGTATAGGTCTTAGCCTACCCGACCTTTTTTTTTTTTTTTTTTTTTTTTCTCTACACAAACAAAAAAGATGGCCGTCTGGACATGGATCATGGATGTGAATGAATTTTGGTTGAAATATTATTAGGATCGAGATTGCATCGGATTTTATGTCGAATCAAATGAATACAATGTGTGTGAGGAAAAAAAATAAGAGGGGAAGTATTACTTTATTCAATGAATAAAGTTGTTTTATTTACATTGAACACACTAGACACAGATAAAGGGGTTGAGATCACTATGCAATTTATTGTTTACAAGTAAAAGCCATGTAGTTTATGTGTATATTTTTTGGATGAAAATTTATGAAAAAAAAAAAAAAGATCCAAAAATATATACATAAAACTACGTAGCTTTTATTTAGACAACCTAAAAATTACCTCAAATTGCAGGCGGGTGATCCCAACCCCTGATAAAATCGTCTTAATCCATTTTATGTGACCATTCATATACATTCGGTTAGCCCACTGCAACATCAATTCTTGACTCCGCATTTGAACTAGGGTTGTCAAACGAAGCGAGCGTTCGTGAACAAAGTTTGAACTCGGCTCGTTTAAGCTTGTTCATGCTCGTTCGTTAATGGTATCGAGCCGAGCTCGATCAGTTTCTCCTGCTCGTTTACTAAACGAGCAAACACGCCAAAAAGCTTCGCCGTGAACGCCGCTAGTTAGTTTTTGCGAACTTAGGTAATATATATATATATATATATATATATATATATATATATATATATATATATATATATATATATATATATATATATATAATATATACACATTAACAATTTACACATTGAGTTTGTAGTTGAACGGGCCGAGCTCAAAAAAAAATACTATTGAATGAGCCGAGCTCAAAAAAATACTATTGAACGAGCCAAGCTCGAGCTCGAACATTTTTCAAACTTATCGAATCGAGCTCGAACGGCTTTTTAGGCTCATTTGTGTTAACGAGCGAGCTCGATAACAAACGAGCTCGAGCTTGAATTGAAGTTCAGCTACTCGACTCGTTAAGAGCACTAACTTGAACACGCTAATTTCAAATTGAAAATCAAACATTTTAGAAGTCAATTCTTCTTAAAATTATATATCAATATCTCTAAAGGAGCATCGTAAAGATGGACATTTTAAATGTTGATTTTAGAACATATAATCGGTTTTGTAGATGTCTACATACTTGTACGGATGCACCAAAACATTCCTATATAAACCATGCAAACCCTTTGCCTTTCCCACAAGTGTATGTATTCCAGTTTCCATTAATATCTTATTAAAATATCTTCTCATTCTTATTTTTCTTTCATTATTTATTCATAATATCTTCTAATGGAAAGAAGTCAATTGCAACGTCAAGCTGCCTACACAAGGAAAAACCTCTTTGAACAGGTTTTTATTCATTTATTTTAATTATATCCTCTTTTTATTTTCTTCATATCATGATCATATGCATCAAAGCAAACATACTGACCATGCTAGCTAATTACATATTAATTTGAATGAATATAAATATACATGGAGAAAACGATGAGGAATATAAATAGATGGATAGATAGAACGAACCGAACGTGAGTTTAATGAACGAACAAACGAACGAACGTGAGGTTAATGAATTGAAAAAATGGCAGGGGTATCTGGATGAACAATTTGTGCAGCTAGAAGAATTGGAAGATGAAGCCAACCCAAACTTTGTTGAGGAAGTTGTCCGATTATTCTACTCTGATTCGGCTCGATTCATCCGCAACATTGAACAGACATTGTGAGTACTGTCTCTGTCAGTGCATCAGTGCATGTATATATATATATATATACACATGACATATGTATATATGTATTTGAATGTCCTAAATATTAGAAGTTGTTCATCAACTTGGATTGGATGTATACGTATCATGCAGGGAAAGAAAACCTTTGGATTTTGACAAGTTAGATGATGCCATGCATCAATTTAAGGGCAGTTGCTCAGGGTATGTTTCCTTTATAATCATGATATTTCACTCAATAAAATTGACTTTTGCAAAGGTCGAATATTATATAATATTACATTACATTCAGTAGCGTCGTCAACAAGGTCCTAATCCTAAGAAATTCATTATTTATGATCCCGTTTTAAGTGATAGGTTCATAGTGTGTTTTAGTTATATTTTTAGTTTTACTCATCTAAAAAAAATACCGTAACTTCTAAATTCATATTCATATTCGGTTAACCAAATTCTATTACAGTAGTTTATTTTTTCTACACTTGCAATTAGTATACTTTAAAAACAACTACTTATATACCATAATTTATCGCAAAGTCAAAGGCCGTGATATTTTATTTTATTTCTTTTTTGCCTGAGGCTCATGGCGCTAGGTTTAATTTACTTAAAAATAGATTTAATATGATGTCCTTAACGAATTTTTTTATAACACAACAGTTGTATGACATATATTACATCATTTTATTTCTAACATCTCACACAGAATAAAATTGTATTTTATGAAAGAAAATAGAATTAAAAGACTTTAATGTATGTCACTTTTTGTCTTTTAAAAAATAAAAATGTATTGCACTTTTGATATAACTCTCTTGTCTTTAATGACGCCTACTTTCTACATAATAAAAATTGCAATGATTTTGCATACGGGACAAGCCATAAAAAGATATAGTACATGATATAATGAAGGACCATTTTCTGTCTTATTCAACTACTTCTCCATTCCAAAATAATTGAGTCAGTTTTAAAGAAAAATTGTTCCAAACAACAATGCAAAATTTAATGCACTTTTCCCTTTTTATCCGTCTCTTTATTTTTTCCGTATACGTACCTTCTTCAATACACCAGCATTATTTACTCTATTTTTCATAAGAGTATTCTAGACTTTATCTAATCAAAATCAAAATAATTAATAAACTTCTTAATCTGTGTGTTTTTGACATCTGCCCCACTTATTGTCGAACATAGTGAGTAATCAGAGAACATGTTCCCCATGGGGGGCAAAAAAATAAAAATAATGAATTAAATTACATGATATTCTAAATTCTGATTTTCATTTTCAATCTTCTTAATTTTATCACATTTACATAAAATTCATCTTTTTTATACATTGGCATTTGAATTTATTAATCGAAAAATGTAGTAATGCATGTAATAACTGTCTTTATCAACTATTTTAGATTAAAATTGTCATTCACAACCTTTAACCTTACTTTTAATTGTACCGTGACAAATACTATCAATTAAATCATGTTCCTTGATTATTTGTCCGAAAAATAATTTGATTAATGTATGCCTGTATGGGATTAATTTTGCAGCATAGGGGCAAAAAAGGTAAAGAGGGAATGCACCAACTTCCAGGATTATTGCAAAGAACACGATGCACAAGGGTATGATGTAATATTGTGTACTACTACTCTATATATATATGACTGGAATATAAATTAAGCTGTGATTCATATTTTTGTTTTCAGTCTTTTTCTACTCTTATTTTCATAAAATAAATTCCTTGCCCTTTAAGAACATTCTGAAATTATCTTTTAGGGGTATTTATGTAATAATATTACCATGCAGATGCATGAGGACATTCCATAATGTGAAACAAGAGCATGCAACTCTAAGGAGAAAACTCGAAGTTTACTTTCAGGTTTTGTTGTTATTGAAGAGCATTCGTATCAATTTCTCTGAACTTGTGTATTTTACCGACTCAAACACTAATTACGTAATTATTTTTGTTTCAGATGATGAGAGAAGAGGAATCTTAAGGACATTACATGATGCATGATGAAATCTGAAGAGTTTTTACGCAAGAACTGATTTTGGTGACCTACCTAATAAAAACTGCCTAAATTAAGTATAAAGCAGAGATATTTGCAATAAGATGCCAGAATTAGAAGCTGAGAATAATGTTATACATGAGATTAGCAAGAAGCATTATGAAATTATGAAAAGATATCTCGATATATCGTTGTTAGATGTTATCAGTGTAATAAAAAAGTGTGCTTGATGAATTATTGAAACAATTAATAAATGATGTTATATGATTATTGTTAGATGTCTATTAATAAATGATAGATATCTTGTTACATATATAATGATACAATTAACGATTATTGTATATGTAAGTGGACACCGGACATATGATTGTTATCTTAACCTTTCACTTACACCGCTTGGTTTTACAATGATTTGTATTAGAGCATTGTTAATAATTTTTCTAAATTATATTAAATCTGTAAAATAGATATTCAAATCATCCACGATAGAATGGGTACGTACTAAGATCTTTCAAGTACAAAATATTCTAAATTATGCGTCGTATGTGTAATACAAAATACATAATATATATATATATATATATATATATATATATATATATATATATATATATATATTCAAGTTAAAGATACTGATTCATTTCACTATATATAAAGATTTTTTTAAATGAAGAAAAAAAGGGTTATAAAGTGGTGTCAAAATCATTAGTGGTCCTTATAAGTGGCATTTCACTCTTTAGAATTTTACCATGGACCACTACGTACATTGAAGATAAATAAATCAAAATAAACATAATACATACACAATTATATGTGTGCGCTCGTTTATAAATATCCATTCAAAAAGTGTTTATTTTAAAGGGAGGAGGGAAAAAAGAACCCAAAAAAAACAAAAAATATCAAATGTTCGTCACATGGGTAATGATAGAGTTACTTTCTTAACTCTACATAATGCTTACATTCAAAATATTCTTATATTTGTGATTGTTTCAAGTTTTTTTTTTTTATTTTAAGTTTTTCAAGTTGTGATTGTCACATGACATGTCATTAAGGAATGTTTTTTTCCCACTCCACATGGAATAAGCTTTTCATATAAGAAGATTCTCACATTATTTATGGAGAGTTGTTAATTTATTTTATAATAAAATTTATATTTTTGAAATCTATTAAACAATACCTATCAAACACGCCTAATATTGAATATGTAATAATGTATTAAAAAATTATTTTAACGGACCTAATATAATATTTTATTTATTTATATTATTTAGTTGAATCCGTTTAAATTTCAATGAATGAATATAATAATTTTATCGAATCCAACTATACGCTTCAATGAACACTAAAAATCAAACCTCATTTAATTATAATTTATTACATAGAAATAAACACAAACAAACACATAATTAATCTATATTTCCTCCGAAATATTGTCCCGGTGGATCCATCTGCATTACATCGTACCACAGTTGAATACGTGCTTGATAATCATGAGCCATCCGTCTGATTCGCCTGATAATTTCCATTTCATGATGGGTGATACAGGGTAATTAGGGTACAAGAAAACTTGTACAAAGTGATCTCTATTAATACGACCGATAGCTATATGTTGTCGCTGGGTAACTGGAACTGGTTGGGACCTCAACGGCAATTAAGTATGACAAGCCGTAGCTTCCCAATCGAATGTGTGCACTACAGCATTGTACGCTGAAGCTAAAACTGTAAGGTGTAGTGTCCGAAAGACAATTGTATAATTGTTTTAGGACAGAATTAATAATTCATCTTATTATATGCATGTATGCTTATAATTTGATACATTCTTGAAAACCCTAAGACTCTCGTTTATGTAATCACATAACTTCGTGTGTATGGCTATACACAAGAGGATTGAGTTAGTGAGATGTACTTAAAATTAACTTAGTCCGTAGCGTTTATTAATCGAGTATGGGTCTCATGATTAATTTGCTATTAATGCGCCTAACACACTTTAGGTGTGTGATGCCTTATCGGACTATCGGTAATAGGGTACTAGTGGGGCATTTATATATGATGATAATCATATAGAAATTTGGACCGATTTGATTTGAGTTCTCGATATAATTCCGTAATCGAGAAGTCTTATCGAATCACAAGATGATCATGTATGGATTAATCTTAATCCCGAGGTGATCATGCATTTAACGCTAGACTTAGGTAGAGTTTGATGTGTTAGTAAGGATCACTTCAAGTATGTGGTCCAACACTTCGTTGGCTCTATTCTCGGAATGAGTGAGTGGTTTGTGCTATCACGAGATATGGAATCCATTCCTTCCTCGGGAAGTAGAGACACGATTCTTATTTGTTGACCCTAAATCGATCGATCGGCCGAGTTCATATTATATTGGATATGAACTAATTGATCACTAGGGGTTAATGGTAAATAAGGATAATATGTTTCGAGAAGGGTTTACGGAAATATCCGAATCGAAGTGAGCGATCTATGGAGGATTTATCCGTATGTAATGATTATATCAGTGGGACGCTTTCGACTCATAATTTGAGTGTAAGTTATCTATATTCGATAGAGTTAGATTTCGGGTTTATGGTGGTGTAATCCCGGAATTAATAGGTTGGATATAATTATTCATCGATGAATAATTTTATTCGATTTATTGTATTTATTGAATATGGGGGCCCAGTGCGGCGACGCGCTCCTAATATAAGATATAGGTTTCTCGTCGTTGCACTCAATTATAATTAAATAGTTGGATTGACTATTTAATTGATATGTGAATTAATTGTTTAGTTGACTAAATAATTAAATACACGGAAAAGATATTTTTTGATTTCACCCAAATTGGTGTGTTGACGCTTTTTGACCAAATTGGTCATATATATAATAACATGCGTGTAAGACCTTATTTTGGGTTTACAAGTGGCGCATCTTTGTTGTTATTATTTAATTATTAAGAAATTAGTTTTCTTGGATAATTATTTATGTGCATGATTTATCTTTTATTTGTTAAATGATAATTCATGGAATAATAGATAATAATATAAGTTATCCTAATTTGTTTGGGATAATTATTTTACTTATCTTTTATTTGAAAAAGGATTAATGTAATAATTATCTCTTAATTATTTAACTTGGAGGTTAAGTTTCTTACTCCTATATAAAGAGAGTTCTTCCAAGCCTTTTGAAACACACTATTCACGTCACTATTCATAAGAGAAATTGGCTGAAAATTTCGGCCTCTATTCTTAGGGTTCGAGTTGGAAAAATCTTCGGGATTTTTCCGGTAGCATATCAAGGAGGTCCGGCGGCGGGAAACACCATCCACCTGGTGTTGCTGGGAGACACACGTTGGAAGGCTGTGGCTTCTCAAATACGTGTTCTTGGAGATCTATCGTTCTTGGAGTTAAGCACCATAAAAAGGTAAAAATCCTAAACCCCCTTGTAGGATTAGATCTTTTATTTATGTATTTTGTTTCGTTTAGATCTAGATCTGATGTCTTCCGCTGCGTAATCGGGTCAATCTATTATTGATCCGACGATATTACATCTAACAAGTGGTATCAGAGCCTTTGATCTAACGATCAAAGTATATGAATTTTAGATCTTGGAGTGGAAAAGCATGTTTTTAGATGTTTTATTTCGTTTTTTTTGGTAAAATTCGAATTTAATCATGATTGTATGCTTGTGATTTTTGTGGTTGAAGAGATGGATTGGGGTTGGTATTGTTTACTCGTTAGATCTATTGTAAACTCATATAAATTCGTTTATATGAGTATAGGAAATTTTGTAATTTTATTTTCCTAGAAGTAGATCTGTTTTATTGCTGTTCCGTTTTTTATTTTTTCCCGGAGTTTGAGCCGTTGAAACGACAATCCCTCCGGTCAGAATGAAGAATAAAAGTTGAAGAACATGCCCTCAAAATTTCGTGACGATCGGAGTCGATCTCGATGTCCGATCGCTGCTATAAAGTTGCTGCTGTAACAGAAAATCACAGCAGGCATTAAAACCCTAGCTGTGAGTTCGTCGAATTTCTGGAAGAGATTGGACCGTTGAAACGAAGATCCGACCGTTCAGATTGACTACCATGGAGTTATGAACAAGCAATAAAAATTTGAGGTCGATCGGGATTTGGGTCGATCGGGATTTGTCTCGATGCCCGATCGTCCCCAGGAAGACACTGTTGCGCCGCAGTTATAAACAGATGCAGCAGTTAGATCGGCGGATTGCTGGAGAAAATTGGACCATTGAAACGAAGATCCAACCGTTCAGATTGAAGTAGGCGGAGTGAAGAATAGATCCATAAAGTTTCATGACGATCAAGGTTCGTTTGGATTTCCGATCATCGATAATTCGCAGCAGCAGCAGATTAGCAAATAGTAAATCCTAGTTAGGGTTTGTGTTTTTTTTTAATAGGATAGATACGAAGTACCAACGATCCATCTCGGTGTTTACTTTTCGGTATAATTTTGTGTTTGATCAAGATTACGTGCTTAAAACCGGAAAATTGCCATGACTTGCATCTTCATGATTCCACTCCAATGCATACATGTAGCTAGTTTATTTCGAATAAATTAGGCATGTATAACTCGAATAATTAGTATGAATGCTTATTAATTTAATATGTGGTAGTTAAATAATAAGTAGCTAATTATAAAACCGAGGACCCGGTTTATGTCAATCGCTTACGATTTTAGTGATGGATTCTCGGTGAATCCCACTTGGATAAATCGTTGAGCTTTTTCGGTGATGGCTTCTCAGTGAACCCACCTTAAACAAAAACGAGATTACGCTTTGGGTGACAACTTAGAAATCGGAGAATCTTAGTACATGGGTTCGGAAATGGTCTAACCATGGTTGGGCGAGTTCAACCGAAGCTTCGCTCAATCGACTCCCCTCCACGTGTGATGTATGCGTTACATGTGATTCGATAGGACTTAGCATAGCCGATAAGCCTTCGGGCTAAGCGGGCTTCTCTACCGGATTGGCCTGAACTGTCACATATGTTCCAACGAATAAGACGGCGTAGGCTTGCCTACATAACTGACCCTATTCGGAGTACTTTGATTTATTGTTTCTTATTGTCAAGACCGCAACCGTAATTAGTAAACCCACCACTTTTTCAAAATATTGAGTGGGAGCGGGAAGGCGACACCAACCCCACGGCCTCTACTATAGATGCAAGCACGTGAGAGAATGGTGACGCCTCGTGCGCTTTGATTTCGGCCCTTCGGATGGTGTTCACCGCTATCAAAATTCAAGGCTTGGTCTCCGAAAGGATAGGATTTCGGGTACTCGTCGGGTCACTGACCTGCCCCTCGTAGGCATACTCGGGGCGTACTCTGAGATCTGATATAGTAGGTCACACTCTTTATGGATATTTTCGAAATATCTAGGCTAGAAAAAGGAAGGTAATCAATGATTAAGGTCCGGATGTCTGATTCCCGTGAGATGTTCGATTCTCGAAGCTTAATCATTGAGAGACATTGTCTCAGTTTAACCGTCATAGTACTGATATCGACCCTCTCGGACAAGATTATACACGAGGTTAAATCCTTGGAATGGTAGGATAGACTTTATAGTTTATTATTCCTAAAATAAAAATCTAGTAGTGAAAATTTAATTTTGAATTTAACTTTCTGTCATATTACAACTTTAATCTCTAGACTACTGAACTGTTAGAAATAGGACTTCATTAAAAAATGTGGAAGTAACAAGTACGTTGTAATTATCAACAGAATGCAGTAAATTTTTCGGAAGAGATTTTTCTCTTGAGCCTTTAAAACTTAAGTGACATAGTATAGGTATGTCACGGGTGTCACTCGTGTTGAACGAGAGACGACCATACTTAGTTCACAAAAGATGACATAGGACTATCAGATAAAATTCATTTAGTGAATTTTAAAAGTGTAATTACACAACAAATTTCTAAATTGAAAAATTGGAAAATCATATACATAAGGCGTTGCTAGTTAAGACGGTATTTGGAACCGATAAACTAGTGGGAGCCTTAGCCTTATGATTTGTTGTTTTTCGAATTATTAGAAATGTGTAATAGATCGCATGAAGTTTCTCCATTTATTGGAAAAACAAGAATAAAGCGTTACTAGTTAGGCAAGATTTGGAATCGATAAACTAGTATGAGCTTAGTTCGAGATTTTATAATCGTTGAAACATCTTGAACAAAGCATTTCTAGTTAGGCAAGTATTTGGAACCGATAAACTAGTGGGAGCTTAGTTCGGGATTTTTCGATCTTTGAAAAATCATAAATACAAAGTGTTGCTAGTTAGACGGTATTTGGAACCGATAAACTAGTCGGAGCTTTGGTCTTATAATTTGACGATTAGAAAAACCGATAGTCCAAACAAGTAACATCAACGCCCCACGCTTCAAGAGTAGTGTCTACTCACACGAATCGCTAGTTCAAGGCTGTTTCCATCTAAGGAAAGTCGAGAATGGAAAGAATGTTTATACGTGTTAGTCATCTAAACTAAGTAGTTTTAAGGCTAAACCGGAAAATTAATTGGAAATTAGGAGATAAGGAAAGTGATTTGGATCGATCGACCAATGCATCCTTAAATTTTCTCAAAAGCTAAGTTCTTTGGAAGAACTAGGTAGCTTTGCATTAAACGATAAATAAAATAGACAACGGGCAGTTATTTCAGATAGACTAGTGGGAGTGATACAAGGAAATGAATCTTGGATTCAATTCTTGAGTATCACAGAAAATTAATTTTCTGTTTTTGGATTCGTTGGAACGAGCGTATTCATTTTCAATAGGGTAATTTGTTTGTCTTATTGACGATGAATATAACATTCGTAGCGCGAATCCAAGACTCGTACTTTTGTTTGATAAAGTCAGAACCACTAAGCATTGCTGAAAAGGTATTAGTAACGCATCTTAAAACTATATAAACGCAAATGGTTTCCGTATTTAGATAAACATTTCTTTATATACTATTAATTAGTGCATATTCCCCAACGATAAGATCTGCAGACTGGCTTAGGGTGATTCCTATCTCCCAGTCAAAGGAACCCTGTCTCAAAGGAACAATGCCTAAGTTTCCTTTCAATCGGGAAAGGGTAATAGATTCAAAGAAGTTACATAGCTTGTTCATATTGACCTTCGGGGTCGTATGAAAGGTACAAGCTAGTGGGAGTTTTTTCAAGTAGTGACATCTGGTCTGACAACTACTCGAAACTCCAATAAGTTTATCCAAAATATTTGGAGGAAATCTCGATTTCATCGGAGATAGAGTATTCCATACTCGTAAATAGGTTATCGCGTAGTCTTGGGATCGATGCTCGGCCCGCCTCCCAGGTGGAATGTTTTCACTAAGGGATACACCATAAATTTGCCTTAAATAGTTATTGATGTGCTACGACATTCTTTGAACTCATTTAAGATATTGGTTGCAAAATAACGGTTGTATTGAAAAACCGAGAAGTCTCACTAAAAGATGCCTACGCATTTGTGGATAAGGAGTGAATTCGGTTCACCCCACTTCCGTAAATAGAGGCATTTAGCACCGAGTGCTTGAAGGTAGGATCGGAAATTTTTGCGCACACGTTCGGGACGTGAAATATCTTAATGCATTGAGTAAAGGTTGGTTATGAAACTCGGAAAATCGAGAGAATGACGGTTATCTTTTGCCTAACTCGGTCCGATAGAGTCTATAAATAACAACCTTGGATCTTGAAGTATATGTACTCAAGATGTTACTAATCGATTTGTTCATCCACATCCAACACCGGCGATTGGTGACAACACTAATAAAAACTACTAAACTAGATAAGTATATCGATCCACCCAAAATGCAGTGGGAGTATGGTTTGTCCATTTACCCATTGCAGACCTTACGGTCTATAAAGGCGGATTGATGACCTATAATCCTTTGTGGGTCGTGTGTAGGATCCACGATCATAGAGGTTGGTTAAAAGCCATAACCACCGTGAATGGAGTATGATACTCCATTCTGTTGAGACTCTTGTAGAACCACCCGAGTATCTCAGCCCAGTGGGAGTAATTGGAACTACACGGAGAAGAGTCGAATGAATAGGAAAGTTTAACTTTCAATAGCAAAGTCGAGTAATTTAGGGTGATTCCCTAAAAGGTAGAGAGTTAACTGGACCGTGATCTCTCTTATCACTCGATCTTGCTTGATTTCGTCGCCAGAGAGCGGGAAATGGGGGTGATTCCCAAGACTTTCTTGCCGAACAACGGAATCTGAATTCATTCGAAACGAATGGTTTTAGCTAAGAACAAATAACGGATTCGTTACAAAGCATAAAATAGGGGTGATTCCCAAGACCTTTTGCGAGACTAACGGTATCTTAATTTATTGAGAAGAACCTTTGGCAGAAGCCCGCCATAGCTTATATCCTTTTGGGGATTAAAGCAAACCTCTAGGTCATTTCAAAGTAATATATTTTAATATGTGGACTTGACCAGAATGTTGATAAGTCTTTTGTAGACTTGGCATCAATATTAGTAAAGTAGTATGTAGATTAGTGTTTGTGAACGGTAACACTGAAACAATTGGAAACAACATGGGTGTGTTATCTGAAGTCAGAGTCTGACATGCCATCGGGATTCATTCTAAAGGATTTGATTCGCTCAAATCCGCAAGAATCGATCATTGGCAATCCCATCCATTCACCTGGTTAAGATATTCTTGCATTTATGCAACATTCAACGATGTAGTCTACCCTACCTCTCAGGAATGGTTATCTAAACCTGAGGATGAATACGAAATGGGATGTTTAGTGAATCCTCAAGTATCTTCGGGAGAATGAGGAATAATATGCTAGTATATTCGGTGCAAACTAGAATATAAGTGATGACACCGATTCGACTTTAGGTCGGATGAAGGATGATCGTTAAGTCGATTTCGTCCTCGGTGTTGAATCAAAGGCATATTGATATCGTACCACGGATTAGATGGAAAAGCGGACGTTTCGATCCCAAAGATTGACTCAAGCCGACATCCTACCTAATCAGTGTACCAAGTCACATGGTATTCGGATTACGAGTGCTTTTGGTCATCGACCTACCTGCGGAGGCATACTCCGGTCGTGCTTGGAAGGATGAATTACTAAGATGCGCTTGGAGGGTACATATTTGAGGAATTCGTCTCACTTGTTTTGAGCAAGTGGGAGAATGTTGTAGATATAGATAAATAAGGGTGTGCTCTAAAACAATTAATCCACTTGCCTTTCGTGCAAGTGGGAGATTGTATAGTGTAGTGCCCGAAAGACAATTGTATAATTGTTTTAGGACGTAATTAATAATTCATCTTATTATATGCATGTATGCTTATAATTTAGACACTACTTGAAAACCCTAAGTACCTCGTTTATGTAATCACATAACTCGGTGTATGGCTATACACAAGAGGATTGAGTTAGTGAGATGTACTTAAAATTAACTTAGTCCGTAGCGTTTATTAATCGAGTATGGGTCTCATGATTAATTTGCTATTAATGCGCCCTAACACTTTAGGTGTGACGATCTTATCCGGATTTGTCGGTAATAAAGTACCTAGTGGGGCATTTATATATGATGATAATCATATAAATTTGGACCGATTTGATTTGAGTTCTCGATATAATTCCGTAATCGAGAAGTCTTATCGAATCACAAGATGATCATGTATGGATTAATCTTAATCTGAGGTGATGCAGGCACCGCTTAGACTAGGGTAGAGTTTGATGTGTTAGTAAGGATCACTTCAAGTATGTGGTCCAACACTTCTCGTTGGCTATTGCGGAATGAGTGAGTGGTGTCCGTGCTATCACGAATATGGAATCCATTCATTCCTCGGGAAGTAGAGAGACAGATTCCTTATTTGTTGACCCCTAAAGCGATCGATCGGCCGAGTTCATATTATATTGGATATGAACTAATTGATCACTAGGGGTTAATGGTAAATAAGGATAATATGTTTCGAGAAGGGTTTACGGAAATATCCGAATCAAAGTGAGCGATCTATGGAGGATTTATCCGTATGTAATGATTATATCGATGGACGCTTTTGACTCATAATTTGAGTGTAAGTTATCTATATTCGATAGAGTTCGAGTTCGGGTTTATGGTGGTGTAATCCCGAATTAATAGGTTGGATATAATTATTCATCTCGATGAATAATTTTATTCGATTTATTGTAGAATTTCTGAATATGGGTCCATTGGTCCCCGACGTGCGCTCCTAATATAAGATATAGGTTTCTCGTCGTTGCACTCAATTATAATTAAATAGTTGGATTGGACTATTTAATTGATATGTGGATTAATTGTTTAGTTGGACTAAATAATTAAAATACTTGGAAAAGATATTTTTAATTAATTTCACCCAAATTGGTGTGTTGACCTTTTTGACCAAATTGGTCATATATATAATAACATGCGTGTAAGACCTTATTTTGGGTTTACAAGTGGCGCATCTTTGTTGTTATTATTTAATTATTAAGAAATTAGTTTTCTTGGATAATTATTTAATGTGTGATTTATCTTTTATTTGTTAAATGATAATTCATGGAATAATAGATAATAATATAAGTTATCCTAATTTGTTTGGGATAATTATTTTACTTATCTTTTATTTGAAAAGGATTAATGTAATAATTATCTCTTAATTATTTAATCCTTGGAGGTTAAGTTTACTCTCCTATATAAAGAGAGTTCTTCCAAGCCTTTTGAAACACACTATTCACGTCACTATTCATAAGAGAAATTGGTGAAAATTTGGCCTCTATTCTGTGTGAGTTGAGTTGGAAAAATCTTTGGGTTTTTCCGGTAGCATATCAAGGAGGTCCGGGCGGGAAACACCATCCACCTGGTGTTCTTTGGGAGACACACGTTGGAAGGTCGTGGCTTCTCAAATACGTGTTCTTGGAGATCTATCGTTCTTGGAGTTAAGCACCATAAAAGGTAAAAATCCTAAAACCCCTTGCAGGATTAGATCTTTTATTTATGTATTTTGTTTCGTTTAGATCTAGATCGATGTCTTCATTGCGTAATCGGGTCAATCTATGATTGATCCGGACGATATTACATCTAACAAAAACAACCCCATTGGTGCGACATTGTACCGTAATAACTCTGTGTCGATGGTTCAAATATTCGTGTCTTCTTAGTAGATCTCTTGATGCCCAATCTTTATGAAAATAAAGATTATCATACATGTCCCGTTTTGCAACATCTCTTGCATAAGGTTCGATCGCACGAACTGGCGGTGAGCCCATTGGTCTTGTAACCATGGAGTAAGCGCGACTATCGCTCGAATCCATAATGACCATCGGCTTTGACATCTACACAATTGGGAAATATAACGCGACGATACGAGGAAATTTTTGAATGAGGGATCCTCATATTTCTCCCTGAGCTGCCTTGTCGGGTTGTACTCCCTCGTCAGTACACTTGGGGACTTGCGTCAGTTGCGTGGACAACTTACTCCAGTGCACGTGGATAGGATTTTGTGGAATTGGCTTGCCCATAAAACGATCTGAGATAATATCGTGAGCACATGCAATCCGTGTGTCAATTTGATCTTACAATTGCAATTCTCTCCTTGGTAGGGTGGAAGTTTTTCAGCACGTTCGATCAGCTTACCAATTAATTGCATTGCATTTAATGAAATGCGACCTCTGATTTCACTATAAATGTCATCGTGTAGATGTTTATATCGTGGAATGTTGAGAGATTTCTGGAACGATTTTTTAATACTCCCAAATTGATTGTCCAGCATCTTTTTTATTTTCTGAATAGACGTTGAAAGTGATGCCGAAATATCCTGAATATGTTGGTAGAATTAAGGATAGGTGGATAAGAGAAAATCTGAATATGTGGATAAATTTTTTAAATTACATCACAAAATTAATATTTTCGTTGTACATTTTATATTCATTATTGGGCTCATTTTAAAGGCTTCTTTGAGTAGATTTTAGAAATATATTATTTATAAAAAAAATAAACATATTTATAAGAAGTTATTAGCATTTAACTACTACTAATATAGATATGGAAAAAAAAAAAAAAAAAAAAAAAATAAGCAAAAAGTGAATTGATGTGATGGGGGGTTTGATTTTGATGGGTATGGGGGGGGGGGGGGGGGATTAGTACCCCTCTTATTTATGTGGATACCAACATGTGCTGATGTAATCCAATTATAGTTTCAATAGTTGTGATTCTCTACCGTGCAATTTACGGTGTTGGGATTCTCTACCGTGCAATGTGTTAATGTTCAAATTCGGTTCAATTAAGTTACAAGTTTGTTCACAATTGTTCGTTTAATAAAACAAAATAAAAATATGTTGAAACTCAACTCGTTTAAAAGACAAATTGTGAATTTGATCGTTAAACTTTTTTTATGCCATCCAGCTTAAGCTCGGATCAAGTTGGCTCATTAATTAAGGTGTAAGAACCTAAGTTCAAAACAATATTCAAATATCATCATTATACATAAAGTATTAAAACAACTCTAGAAATCTATATCTATCTATACTTCATAATAAAAATGCGATGAGCTGTTTCCCCAAAAAAAGTTTCTTACCCTCGGTGTTTTTCCTAAAAAGTGTTTCCTACCCTCGGTTTTCTCCCTATTCTTTTAATATTAATATTAATATTAATATTAATTCAATTAATTTAAGTGTTTTATTTTTGTTTTTAAAGGTAGCTAGCGTGTAATATTTTTAATGATATGATTACAACGTACATGTTAATCAAGATAGTTAACGTGTTGGTTTCTTTTTTCTTTTCTTTCTTTTTTTTATAATTTTTTTCTATATGTAACGTGTTGTTTTATGTTATTTTTGTTTTTGTTTTTTACTTTTATTTATCTACATATAAAAGTGCGATGATGTATTTCCCCCAAAAAAAATGTTTTTTACTTTGGGTGTTTCCCAAAAAAGTGTTTCTTATCATCGGTGTTTCCCACTATTCTATTAATATTAATATTAGTATTAATTCAATTAATTTAAGTGTTTTATTTTTTTCAAAGGTAGCTAGCATGTAATATTTTTATGGATATGATTACAACATGTTAATCAAGATAGTTAACGTGTTGGTTTCTTTTTTCTTTTCTTTTTATTTTATATTTTTTTTCTATATGTAACGTGTCGTTTTATGTTATTTTTGTTTTTGTTTTTTACTTTTTTTTTTATCTACATGATCACCATAAGTAAAAATAAATTTTAAAAAAAAGCCCTTCTTACACTGCTAGGAACTCTTCCCCGTCCCACGCGAGCGAGTTGAGAGGTAAATCGTGATGCCCTAGTGGATCCGTTTACGAAATGCTATTTTAATCACGATCATCGGCGTCACATTCCGTTATAAGCGGACGAGATCGCTTGGTTTCCTCGATCTGCTGGAATCGAACACCCGACCTGCAGACTCGACATAGCATCTTTTCCACAGCGTGTCAAATGCGTCATCCATAGTAGTTCACATCTCACGGGAGGCCAATGATCACCATAAGTACATCATATATTAACATGTTTTAAGACTATTGGTAGCTAACGTGTTTTTTCTTTTCTTTTTTCCATTTCTTTTATTGTTTTGCATTTTTGTGTTAGACAATTATCTTTTTCACATTTTAGCAAAATAATCCCACCTCAATTGTTACTCTTTTTTAATTTGGTTAAAGGTTGTGGATAACTGTTTTTTATCTAAAATGGGAAAAAATGAAAGAAATAAAGATATTGGTTACAGCGTATGTTCTTTGTGTTTTTACATGTGGTTGTTATACGTATGTAAAATTAATATTAATTCATTCATTTTTCTATTTTATATCTTATTTTGTAACTACCGCGGCCTTTTTTAATTATAAAATTAATATTAATTCATCATATGTCTATCAATAACTACTATTATCTAATCTAATATAGACTTTCATACTATATCTCACACTATTATTACTTGCTCTTTCCTCCGAACGGTGTGCGATCTCGAGTGAACCGTTTACCGTAAACTAAGAACGAAGGTCATTTTTTAAACTCCAATGTCTTTTGATCTACATCTCCAAAAATGATATAAATTTCACCATTTTTTTAATATTTTTTTCATGCTCTTCACTTTAAGATCTTATTTGATATCATTACATCCCTTTTCATGTGATTCAGTGAATTCAACCGTGAATTCAGACGGTGAATTTTCAAAATTACATCGAAATATAGTCATTGTGGTGTTAAATAAATAAAGATTGGGATGCTGAAGTAGCGGTAGGCGGAGCTAATGCTCTTCTCATATTCTGCTGAGGTGCACTCATTTTACCCTGACTTGTCCCGAAAGTGCTCTTAACTCCCAAAACCTTGGCGACACAAGCATTCACTGTCTTAATTTCTAGGGAAATTTTATGGTGGTCAATGACCACCAAACTCAAAAGACAGGTGTCATCTTATAAATGATTGTGGATATATAGATCAATTTTCAACCATCCAAATCAAGATTGAGTTTGGTAATTATTGACCACCATAAAATTGCCTAATTTCTAAAGCCTCGTCAATCAAATATTCCATCGTATGTGGCCTTATTCCATCCATATTGTGCATGATGTCATAAGCTAATCCGTCCATCAACTGAGCCACCTTCCTCTTCAAACAATTCATAATTTCCGGTACCTATTTTCCCAGCTTGTAAACTTCTATTGATATTCCATACAAATATAGCACAATGCTTAAACATAAAGAATTGACTGGCATTGTTTGATTGTTTGGGATTGAAGAAAAAGATCCTTAAACTCTAAATGTCAATCCAATCTTAGGCCTAGGGTTTGGCCGGAGGGAGTGTTTGATATTTTCCTCAATGAAGCTTTTATCAATTCAACATGCCTCCTCAAGTTGGAATGGATGAGCCAATGCAGTTGGAATCTCTCTCTACACTTGAACATCACGATAACCCTCGAAAGTGGCCTACTTTGCTGCAGGAGATCGTAGCACATCATCTTAAGTTAGGTCAAACTAATGATAATACATCGATTCATTTACTTTTAGATGTTCATTCTTTTTCCTTTTAACTACAATGAATTATGAGATTAAAGTATCTTTATTATGATGATTATGGTGTTGATGTGCATCTGTTTGATGTTAGTGAAAATCATGATGTGGCGATGTTAGGGTCTTTTCCATACGAGCTATAACTGTTGATGTCATCCAACTGAATGATGACATCAACCTTAGAGTAGTAAGCTAACAGATACTAGTTAGCTTAGTGATAACGTGCTTAGACTGAATTGAGACAACTATTATAAATAATGAGCTCTTAGGATGTAATAAAACCTCTATTTATCATTAAAATAAAACCTCTATTTTACTCATTTCTTCCTTATCTCTCTCTTTTCTTTCTATCCCATCTACAAATTATTTTTGGAAGACAATTACCCTGGCTTCGAATTACAAAAAGCTTAACATATGGTATCGGAGCCATATCCCGCCCTTGTGGAATCTCCATGGGTGAAAGTACACATTTGAAGACAATGGAAAAGTTGTGGAAGAAATAGAATAGGTTGGAGAGAATGTTCAAGTTTGCATGGAGGAGGTGCACGAATGTAATGTGAAAATTGACGTGGTGCATGCTAGAATGGACATGTCCCAGTCATCTATGACTACGAATCAAGCTGCCATGCAAGCTCGGATGGATTCCGTGATGTCTATGTGACTATGTTACAAGCGTGGATGAAGAAGACTGATGGTGTGGGTGATATATTTTCACAAAAACCTTCGTCTTCATCTCATCAGAATGGAACTCACTCACCAGTTCATGATGTCTTGCTACTTACGCCACATAAGTATGAAGCTAACTTCAAATTAGCTAAAAATGAGAAATTTGAGGCGGAAGTTAAGGTTCCTAATGTCTATTTTTCTCTATTTAATAGAGAATTGCCTAAGGAATGGATGCGGCGCAGTAAAAGATACTTTCAGATGAATGATATTTCGGATGATCAGAGAGTAGGCTTAGTAGAAATGCATTTTCGAGGAAAAACATATGTGTGGTTTGGCAATCTGATTGAGTTTTCTAGCAATTGATTGGGCATTACTGAGAGGAAAAGTTATGAAATGATTAGGAGGTAGACCATTAGAACTGGAAGTAGATCAATTCCATCAACTCAGACAAAAGACCACAATAGACAAATATGCCAGGAATATATTATAATGGCATGGAATAACTACATGTGCAGAAAAATTACTCTAACCCTAGCCAGACTAGGTTCTCTCCATTCACCTCTAACGTGACTAAAAAAATACCCGTCGTCGAGAATTAACAAATGATATATAAGGTAATTACTCCTAAGGAGTTGCATGAGAAGAGGGTCGTTGGGTTATGTTTTAGGTGTGATGAATAATACACCCCCGGCCAAGTGTGCATACACTTTCGGGTACCTGAGGATGATGGAGTTTGGGGAGAGATTGCAGTGGAAAATGGGATAAAAAGGATGTGGTATGAGATGTTGGATGCACCAAATATACTCTTTTCGTAGTGCAATTAATAATATTGTTTAGTTTTCTCGATCGACGTCATTCAATAATATATTTAAAATTTTATACTACTAAACATTACAAAATAACATTGGTACTTTTGCATGAACAACTATAAAACATATTTAAATTAATAACAACAATAAACATCAATAAACCACTTGAAAATACACATATGATGGACCTTATAGATATTTTTAGAGATTCTCTGACTTCAAACACTTAATTTTCAATATCATACTTCGTCCACATGACTATTATTTTAATCATCAGTAATCATGCACGCCTTATATGGACAAGTCACCTCCAACACCATCAAAATCAAAGGCCCAAATTTTGTTTGGAAAGATGCATTTTGTTTAGGAAATCAAATGCATCCATTTTGGTTAAGAACCAAAAAGAAAGGAAACAAAAGCCTGCGGAGCTCATTCCGTCTATCTTGCAGACTTATGAGTTTTGCTGAGTCCGGCCGGAGCTCAGTTCGTCTGTCCTGCGAACTTATGAGTTTGGCTCTTGGAAAAAAGTCAATTACCATTCTTATAGACAATTGTGCATCTCACACTTTCCTAGACAATCAGATTGCAACGAGGTGCAATGTGTGACATGACCAAATCACCATATGTTAATCACAGCAGTAGTTGGAAACGGAATGGTGAGTGAATTTAAGTGTCCTAACGGCCATGGATCATGAAAGGGGTTAAGTTCAATCAATATGTGAGATTGATGAAGTTGAGAGGTTGTGACATTGTATTAGGGGTGAATTGGATGAAAAGGTATAATCCAATAGGCTTTGACTTCAACAAAACAGAGGTAGTATTTACAAACAAGGAGAACAAATTAAGTTGAGAAGTTACACATAATAAGCTCAACTTAAGATGATAAGTTGCAAAAGATTTGCTTATTTTTTAGAAATGGGGCCTACATATTCTTAAGGAGCCTCAATTTGATACAGGGATAGGCTCTGAATCACGCGCCTAGAGAACTGACTATTGTCATATAATACTATCACGAGGTGTTTGCAAATTCATAAAGATTGCCACTCAGTGAGGGGCTATAAGTAAACCATAACTTTAATTGAAGGTGTTGAACATGTGAAACTTATAGATATGCCGACTGTCAGAAGGATGAAATAGAACAATTGGTGGATCAAATGCTACAACGAGGGATTATACAACACATTAATAGTCTATTATCATCACCCTTTCTCTTTGTGAAAAAGAAAGATGGAACCTGAAGATATTGTGTGGATTACAAAAAGTTAAATGACTTGATTGTCAAGGATACCTACCCCATTTCCCTAATCGATGAATTGTTGGATGAGTTAGGGTACTTTGTAAAATAGACCTAAAATATGTATTCTATCAGAACACGTGCGAAGCATGTGCATTTTGCTAGTATTCTATAAAATCACTCCATAGTATCTATAAAGTGAATATCTATAAAGTGAATAGACGTCTTATTAAATTATGCGTTAGAATTAGGTTGCACACTGGCTTGGCTTATCAGAAGGAGATTCACAAACATAATCGAGCGTTTGTAAGCCAAGCCCATATCCCTTTAGGAAACTAGCTTATAACCATTTCAATTTTGGTTTATTAAGCTAAACAAAACGATTGATCATGAATACTTACGAGGCGAACACGAACCGGTTTACGAGCAGCTATGTTCGTTTAACAACTCCAGATACTTTCACCCTGTTGTTGAGGTGCTATAGGCAAAAACAAAAAATCCTAGAAGCATATGAGAGAATTCAAGATATATGAGATAAGAAACTTGGATTCATTACAACTGCAAAACACTTACGCCCATAATTTGGAAATTAGAGAAGCAATAGAAAGTTTAGATCAAAAGGACAAAAATTGCACACCATCTCACAGATGCTGCATACCATAAAAAATATACACTTGCAGCAAACTGGAGAAGCAATAGAGTTAAGGAACGAAATCCATGTCGTTGAAGTACGCATGCTCGAGGGCACTTTTGGCAGTGATTCTTTTGTTTGGATTCATGCACAGCATTTTCTGAACAAGAAAAAAAAAAATATTTACTGAGAAATCGAACTTGAATATCAGACACTAATTCTAAAGAGCCACGAGACATCTAGTGAATAGTTGAATGAAAAAGCCTCATCAATCATTATTTAAGGGGGAAGAGAAGTCTTTGCTATACTTTGCTAGTAATGTATTTCTTATGTATGAATTTGAACTTACACGAAGCAGGTCAAGACCGGCTGCATCAAGACTTGGCACCAATGTCGCCAGATCCTTCAAAAAAGATGCTTTATTTAAAGTTCCTTTGGAAACATAATTACTGCTCGTAAAATGACAATACAAGATTAATGATGAAATCAACTTCATTAGTACCTGTGGAGTCCACTTGGGAAATGCAGATTTAAAATCAGGTAGAGAGGTTACTCCAGGCCACGTCTCCTCGTTGGGTGTACCCATAATTCTTAAATCAGGAAAGAAAAAAGAAACAGTAAACAACAGACAAAAAAACTGTGCACGCGCAGAGAGAGAGAGAGAGAGAGAGAGAGAGAGAAAGTTAACTTGGCACAAGAAATGCAAAGCATGGTTAAGCTCAAAAGCAACTATAGAGCGTCTCAATATACAGGGAAATTATTTAGATAACTTGGAGTTGATTTTGAAAAATCTTTATGAATTATCGATTATACCCAAAAAGTATGCAGGCATATGTTCCCTGAGAAAATCATTGGCAACTAAATAGAACAGTATATCATAAATCAAGTATAGGCATGACGATAATATATAGATCTCAAGAACAGCAGTAACCAGTATTCTCATTCAACAAGCAGCTCCAGGAAAGACATTGAAGTGCCACAGGAGACAGCAAGCGTACAGAGGCATTGGAGAAGTTTGTGGGAAAAAATAAAAATCAACACCTGAAAATTCTGTAGATCTCGTCTATCTCGGACTCTCCAGGAAACAACGTCTTCTGGGTCACAATCTCAGAAAATATGCAACCAATTGACCACACGTCAACGGGGGTAGAATAGTGTCGTGACCCAAGCAGTATTTCTGGTGCCCTATACCAGAGGGTCACTACCTGGTGGGAAACATGATAATCAGTTCAAACGAACCAGAAAAATTGCACGCAAAAGTTCATGGCAAAAGTTTATCTGGTCTCTTGTCCAGTAAAAATATCAAGGCACAAAAACCACTATAGTTGTCATGTCATTAGCCTTGTGAACCTTGTCATATGGAGTATGGACTTGCGTATATTTCATAAGTGTGGCGAAATGAACAAGAGGGATCATATAACTTGCCTGAAATTCTTAGTGAAAGTTAGAGCCACACAAGTACCTCATGCGTGAATGCCCTGACGGGTATACCAAAGGCCCTAGCCAATCCAAAGTCTGCAAGCTTCAATGAATTGGTACGGAGATCTATCAGCAAATTCTGTGGCTTCAAATCTCTATGAAGAACTCTGTGAGAATGACAATACGCAATACCGCGGAGGATTTGATAGAGAAACAACTGCAAAAAGAATACATAAACAAATAATTTGGTGTTAAACTCAGTGCAGAAGAATGCCATTAATCGTGCAATATAATTTCCCACAAGTATATAGATCTACTACAATGGGTAAAGCCTTCCACCTCCTTGTCCCCAAACAAAAAACAGGAAAGTGCATTATCACCAGCTTTACAGTGAAGCGAACATCCTAAGCATTCTGATTTGAAGTAGTATTAGAACAAACATTAATACTCATTATTTTACTAATATATGTATCTAGTTTAACAAAGCTAGCACAGGCCAAACACCATTGGGCCAAATGCGTAACTCACTTTCACGACACGTGGGTCCTTAAAGAAGTCAGGACTGTTTTCCATATGTTTCTTCAGGTCCAAGTCAAGATACTCAAAAACCAGGTAGAGCCGCTTCTCGCTATGCACGACATCCTGCAACCTGTCAGCTAGCAACTCTTAATATCAAAGTATTGTATATAAAGTATGTAGCTATGGCGTTTGGTTATCCAAGACTAAATAAACAAAAATACGATAGAAGGCAACAAACATAACAAGTGAATCACTCAATCTCCCGACACGACCGTTCAGTTCTTATGCACGAGTTACATTTCATTGATGCTGGGAAATCAGTTAGCTATATTACTTACGTCCCAGTCTCAAGAGCGGACTGTAGATATTTCAGACCACAATTCGTGACAACATTGATCCATTTACTGGTGAATGTAATCCGATCACACGTTATGCAAACCTCATCCAAAAGAAATGTCAAGGAACAAAAGAAGTAAATAGATTTTATCAGAAAATGCAGCTGAGGGACTTAGAAAGATAATTCGACCCATTATGAACAACAACGACGGCAACTACACAAAAGAAAAAACGATCAACAAAAAGTTGTCCTCAAAAAAATAAAAGAAACGTGAACTCAATCAGTCTAGACACCATGAAAATCCGATAGCATCATATCTAGAATAGCTAGCTTGAGACCAAATCTGCAGCACAATTACAAATGAAATTTTAAACATCATAATCACATGAAAACAAATAAAAAAAGTACAAACCTGACAATGTTCGGGTGTTGCATCTCTTTCAATAGAGAGATTTCACGGATGGCTGTGCTAGGAACGCCCTCATCTTCTTGCTCCAGCCGAATCTTTTTCAAAGCAATAGTTTCATTGGTGGTCTTATCACGAGCTTTGTAAACCACTCCATATGTTCCTTCACCAATCTTCTCAACCTTTTCATACTGCAACATTTTCTCAGTTATATGAAATCAATTCATTACTTATCTACTCACTTAAGGCAATACCGAAAGTGTCAAGTATCAGTTACCTGGTCCATTTAATCCACCTTTAACTGATTCCCTGCTAACCACAAAGAAGATATACACATTCATCAGCCGCATTCACGATTCAAGAATCATTGCTTGTAAAAATAATTAACATTTCCAGAAGTGAAATAAAACCATATCCAACTAAAATTTTGTATCATTTTAAGTGCATAATCAACAGTGCATCACAAAACAGAAAAAAGATTAATTCAATTAATGCTGAAAGTGCTTAAGCATGCAAGATATCTAACGAAAATCAAACAAAACTTCGACTGTAGCAGTGTAGCCTAATTACGGCAAAATAAATAACAGAAAAACGCGGCAAAAGGTGAAGAGCAGACAAAAACACGATAATCAGCGCATCCAGATAGTTCGCTAAGAAGAATACTTCAACTGCTGCAGCATCTAACTTCGGCTGTGCGCTCACCACCAACACTAACCAAGAATTAACGAAACTAAACAAGAAAAAACTAAGCAAAAACCGAAAAAACAAATGGGAAATAGTGCAAGATACATCAAAATTAGATTGCGATCAAATAAACAAGACAAGAAACAGATAGAAATTAGAGTTGAAATTCACCGGAGAGATCGATTAGTGCTGAATCCGTGAGGGCCAGGCCGAGGGATGAGGAGAAAAAAAAAAAAAAAAAAAAAGAGAAAGTGGGGAAGGTTTATTGCAGTTGTGTTTGCTTGCACTTTATATAAAAGCAGAATATCTTTTTCCGTTTTTCCCTCGTTTTTTTTTTCTTCTATAGTTTTCTTTAACTACAAATTATTTTCTTCAAATGATTAGAATTGGGGAAGAAATAGAATGATTACTCTCTTAAAAAAAAATTGTTGACCCTAAACCAAAGAAAACTTCTTTTCCGTTTTTAAAGTTCCGTGAAATATTAATGTTATAATTCAATGGTTTTAATTTATAATATAATTTATGATCAAGCTTTTGGTCGAGAGTATTCGATATAATTATTATACTCGTATTCAATTTTAAAAACACTACAATATTATGTCATTTTACTATTAGATAGTACTCTATGGACTTATTTACCTTTTGTTTCATCCTTCCATTGTGTTGGAGATCGGGGATTTCATCTACGAATCCAGATCCTCTCCAAGTTTTTTACAATGTTGTGAATAATATTTAGATTTATATCTTTTGAAATATTGATATATCAATCTATATCTCTTCTCTATATATATATATATAGATGAATGAATTTAATCTGATTATCCGGAATTTTGACATAATAACCGCAAATCGACCCGTTTTATATCCGCTAGAAAAAAATCAAATATAATAAAAACAGATTTTTAAGAACACAAAACAGTTATTAAATAAAATAATATCTCATCTTGATAATCTGTCGTTGAAACTGAAAAAATAATACAAAAACAAAACACCCTTTCATTTTATTAAAGGACTCAAAAACCGTGCAATAGCATTTCAAAAAAAAAAAAACCGTGCAATATCTTTTAAGTATCTAACCAAAAAAAATCCTAAACAATCAAAAATCAAAATATGAGAACCCAAAAAAAAATAAATAATAAAATAAAAACATCAACAGAGCCGTGCATAGTGATAAACATCCAAATCTTAAAAAAAAAAATCGAAAATCCGTTTCCTCATCATGAAAAACTGCCCTCATATCTCGGAATATTCAGCAAATCCCAACAAATTCAACATATCTATATCATTCGCTTTTTGATCCCAAATTCAAGATCCATCCCACCTTTTCAAACAACGCGCTAACTAGCTATGCCTTTTTTCTTTCTGTATCTGTTTCCATCTCTCAAAATTTGCTGATCAACAATCACAACACATGGATCAAGAGAGATACACAGCATCGACGTGCTCATGTAATAGTGCATTTCAATTGCACCTTGGATGAATTTCAATTTCGTATGTTTCACATGATAATCAAAACCTTTTTTACTTCATTGTTTGACCAATTTTGATGGGAATGGTAGATGAGCTGGACTGATGGAAATCCCGACTGGCAGTCGATAAACACGTCTGGTGGATTTATCTCGGCATAAGGATGCAATTAGAACTCAGGTACGAACCGCACTTTCAATCTATATTTGGTGATTTTACTTTTTATTTCAGCAAATTTAACCTTTTGCACGAGGAATAATTACGAAATTCAAGCCTTCTTCCAATTTAAGATTCTACAATGTGATTTTCAGATTGTGTTTGGAGTCTTATGGTTTGCGTTTTCAAGCCAATGAAAACGTGTAGGATTGTTACTTGATTTGGAGTGGAGGCAGCTATAAGCGAGCTACAGTTGGCTTAAAGGCAAGAACTTTAGTAAGTTTATGTTTTTAATCATACATGGAACCAATAACACTGACATCACAAAAGCATGATCTTGGAAGTATAGATTTTAATCGAAGGCTACATTTCTTCCTCAACAAAGCAGTTTCTTCAAGAATTACGATTTCATAAGTATGCGGTAATAATTTTCCCAATATAATTTATGCTTGAACAACTTTTGTGATCTTTTAATATGTTTGCATTCAAACATGTATATTGGCACTTTGAACTTTGATAAGAATTATGGGTGCTTTAAATTGCCATTTTTTACAGCATGTGTACCAACAATGCTATTCGGTTACTGTTAAAGGAAATAAAGTTGTGTTTTACTAACACCAATTGGTTTTAGTACAACGGTATGCGCTTGATCCTAACATGGTATCAGAGCGAGGTTACGAGAAATTCACCAAAATATACTAAACGAGGAAGAACTAATCATAGTTCTAAACTGATCGTCTACGTTTGCCGGAAACCTAGGGCTGCTGGCCGGAAACCTAGGGCTGCTGAAGGAGGCATGGCTTCAAAGGACAATCAAATTTCTTCTAATATAACAAAGGAAAAGGGCACGCAGTTTCCTTTTTCCCTTGATGAATGCAAGCAGCTGCTTGACATGGTAAGATCCAAGCATACATCGGCTAATCAGGTGAATATAACCAAAGGATATGAATTTTCAGGTAATGATTTTTCTTTTGCTAGCGGCACGCACAATTGGATTTTGGACAGTGGGTGTAAAGATCACATGGTTTTCGATCTAATCTTTTAAGCAATTTAGACCATCAAAAACCACGATTATTACACTACCAAACGGATCCAAAACTAAAGTTACACACATTGGGGAAGTAAAATTATCACCATTCCTCACACTTAAAAATGTCCATTGTGTTCCATACTTTCGTTTAAATCTTATCTCTATTCACAAATTGTCATTACATTCGCCTTACATGGTCACCTTTCTAAGGGATTATTGCTTGATACAGGACCGACATTCGGGGAAGACGATTGGGACAGGCTTTGAAAAGGAAGGCCTATACTATCTTGAAATAAAAGGACAAGGATCTTGTCATCAAGCCACAACATCAAGCCCCTCACTCTGGCACAAACGTTTAGGTCACCCCTCTTCCAAAACTATGTCTTCATTTTCTTTACCAGAAATTAGGAATAAATCCTGTGACCAACACAGTTGTTTGATATGTCCCCTCGCAAAACAAACCCGTTTACCTTTTACCAAAAGCTCCATTGCTACTACTAGTGCTTTTGAACTCATTCATGTTGATATTTGGGGAGGCTATAGGGTACCATCTCTCACTGGTGCTCAATACTTCCTCACTATCGTGGATGATTACACATGGTGCACTTGGATATATTTAATGCGGAACAAATCTGAAACCAGACACTTGCTTTTAAAATTCATCAATTTGTCTGAAACCCAATTCAGTGCCAAAATAAAAATTATTCGCAGCGATAATGGTTATGAATTCTAACTTGAAGATGTTTATACCCAAAAAGGGATCATTCATCAAACTAGTTGCGTTGACACATCCCAACAAAACGGGGTTGCAGAAAGAAAACATAGACACTTATTAAATATGGCTAGAGCTCTTCTCTTTCAAGCAGGTCTTCCTAAGAAATTCTGGGGAGATGCTATACTTACCTCCGCTTATCTTATAAATCGAACACCAACACCTATTCTTAATGGCCAAACACCCTTTGAGCGCTTATTTAAGAAATCACCAAATTATTCTCATTTATGGTCTTTCGGTTGTCTTTGCTGCTTTCCACACATGCAGAGATAAAAGAACAAAATTTGACCTCGGTCATCTAAATGCATTTTCTTAGGTTATCCTTATGGCCAAAAGGGATACAAAGTATATGATTTAAACACCGAAAGAACGTTTGTCTCCCGAGATGTCATTTTTCATGAAAACACATTTCCATACACAGAGTTAAGTGATAGCATGAACTCCATGCAACACACAAGTTTGAATTATATGCCTTATAACGATTTCGATGACGACATTGCTGTTGCCTCACCCCAAATCACTAATGTGGTACAAGAACACCTTGTGCCCGTAACCTTTGATAGTTCAACCCCCACCACAGAACAAGCCTCTCATATTGAACAAGCCTTCTTAACACCTCCCTTGTCACCTTCACTTTCATTGTCCCCTTCACTTTCATTGTCCCCTTCACCTACCATACGGACACCACCACGCCGTAGTCACCGTATTCCAAAAACCCCTTCTTATTTGCAAGATTTTCATCTTGACGTGGCCCTCCCTTCAAGGTCCGACTCTTCGTCAACTTCGAATGCGGTCCACGGCTCAGGTAATCCTCATTCCTTACATCATTTCCTTTCTTATGACCGATTATCTTCTTCCCATAAAGCCTTTACGGCTCAACTCACTCTTTTCAAAGAACCATCGTCTTATGCACAGGCTATTCAATACTCACATTGGCGTGCCGCCATGCAAACAGAACTTCATGCACTTGAGGATAATAAAACGTGGAGTTTAACACCATTGCCGCCAAATAAAAGGCCAATCGGTTGTAAATGGGTGTATAAGGTGAAACTCAATTCCGACGGTACAATCGATTCGTACAAAGCCCGTTTAGTTGCAAAGGGCTATAACCAAATTGAAGGTGTTGACTATAAAGAGGCGTTTGCTCCGTCGCCAAAATGGTAAGCGCCCACGTTCTCTTGCACTACCTTGACCATGCACGGTTGGCATTTGCACCAAACAGCGTCAATAATGCCTTCTTACATGGAGACCTTAATGAAGAGGTCATATGTCACTTCCGCTGATTCTGGACGAAAGGGGAGACTCGAGTCTGTAAACTCCATAAGTCCTTATACGGTTTAAAACAAGCTTACAGAGCGGTGGTACATTAAATTGTCTAATGCTCTTAAAATTGCAGGTTTCGCACAATCTTGTGCAGATTATTCGCTATTCGTGACCAACCGCAATGGTAAATTTTTGGCCATACTTGTGTATGTAGATGATGTCATTTTGGCAGGTAATGATGTGCGTGACATTGAGGAAACAAAGAAATTTTTGTCTCGACAATTCAAGCTAAAAGATTTGGGCCAACTTCGATATTTCCTTGGCATCGAGGTTGCGCGATCACAAAGAGGAATTGTGTTATCTCAGCGAAAGTATGCTCTAGAGATATTGAAGGACACGGGATTCTTAGGTGCTAAGGCATCACGCTTCCCAGTTGATGAGAACATCACGTTGACTTCAAACCATGGAGAACTTATTTCAGATCCATCATCATATAGGCGATTGGTTGGACGGTTAATATATCTAACAGTCACACGACCGGATCTTACATATGCTGTTCATATGTTGAGTCAGTTTATGGAGAAACCGAGATGGCCCCATCTTGATGATGCGCACAAAGTTTTGCGCTACATAAATTGTACCCCAGGACAAGGGATTCTCCTTCCATCCGAAGGCCAAGTGAAACTTCATGCTTTTTGTGATGCGGATTGGGCGCGTTGTAAGAATACTCGGAGATCTATAACAGGGTTTTGCGTGTTACTTGGACAAGCACCTGTGTCTTGGCGAACAAAGAAGCAAACGACGGTATCCAGGTCTAGTGCAGAAGCCGAATATCGCTCAATGGCGAGTACATGTTGTGAAGTTACATGGATAAAAGCTATTTTGAAGGATTTGGGATATGATCGCACTCAACCCGTGGATTTAGCTTGTGATAATACTGCAGCCCTACACATTGCTTCTAATCCAGTATTCCACAAACGAACAAAGCACATTGAGATTGATTGTCATTTGGTTCGTGAAAAGGTCCAAAGGGGAGTCATTCGCACAATACATGTTCGAACTAAAGATCAACCAGCTGATTTGTTTACAAAGCCACTGAGTACGAAACACTTTGAAGAACTGCTTATCAAGTTGGGTGTAATAAATATACACTCCAACTTGAGGGGGAGTGTAAAAGGAGATAAATAATTCAAATTGGGACTTAAAATACTTTATCTCCTTTTGTTATTTTATACAGTGGTTTATTCGCCTCAAACTCTTGGACTTGTTATCGTTTTCTGGCTATAAATGTAATCTTGTGGGTCATTAATAAAATACATTCAAGTTTTCATTCTTTTATATTTCTCAACATGGTATCAGAGCAGGAGGTCATGGGATTAAACCCTGGCTCCCTCAGTTTATTGTGCAAGTGTTGGGCCTCTTTGTCTTGTTGGCCTAGTTTGGTCTTGTCTTTGTGTGCCTAGAAGGCACAACCTTGTTAGAGGCCCACACTTGAGGGGGCGTGTTAAAGGAAATAAAGTTGCGCATTTACTAACACCAATTGATTTTAGTACAACGGTAAGCGTTTGATCCTAGGAAGGTGAACCATATATTTTTAAACGATAAGGGGGCAAAAGCTTCAATCGACAAATCACGAGGGGGTAAAAGGTTATTTACCCCAATATAAATAGAGGAGAATAATGTTGACGGCAAGGTTTGATCCTATAATCTCTGCTCTGATAACCAACCCGGGAAATATAATTGCACTCGAATTTTCAAGTACAAACTCCTTTAAATTACGATAACATATGACCAGAAGTATTCAACGACCTACTAAGATGTTCAAATTTACACCACTCAAAGGACATGTGGCTCTGAATTATATGTTTCACAACTTGAAGAACATCTTTACTTGTCCTTAGGTTACCTCAATTTACCTTGCGAACTAGAGGTGGGTACATGAACACCTCTTCGTCTAAGCCTTCATGTAATAAGGCATTGTTTACAATTAAAGATGCACGTAGATGTCAACGTCTAGTTGTTGCTAATGTCTAAAATAACCTCAGAGTTAACTGTTTAGCAACATGGGATATAGTAATAGGAAATCTATTTTTTTTGTTTGTGTGTAACCCATGGCTTCCGGTGTAGCCTTTGATCTTTCAATAGCTCCATTTGACATCCTTTTCCCTCTATATTCCGACTTACATCCTATGAGTTTTGTGTCTAGTGGTAAAGGAACCGATGCCCAGGTATTTGTTACATGCAAAACCTCTAGTTCATCTGTCATAGTCTTTTGCCGGTGTGTATCCTAGATAGCTTCGTTGTAACTATTGGCTTTTTATTGTTACTAATGTTGGAAATGAACCCCTGATAACAATGAGACATGTTAGCATGAGAAATAACATTGTCCAAAGTGTCCGGAGTACGTTTATCAAGTAAGAGTGTAGAGATGATGTTAATTAAATGATAACATGTGTAAGACAAAAACCCAATGAGTGAGGGACACAAAAGCTTTGAAGTCTTAAAGCTCTACATATAAAATATGCCACATTTTTTTGTTTTTGGTTTACACTAGGTCATAACCAGGGACGGACGCAGGATCCTGGATGAGGGGCGATGATTCTGAATTTTTTTTTGCAATCAGAAAAATGTATAGTAGTGTTTTTTCCGTCCCCTTGAATCCGCAAGAAAAACTACTATATATCGCAAAAAAAAACACCACTATACATTTTGTGTTATATAATGGAAAAAAAACAATACAATGTATTTCAGAATCCGAACACATTATCCCTTATACTACTATCAATAAAGACTTTAAACACTAAAAGTAATGTTTTGCAAGGAAACCAACATGTCAAATCTTATTAATATTTGTTTAAAATGTATCATTTTAGTAATAATTATGTAATTTTATTCACATCATAAAAGTTTATGTCAAATTATCCGATTAGTATAGATGATAAGAGCGAATTTCAATTTTATAAAAAGCGAAAAAAATACATAATATACATAAGTGTTATTTTTCGGATCCGAGGAAGACGAGTGCCCCACTTGCAAGAGTGCATCCGCCCCTGGTCATAACCTGGCAAACTAGGATTCGAGTCTCGTTTGGAAAAAAAAAAATAAAAAAAATGGTGCGTGTATAAATCTTGTTTCCCAGAAAAAACCATAATATGTAAATTAAAGCCAAGATTTATGAATACACATGGCAACTTAGTGGACCACTCTTGCTTTACAAGCGGTGGCGAAATTAGCGGTTTAATACAAAACCTGCGGCGCAGCGGAAGGATTAATGCCTTGTCACTGATACATACCTTTATAAATCTGTGCATATATTATACAGCTGATGAATACAGAATACATAATGTTGTGTGTGCTTTTCAAATAATAAAAGTGTAAACATATAGAGTATTTTTAAAATGTTATTATTATTTTTAGATATATTTTATAATTTTTTTTTTTGAAACCATATTATATTAATGTTGAACATGTTTTTAAGTAGTGCTTGTGGTACATTGCGATGATTCTTTTCACACTCTTAGCGATAAAAAGAAATATAATAAGGCTTTACTAACGTCATTTGGTTTTAGTCTGATAGTATGTAACGATCTTTAATATGGTATCAGAGTCAGATGTCATGAGATCGAACCATGTTTGAATTGTACGAAAAAAAATTATACGAGTGTTGGGACAGATTGCCAACACTTGAGGGGGTCGAGTGTTGGGACAGATTGCCTAGTAAAATGCAGTTGAACTGCAGAAACCAAAACCATGAGGTAAAAACAGCATAATAATTGAGGAGCCTAGAAAACCATTCATGAAAATACCAAAGAAAGACCATGAGCTTAAAGGAGCATAAGAAGGGAGAAGAATCTTCTGTAAAATAGAAAACACGAAGAACAAACCCTCGACCGACATGCATGATATATAAGCTTACAAAGCCTACCCAAAGAAAACAAAAATAAAATAATCAATCACATAAACTACTTGTATATTATTATTTATGATGTATGATATATTGATCGATTGAAATTGCATAACGATCTTATAAAGAAAAATAAGAAGTTGCATAATGATCAATTATGTATAATTATGATGATACATCGATCAATTATTAATATATAAAAAATCATGATTAATGACATAGAAGTAAAAACTAAGTTACATCAAATTTGTAATGGCTGCAATGCGCCCTTAGTGCATATCTCAATAGTAAAATACGGGGGTGCGTTGTAATATAACTATTGCCTTCGAGTTGAAATGTGACTCTTAGAATATATATATATATATATACACATATACGCAGACACTCTATTGCCTTCGAGTTGTAATGTGACTGTTAAAAAAAATATTATATACATACAGTCATTATAAATTAAACTATTAGATTTAATAACTTTCGATTTAGGTATTTCACAAATCTGTAGAGAAATGGTAGTGGCCTAGTGGGTTAATTTGGGTTGCGCTCAACAAATATATATTTTTCTTTTCGTTTTTGGTTTTGTAAAATGCTGGTAAAAACAGTAAAACAGAACATGGTTTATAAACTCCGGGCTCCAAGTAATGGAAAAAATGGAAAACCGTTTTTCCCAAATTTTTTTTTTTTTTTTTTGACAAGTAATTGGTTTTTTTTTTTTTTTTTTTTGACAAATTGGTAAAATAAAAGGAAAATATCCCGTGCTCTCACTCTCACATCATTTTTCACTCATCGTATGATCTCAGCTTCATTTCCCCAAAATCACCTCCTTCAATTTGCTTTATTCGACATAAATTTTTTTGGAAAGATATTTATTTGAATTTAATTGCTAATATTGTGGTTTGCGGCTTTTGCTATTGAGAGAGATGGGAACGGCGAACAATAGTGGTGATGATACCGAAATCATGATGAAGGTGTTCACTGGCTCCGGTGGTTACGTCCTTCATGACGTCCCCCACTTCACCGATTACATCTCCGATCTCCCTGTCCGTACCTCTTTCTTGTATACTTACCATTTGATTGATTGATTGATTGATGGATTTGTTGTTGCTGAATTATGTACATGACCTGAGTTTTTTGACCAACTATTTGATGACTTTTTGGAGCAATTGTTTGATTCAATGCGTGATTTTTTTTTTTTCTTAATTCTTTTTTGAGCTCAAATTTTGCTGCCATTGAGGTTCTTTCAGTAAAGAAATTATTTTTCTTTTTTCAGTAGGACTGAACATTTCTGTCTTTGAAATCGGTACACGTTCATGCATTTTCACAGTAATTTCACAGGTCGGAAAGCTTTACTTTTTATATTGGGACTAATAAAAGAAGCGATACACCACTTCTTATTTAGTTAATTTTCTTATTCATGAAGCAGCCTTACTGAATTTTTAGCTTCTGTGCTAAATAACTGCATAATCTACCAAACAGCTGTTTTTGAGTTTTGTGAAGATTCATGTGATTTTCATTCTTTGAATCCAGCTTATGAAATGCCTACTAAATGGGTAGTGATCAAAGACAAAGCTTGAGGCTTTGCGTGTATGTGCAATCCCCCTCTAATATGTTGATTATGTATTGGTGAATAATTCAACTAATCGGGTGCTTTGTTTTGGTGGCAGACTTATCCCAACCCATTACGCTTCAATCCTGCTTACTCAGTTGTCAAGTGAGTCCAATTTACTGATCTTTTGACTTCCTCCCTTAATAACGACATATTCAGCTATGACATAATTGTATATTTTCAGGCAATACTTCGTTGACATGGATGACACTGTGCCACAAAAAGTAAGTTCCCTGCTTAATTGATTGCAAAAATAAGGAACTAAGGTCCTTTATATGATTTTCCAATCATCTTATGATAATGTAGGTAGAAATTGTTATTGTAGGTAGCACTTGAGTGGGGCCTGGTGGCTTGATGTTTCTCTTCTTTGTCGTGTCCATAGTTCAATTCCCACTCACTTCTTTCCCCTTCCCTTTCCCCCCTTTTTCCCGTCAATAAATTAGTAAGCAAAATTCGATAGTAGTTGCTTTCTGGTGAAGCAAGTTGCAACAAAACTGATAGAACAAGGTGCTATTCTCTTGGGTGGAAGAAAATACTCATTCTCTTTGTGAAAACAGAGGCATCTGTCATGTACTTTAACTGTTGAATTTTCTATAGGCCGTTGTTCAAAAGGATAGTCCAAGAGGGATACATTTTCGCCGTGCTGGACCACGTCAGAAGGTAGTATATGTTTCTTAAAATGTTATTTGGAAGAAAAATATTACATCTGAAAATTTCTGAAACTCTAGCTTTAAATGTATATCAGGTCTTTTTCAAATCGGACGATGTGTCTGCTTGTATTGTGACATGTGGTGGTCTTTGCCCCGGTCTCAACACAGTGATACGGGAGATTGTGCATAGTCTTGATTACATGTATGGGGTCAGCCAGGTCCTCGGAATAGATGTAAGATTCTTTTCCTCTTGTGTTGAATTTTATTGTGCATATTTGAGTAGTATAGCTGCCTCTTTATTATATTTCAAGTTGGCATATAGGGTTGCGCGATATATGGAAGAATCTTGCCTATGCAGGGTTTGGGGGAGGGTTGGGCTATTTAGGCCTGTTTTGTGCGTGCATCCTTACCTTACATTTCTATAAGAGGCCCTTTTCATGGTCTGAACCTGTGTTTTATTTTACACCGTGTCATCTTTTAACCCGTGTGCCAAGGCAGGCTTCCTAATTCACGTGAGCATGTCTTGACAAAAAATGATTTAATAGCGCGTACTTCATCTTAGTATAATTCCCTTCCCTCATGTTTCTGAAAAGCAATAAGCGGTGACGACAATTGATATTTAGGTGCAAACAAGTCATGTAACTCTTCAAAAACTTTTGGAGGAAAACTGATGTTGACAGTTGGCATGCATCTTTTTTCTATCTGCTCCTAATTGTTGCTGCATCAGATTGATGCTTTGAGCGCACATTTATTACCTTACTACCACATTTACTTCTTTTATTGGACTACAATGTACAATAGTTATAGGCTTTTTTACTTTTTAGGTAAGCCACTCAAATGTCCTTCTGTATTCCAATGTCCTTCTGTATATTAAAAGGTTTACATTCCAATGACCTAGCCAAGAAGACATGTACCTGCCTATCCAGATATTTGTATATTTAATTTACATTCAGGTTGATATGACGGTAACTAAGATTTACTATTTCTTTTTTACTTTGTACATTAATATGAACTATTCTTGTTTTCTGGTCTCTTGCCATTTGTCTCATTCTTGATAATTGGTGTGCCTTTAGAAGCTTAATCTCATATTCACGTCCAGCAATATAATAGATTTACTATTGTATGAGGCATCTTGTTTGTAGAATCTTCCCTTTGATGAGCTTAATTTTCGTAAATCAAAAGTCAGCAAGGTATAACATAGTTCTGGCGAGCTAATCTTGGATCTTATTCTTGTAGGGAGGTTACAGGGGGTTCTATGCAAGAAATACCATTTCCTTAACCCCAAAGTTGGTAAATGACATTCATAAACGTGGTGGTACGATCATTGGGACATCTCGAGGAGGTCATGATACCTTAAAGATAGTGGACAGCATTCAGGACCGCGGGATTAATCAGGTTTGTAAATTTTGAGATTTCATGTGGTAACAATCATGGGAATACTTGATACACTTTACCCCGTTAGAACTGCTTATATATGCACAGTGTTGTTAGTATGAATGTTGAATTGATTCGACGGTGATGAAATCAATGACATAGGTTTACATCATTGGAGGCGATGGCACACAGAAAGGTGCAGCCGCGATCTATAAGGTATGGTCAGATTTACAACTAACAGCTCTTTAAGAAAGATGTGTATGCTTTGGGGGAGGGGGGGGGGGGGGGGGGAGTGGACGTTTTACACATGTATGAATGACAGCTATATACATCTCGGGTGCCTTTAAAGGCACCACGGTTTTTCTACCTTAGGCACCACAATACTGTAAAAAATAGATGCTTACCTAAGGCACCACACATCAAGTCTTTTAATGATGATCTTACCAGTCTCACCACACCCGCTAAAATTAAATTTTACTACATACATATCCTTTTTACTAATTCCAATTTTCTTTATTACAAAAATACCCGTTTACATATAAAAACTACAAATTTCTCATCATCTTCCCCACCCATTCCTACACCACCAACCCACCACCACCTCCTCCTCTATCCGCCGTCTTCACAATAGGAAACTTCCGCGCTGTAATGATTTTTTTTTAGGTCCTCATACTACTGAAACCTTTTTTTAATAGATCGTTCAACATTACTAAAATGGTGAATTGAAGTCTTCTTGGGTAAATTTCCTGCTGTCATCGAAAATTGCTTTTCCCATCTAATTAATTCAAATGATGAAGATTGAGGATCCTGAAATATATATATATCCAAGAAATGTTGGAACATTTGATAGATGGGGATGGAAAAAAAACGTAGATGGGGCTGGGGATAGAATGGGGGACGCCGGAAGAGGAGGACGTCAAGAAGGAAGTGGTGTTGTGAAGGTTTAGGGGTTTCTAGAAGAAAGAGAAAAGAGGTTTATGGATTAATTTGTAAAATTTTATAAGTGTAAGTACTGTATAGTAGTTATTTTGTTAGGAGATGAAGATTTTGAAAGATGTGGTGCTTCAAGTAGAAATGACAATTAAGTAATTACAATGTAGTGTATTTGGTATATGTAAAAATCACTGTGGTGCCATAGGTAGAACAGCATATGAAAGTGTGGTGCCCCTTCATCTGGGTGCCTGAGTAAAAAGAGTGTGGTGCCTTTAAAGGCTCCCTACATCTCTGATGGAACTATGAATTTCCAATTACATCCAAATAAATGCAAGCTATCTCATGATAAAAGTTCATCATTAAGCATTCTTTTGTCTACATGTGAAGACTAATATGGAGAAAAATCTGCCTTTTCTTTGGGTATCAAAAGCCGCTAACATGGTACGAGTGAAGGGTGATACGGGTTCAAACTTTTCTGCCAACATTGTCTCCCCATTTACGTGTTGAGCTTCTTTGTTTGGGTTTGTGTTCCCAGTGTTGGCCCAACCCTTGTGTCCTTTGTTGACTAAACTATATATATTTGGTCCACACATGAGGGGCATGTTGAAGTCAATAAATGTCTGAAAGATGATAATTCAATGCCTTTTTCATGATTATTGATCTGATAGAATGAAGAAATCATTCATTGTGTTCTGTACTTTTATCCATGTCTGGTTTCTGTTTCTTCTTACAGGAACTTAGGCGGCGTGGTCTTAAGGTTGCAGTTGCTGGGATTCCAAAAACCATTGATAACGACATTCCGGTATTATCTGTTCTTTGTCATCTTGTGGTCGATTGTTTTTTAGGCTGTGCATTAAGTTGTCTCAAGTTATTTGATCATCTCTAGTCAAGTAGAGTACTTCAGGCTTAAAGAAGTAACACCAGATATGATTTTACTGCAAAATAATTGTATCCGTGTGGACCGTGTCGTGTCGATGTTCCTCATATCATGTAAACGATGTGCATAATTGGCTTTTTCTGCTTTCCGTTTTTCCTACTATCTACTATGATAGTGTACAAAGATGACTCTTTGCTGCAAGTTAGTGTCATGATTTAGTATCTCAGAGCTTCTGAATACCAATTTTTACCCCACCCTTGGACATTGAATGGTGTCATTCGATATTGTATTTAGTTATACAATACTACATATCTTTCAGTTCTGTTATTAAAGGTAGTTTGGGTGGGTTGATGCAATCAGGTTATTGACCGGTCCTTCGGCTTTGATACTGCTGTAGAAGAGGCTCAACGTGCCATTAATGCTGCTCATGTTGAAGCTGAAAGTGCTGAAAATGGAATTGGATTAGTGAAGCTAATGGGCCGATATTGTGGTAAGAATACCCTTTACACTAATTGGATCTTGCTTTAAGCTGCTTTATTTTCTTGTACTGTAGTCTTGTGCTAAACTTGAGCTTCATCTATGAAAGGAACTGCTAGAAATGTGAATTTCCTTTGAATTGATTTGCTCTATCAAACAGACCTAGAGTAGTTTTCAGTTAGATTTTGGTGATCTTACGCAGCCAGCATTAACGGCCCTTTTTATCCCAATTTTGAGTTAAGTCTGCAACTTTTTTCTTTCTATATCATCCTTGGATCTACTTTTTTGAAGGATTCATTGCAATGTACGCCACTCTTGCAAGCCGAGATGTCGATTGCTGTTTGATCCCAGAATCGCCATTTCATCTTGAAGGCAAAGGAGGTCTTCTTGAATTTGTTGAGAAACGACTAAAAGAAAATGGACATATGGTGATTGTGATTGCTGAAGGAGCAGGACAAGAGCTGCTCTCCGAAAGTAGCAACAGTGATCTTCGCGATGCTTCAGGAAACAAGTTGCTCCAAGATGTTGGCTTCTGGCTCTCTGAGAAAATCAAAGTAGGTGATCCTTTAATTATTGCACCGTCTGTCTTATGATTTCAGTTTTCTCTTCCTTTTTTTCTAGTTTGTGGGGAAGGGGGGGAGGGGGGGGTTAAAGACCTGGTCGTGAGCTCTTTAACATGGATAACTTATACTCTGTTTGCTTGTTTTAGGGATATGCCAAAGAGCGTAAAATGCCCCTCACGCTAAAATACATTGGTAAGAAGTTAGGTCTTTTATGTTTATGTATGATGGGACAAGTTAAAGACATATGGATCTAATAGAAGCTCAATTTGCAGATCCGACTTATATGATTCGAGCTATTCCTAGCAACGCTTCAGATAACGTATACTGTACACTTCTTGCTCAAAGTGCTGTTCATGGAGCCATGGCAGGGTTTTGCGGCTTCACTGTTGGCTTGGTCAATGGTCGCCATACATATATCCCATACAACGTAAGTTTCTTGACGCTGAATAAATATCATCCATTTATTGGGGTGGTGTAAATAAAGTGTCCAACAAAAAAGTGGTTATTGGGGGATTTTTAGACGAGTGACGTTTGTACAAACGGACAGCATTTTCTTACTGAGTGTTTGTTGACATTTTTATCTTTTTGTACAAATGTCACCTAATTGATGGTTCGGTGCAATAGAGAATCTCTCTCTCAGAACCTTTTGTGTTCATTGCATCAAAAAAGATGAAAATGAAGAGCAGGGGTGTTGTGGTGGCATTCCTTGCCTTGAGCTAGAGTGAGTGGGGGTTTGATTCCGTAAAATGATGGCTCCTAACAAAAAGAGGCGTACATACAACCTTTTACACACTGAGCCGCTAAGACACATATCTAGATTTACATCCTCCACGAAGTCCTAGAGACGGGGCAGTGGGGCCCTTTGTGTTGGGGGGGGCTCAAACTTTATTTTTTCGAGGATAAAGACTGAATAGTGTGTTTTTTTCGAATGTGTAGCGTATCACCGAGCGGCAAAACAAGGTAGTGATAACAGACAGGATGTGGGCAAGGCTTCTGTCATCAACTAACCAGCCAAGTTTCTTGGATCCTAAAGAAGTTGCTGAAGCCAAAACCGAGGAAGCACCGCCAACCCAACTGTTGGACGAGGTGGATCAAAGCTCTTCTTGTACTACAGGAGAAGACCATTCAGAGAAGGAAAAGAAAGCAAATGACAAATAAACCATCGGTTCCTTTCGCGCTGTGGCCGCCACAGTTAATCTACCTGCCACCTTGTTTTTTTTGTAGCATAATTTGAAAGACTAATTGGAACATGTAGGAAGCTTTTTTACTTGGTAACAACTCTCATAAGGTAAGATGTTTTGTGTCCCACTTTGTTTGTGGTACATGTGTATGATTGATACCAGGAAATATTTCTCTAATTTTTATTTCTGTTTAGCTTATAGCTTGTTTTTATGTTTTTGCCCTATTTTCACTTGAGGAGTCCTCGTATTGGTATCATCATCCATTACAGTACTTATATCACTTCTTTTTAACTGCTTTTTAACATACAGATTGAAATACCTTTGATCTTTATTTCTATCTGGAGGAAAAAACATTAAAATCTTTGATCCAGGAATCTGTGTTTTGTGTGAATAATTCAAAAATGGCCAGTTTGATTGGTAAAATGGTTGTAAAAATGAAATGGCAGTAAAAAAACCACATGAACTTCACCTTGATTACATCAAAGCTATAATTACATCAAATGGTAAGCTGTATCTTAATTTATATATTCTTTCAAGATATTACAAAATGTCGAAAGCAGCTATTACATATGTTATCCTAGCAGAAAAATGTTACAAACCATGTATATCCATCCAGTCATTCCATCAGATAAATATTCAAACCAACTGAAATCTAAATGCATATTGGATGTAAGGATGTAAGCAGCAGTTGATGCATCATTAACCCCTGTAAACACCGGAGGGATCTGCATTTTGCACAATCCATGGATGCTCAAGCAGCTTATGCAATGGAAGCCGCTGTGAAGAGTCTTTGACTAGCATCTGTGATCACAAAACTTTGCATCATCAGGAAAACACGCAGATGAAGCATTTATATGTACGGTTTGTTTTTGGAAAGTAGAGAGAGGATGATCTCCTCCTGTGAGACACGCCTTCTGTGACAGTCACAAAGTAAGCTTACTTTGTGTTTTTTGCACATCGGTCACAAGAAAGTAAGCTTGCTTTGTGCCTTACATTTTACAGGGGGAAACACGGGATAACCCTCATTGGAGGGGGGATCTGGAGTCGGTTGTCACTGTACCTGACTAATAAGGTCCTTAGCAGATGATGAAACAATTGGTTTTGGTGGAAACTTTAAATCTACTTGTACAATCCTGCAGATGATCAAAAGGGAGAAAGTATAGGAAATTATTATAAGGAGACAAGGAAAAATGCCTCTGTAAAAACGAAAATTATGCGTCTAACTCACCTTCTATATGTATCAGAGTGTTCTTTTGCCTCAAATGGAGGTACCCCATACAGAAATTCATAACATAGGACACCAAGGCTCCATATGTCCACATTCGCGTCATGCTCCTCACTCTCCACTGTGTGTATATTAAGCAATCGAAGATCAGTGGCTGTAAATCATCCCCTTTTCAGTTGTGGTGGGAGGGGTGTGAGTGAGGGACCCAATATCCTTGGCAAGTGCTCATATATATACTAACTAGGTAAATGCACGAATAAATATTTCGAGGTCAGCACGTACTATAAAGTCATCTAACGTTATAGTTTCATTGAGAGTTAGTTCTTTTGCACTACTATATCGAGTTAAACATCCTGTTTGTTGTGTGTGCAAGTGGTAAAAGGGAACAGAGACATACCCATCTCAGGTGGCAGATAATCAAGGGTGCCACACATAGTTCTCCTACGATTGAAAGTGTGTACGGACCAGCCAAAATCAGCAATTTTAAGTTCACCCTGGAAGTTGCAGAACGATAGAGAATCAAAGTTTGTGCCACTTCATCAAGAAACAGAATTTGTAATGCAATATGATAATAACAAATTACCTGTGCACCAACTAAAAGATTCTCAGGTTTGATATCTCGATGGATGACATGTTTTCCATGGCAGTATATGAGGGCTCGAGCTAGCGATGCAACATACTGTGTTTTCCATAGCAAGTAAGTTCAGAACAATAAATTCCATAAATTTAATCACCAAAATTGAAGCGTTATGCACGGTATGATGTAATTTTCATGAAGATGTACTGGGGAAGAGCGGTGTAGCAGAACCATGCTATTATAATATGTAAACGCGTACGATATATTTAGATATACTAAGCGTATCATGTTATAATATGCATTACCATCTGGCATAGGACAATTCACTGCAATTGCTGATTTATAAATTTACCTTTCAGTATTCACATTTTCACACACATCATTACTCTATGATAATATATGATAAAGAATTACTAAATATGATTATGTTATTACGGCTGCAAACATACACCGGAAGGTAAAGACGAAAGAGATGACTCACAGTGGCTGCACGTCTTTCACTGAAATATTTACACTTCTGCAAGTCCTTATAGAGCTCACCCTTGGCAGCATACTCCAAAATCAGATAAACTCTTTTCTGCACAATTAATGAATATCAAAATCCCTTACTTGTGTTGTTTCATCAACACCAATATACACAACTATTACCTGATCATAAAAGTAACCATACAGCCGCAAAATATTAGGATGTCGAAGATGACTTTGTATCTCAACTTCGCGTCGCAGCTGGTGCTCGACTTGAGACTGTTTTAGCTGGCTCTTGAAGAGCACTTTAAGTGCAACAATATGATTACTCTGTTTTGATTTGAGCAAAAAAACAAAGTCACAAAAGTCAAGACATTCGATGTCTACAAATTACAATTAATCAAGAGTCCTTTGTAATTATTTCAACACTAAGAGATCACAAAAGTTGAAATTGAAAACTGGTAAGGAAGATAGAATGGATTACAAACAAAATCAATGAACATTACTCACCCTCTTTTCCCTTGCTAGATAAACATGGCCAAACTTTCCTCTCCCAAGAGGCTTGCCAATGTCAAAGTCATCTAAAGTCCACCTCTTTTTCTCACCTGCTGCTGTCGTATTCTCTGAAGAAACCTACATCAAAAGTCCAATTGATTGTTAAAAAAAATGAAATGGATTGATGCAGAGCAAAGTAACACAGCAACCAAGTAGCTGCCGATTCTTATCCAAGTTATAACACACCAGATACAGGGATTTATCATTCATTATAAAGTATTTAACTTTCCAAGTTCTTCAGATCGATTTAGGTTTAGCCAAAAGATTTTGAATCCATGACCACAAAAGAAATCCGATTCGCAACAATTTTTAAAAGAAATAATAATTGAAACCATATATAGCTTCAATTGAGCTACAGATTTCACTCTACACAAGAAAAATCTTGCAAAGAGAATAAACTGGTATTTCTAATTTATTGAAGGTGTGGAATAAAAAGAAATTCCACGACAAGCAAACAGAGGTCACTAATAAACCTTTCGAAGAAGCAATTACTTCATGAATATCAACTATCTAAATTGAATCCCTAGATCCACGACGGAAAAAAAATCCCTAAATCACCACATTCCGATATTTTTGGCAAAATTTGTGCAACTACAAACACGTAAACTTACAAACATCGATTAAATCTAAAAATTACCTTATTTTCTCGCTGATTCTCTGTGTCGATCGCCATGCGAGAGAAAAAGCGAGGAAGAAATCACTTCCTTTGCAGCAGAAAATGGATGGAGCGGAGAAAGCGTGTGGGCGAATGAGGAAAGCCGATTAGAGTTTTATTGTTTGAATGAAGAGATACATACAAGGCTCCAACGGTCATATTTGAAATGGGACAGCCACGTGGGTTAACCCATTATAAAATTATTTTTGGATTATTGTTAGGGAAATGATTGCCACAAACCTATCAATGTTATTTTACATTATGATGTATGACACACTATAATGTAACATCAATATAAAAAAACGTTTAAACCCTAAACGTAAGGGTTTCACTCGTCACGTCCCGCGTGAGTGCGATGAGAGTTAATCAGTCTGCTTGAGCCAGGAGAGAACTTGCGTTATTTTATCTTAACTTCAAAAGCGCACGGCGCTTTACGGAATTTCAAAACCCCAACACTCGAACCTATCAATGTATCATCAATATAATCTTGATATAAACCCGTTGGAAAATTAGAGATAAAGACACAGTTTGAAATATTTTTAAGTAACATTACAACCATATATTTTTTTTAGGGAAAACTAGGTAGAAAGACAAAAATATTTCATCAATTATGCAGAATGACAGTTTTTCAAAACTTTTGCATAAAGGATAATACTATTTTTCTATAAAAAAAGGCGCATGTTTTAAAAAAATAAAATAAAAAATACAACTCACTTTCTCTCTTATCCATTATTTTTAAACACTTGTATCTCTCAATCTAGAACTTCAAATTTGAAAATTCTTTTACCAAATTTTTTATTTTTTCATGCTCTTTATTTTGAAACTACATTCAATATATTCCGACGTGATCTCAGAAAATCCTCTGTCGAAATTCACTATTGTTCGAAATTCACTGTCGAAATTCACTGATTTTCGGGATTCACTAGGGAGATTCACTAAGTGAATTTCGACAGTGAATCTCACAAAAAACGATGTGATTATATCGAACCAATTCTCAAAACGAAGAGCATAAAAAATAAAAAATTCAGTGAAATTTTTATGGCATTTGAAGATTTAGATCAAAAGATATGAGGATTTGAAAATTAGGGAGGAAAGGGAATAAAAAATAATAATTCTGGTACAGGTCCGTTCCATTAATAATGTCGGATTAAATTTTTTTTGTTTTTTTATTTTGTCCTTTAAGCTATAAAAAAATATAAAAATTGTCATTCCTCCTATAAAAAGAATGTTGGACTTTCCTGTTACCTAAAAATATTTCAAATCCTGTTATTATCCCTAATTCTCCATATTTTTATAGGGAGAATGACAAGTTGTGTTAATGCGTACCTGTTGGTCATTTTTTTACTTTTTCTCTTTCCTTTCTCATTTTTATACATTTATATCTTTTGATCTAGAGATCTAAACGCGATAAAAATTTCATTGAATTTTTTATTTTTTGATACTCTTCGTTTTGAGACTCGGTTCGATATAATTACATCAATTTTAGTGAGATTCACTGTCGAAATTCACTTAGTGAATCCCGAAAATCAGTGATTTTCAACAATGATTTTCGATTCATAATGAATTTCGACAGTGGATTTTCAGAAATCAAGTCGGAATATGTTGAATGTGGTCTCAAAATAAAGATCATAAAAAAATAAAAAAAATTGGTGAAAGAATTTTCAAATTTGGAGTTATAGATTGAGATATATGAGTGTTTAAAAAAAATGGATAAGAGAGAAAGTATATTGATTTTTGTTTTTAAAAATGCGTCCAGAAAATTAAAAAATAAAATAAAAATAGTTTTGTCCTTTATGCAAAAAAAAAAATGTGAAAATTTGTCCTTTCCCATAATTGATGAAATATTGGTGTCATTCTCCCTCATTCCCCCTAAAATTAAAGATGTAAAAATATGTTGTATCAGTCGTTGCGTACAACCGTTATAATAACGTGTCCTCCATATTGTTATAGCTAGTTGCAACAAGTGACTCGTACCATTGACATGGTATATTTCTACACCATTAAATTGTGTAATATGTTATGATACGATTGCTATGATCAAATCATTTCTTTTGTTTCCGGTGGTTTTTGTTTGACATATTGAATTGTCATATCTCTAAAAAACTTAAACTAATAGTGATGTAGATAATTAACATACTAAACAATTCAACATGCGGTCTTAAATGTGAGTATATAACAAGTATGAGCCAACATGTCACAAAAGACCAACAAAGAGGCTTAATACTTGCACAAGCACTTGCACAATATGGCAAACAAGCCTAGGTCAACATGACACACACGCCCTTAAATGTGTGTCGATAACAAGCCCGAGCCAGTATGACACAAAATGCGAACAAAGAGGCCAATACTTGCATAATATGATATGGTGGTATATAATTAGACGAGTTCTATTGGCACCACGTAAATACTTCGACACCACATTTTACGTAAAAAAATTAAATGTGAGTGTGATGCCTGAAGTATTTATGCATGGCCAATAGAATTTACTTAACATCTTAAACAATTCAACTCGCCCCCCTTAAATGTGGCCCTATAACAAATCTGGGCTAAATGATACACAATGCTAACAAAAAGGCCCAATACTTTCATAATATAATTGAGAAGACGTTGTTGGCAACAAGAAATGATCTAGACCTCTCGTTTTGAAATCATGTTAAATTTATCATCTCTCTCAGAAGCTAATATGTTCCACGCTTGTTCACAGGGGCGGTCCTACGTTTTTAGAGTAATGTGAGTTAAAAAAATTGGCGCATCTGCAAAAAAAAAAAAAATTCCTTATTTTTTTCTTTTTACTAACTAACTATTTATCTTCAATATATAAAGCGTTATTTCAATTTTTAAGTCTTTTTATCTGCTACTTTCTTCATGAAATAACATTTAATGAATATATAAATTGTTTTATTGGGTTGGATTTTTTTTTAATAATCGGGCCTATATATAAATTTTTTATTGGGTTGGGTATTTTTTTAAACAAGAAATGATGTTAGAAATCGGCTTTTGAATATCACGATTTTTTATAAATCGATCGGATTAACTCTATAATTTTTTTCGGATCTCTCTCGAAGATTAATATTGTTCCACGCCATTACTGTTCACGTGACATGAACCAACCGTGACATGAACCAACCTTTTTTTCTTTTTGAGATCTACTTTATAACAACCTTTCAACATCTCTGATCAGTCGAGGAAGATCTCTCGTCCATTTGTTGCATTATAGACGATTGCCGCCGTCTTTTATCTTGTTTTGTTACATATTCTTTCTCTTTTGCCGAAAGACAAGGAAACATAACCAAGTAGCTTGGCTCAAGTGGTAGGTGACTTGATAATGCCTGGGGAGGTCACCGGTTCGATTCTCCCATGTGGCGCCATGTTGAAAGAGCTCTTGGTCAGGCCTTACCCCTGAGTAAGGGTCAGACTCTGCAGACACAACCCGGGCCGAACTCCAGATTAGTCGGACCAGTAGATTCCGGATCGAAGGCTTTAAGCGACTAATAACATATTCACCTTAAAACATATATATATATATATATATATATATATATATATATATATATATATATATATATATATATATATCTACCTTAGTAGTACCTATTAAAGTTGCTGTTTGGTCGTATGGCTTTTTGCGGCGTTTTGGTCGACCGCTTTTAGCGACGTTTTGGTCGTCGCTATAGGTAATTTTGGTCGTCCTCCCACTTTTAGACAAAAACGACGCCGTGTTTTGATCGGGATACGTGTCTTCCCATGGTTGCTCTGTCTTCTTCGTGGCCCAATCAATGTCTCCTCTGTGGTCGCAAATGTGAAGATGGTGACGGATCGACATGGGTAAGGCTTTGTTATGGTAGAGAACGGTGGGTTTGGGTTTGATCCCAATCAATTTCTCGTTTCCTCCTCAATTCTCCTGTCATGAAGGCCAATCACCGCCGCTCGCCTCCGCCTCCGCCTCCCCTCCCCAACCGAGCGTGCGAGGAAATAGCAATTTTGTTTGTTGATTTTTGCCTAAATATTTTTTCCCTTACCAATTTCTTCATCTACCATGTCAATTTCGAGTTCATCAACCGCAGAGCCTTGTTTTTTCTTCTTCTTTGCGTTTCTTCTGTTCTTCAACCATGATATTCTCTCGCAATTGTTCCCTCTGTTTTCCGTTGATTTTGTTGCTTTTTGCTATTTTCCCGATTTTTATGCTCTTATTCTTGCTCGATGGTCAATGCGTCTTTGTTTTTGGTGATCGATCCTTTGAAACTTTTTTAAGGTACACCATGTTTCCGGTCCTCTTTTCGCTTATTATCTCCTTTGCATGTCGGTTTCGTGTTTGTTTGCTCTGCTTTTGCTTGTTTTTTTTATTCTTTGTAGTTGTTCTTCAACTATGATAATCATTATACTTTGTTAATTTTCATTCGCAGTTTGTTAATTGGAGATTACCTGCCGTATTTCAAACTCTCGATTTTGCGATCCGATTTTCTTGTTGTTTTGGTCGTTTTGGGCGAGAGGAGATGAAGATTCCAGAGGAGATCGAGTGGGTTGAAGTCATCTCTTGGGAACCAAGAGTCGTCATCTACTACAACTTTACGGTATGTGTTGATTTTGGTGGTTGGAATTGACAAATGTGTTTCATAGACATGATTTCTTGAATTTGGGGAAAATTGTAAAGTCGAGTAATAGTTTTCTTGTATAATAGTAAATCCTTTTCAAGATTCAAACTATGCCTTAGCATTTCTTTTCGCTTTAAATGTTCCAGTTTAAAGGTTTTCTTAATAGGTGAGAAAATGGTTATGTTATGTATACTATACAAAGTGATTTTTGTTTGTCCACATTCTTGTACCTTTGTTGATAAGAGGAATAGCTCCATCAATCATGTTGTATCCTAGAGACTTTTTTAGACAAAATGAGATGGGTTTTTTTGGCGGTGTAAGACATTAGCAATGTTCTGAGCCATGTCTTCAGTCTCAGTTTTTCTAGCTTCAGACTCAATTGTCATTTTCCTTATGTCAATTAAAGTATCTAGACAATTGTTCTTTAACTCTTCTACTTCCTTTTAAATTGATTTTATTTCTTCTTTTTTCTTTCATCCGGTGTTTTCATGATCTTTTCAAGTACATCCGGATATTTATTGTTAGTTTGCAGAATCGCACAAGTGACCTACCTCATGACATCTATCTTTGGAATTTTATCGATTTTTTTTGAACGAGTTATCTTCCGTTTTCTTGTCGATTCGGTTGAGATTGTCTCTTGTTTTTTCCATCAATGTTGACTACTGATTTGATTCATATCGTGGTTTACGAGGAACAATTTGGGTTTTCGTAGGAATTTACGACGGATTTAACGGCCCTGATGCAACCGATTATCTCTTAAAACAATCTTTACTCGAATGTATACAAGGAACTTAAAGGAATTTTATGGAATGATGTAGTTACAAATGTAATGGCAGGGATTAACCATATGCATGTGATCAAAGCATTATCTGAAGCATTGAGAAAAACAGAGGCAGCCTATTTGAATATAACCGATCTAATGGTGATGGAGAATCGAATTATCATTAATGGGATCATGTGTTTTGATGATGTTAATGAAAGGGGATGATGTTTATTTGATGAAGCGTTGGAGATAGTCGTGCGATATTAGCACAAAATCCGAATCGATCGATTAATCGGGAAGCATAAGAAGGATTTAGAAAGGATTAAAGAGGATAACACCCTTATTAATCTCCCGAATCCGATGAATTCGGTTGTTTGCTGAAAGATCTCGAGTTGTTGTCAAATTACTTGAGATCATAGTACTTGTGTGGAAGAGGTGAATATCAATCAATCTCATACCTCTCTTTTTGTTATACATAGAAGAAATCTATGAACTTTATTCAATGTTTTTTAATAAACCTTCCAAAATCATTGTTTAATGCAGGAGGTAATGAGAATTAAAAGTGAACATCCGGATGATGTTTTAGCCATATCAAATGATAGAGTCAAAGGTTCCTTAAAAGTCACTCGAGCTTTGGGGCGGCGGCTTGAAAGCAGTACTACTTTCTTGAAATCCTGCTGGCGATTTCAAATAAGAATGAATGTTGAATCCCTTAAAAATGTGATTTGTGGATAATTAATTAGGCTAATCTGTCTTTGCGACCAAAATGGAATGAAGCATTATTGGAGATGTTTAGAATAGACTATATGGCAACAATGCCATATATATCATGTTTACCATCACTATATCACCATAGACTTTGTCCAAGAGATAGGTTTTGATCCTTTCTTCGATGGACTTTACCAATACTTAACAAATCAGAAAGTCATTAATGAAGTCGAGGCGTTTATGTCCACTTTCCTGAAGGTGATCCTGCACAACATCTTGTTGAAGAAGTGTTCTTTCGTCTTTGCGAAGAAAATTTGGTAATTAAAAATTCAAGATTTATTAATTGAAAACCATCATCATTAGTTATCTGAATCATCATTTATGTGTTTGTTGTTGTTTGTTGCAGGAATGGATTTCCATGAATTGCTTGATATCCCACAAGGAGATCGCCGAAAGTATCACGATGATGTCTCGATTATCATAATATCTTCTGAAGGCATGATATGGAGATCTTCTGTATAAGTAGGAATAATAGAGAAATAGATGATAGTAAAGAAAGCCTCTTTATTCTTTTAATTGTCAGATTTTTAAAATGCTTTTTGTTCATAAAAATGTTGTTGGCGTTGTATACAGAAATAGGATCTCTGCATCTATACCATTACCTAGGGATTACTTGCACCACAAGATTATTTTGAATATTTTTATACCTCTCACACTACACAATTAATAAAAAACTACTACTTTCACCACAACGTAAGGGCAAAACCGTGCAGAGCACGGTCACTAAAAACTAGTATATATATATGGCCCAAGCCACGTCAACATTTGTGAAACATGATGTGAACTTGCGTGACCTATGGTTTCCTCACCATTGGCCATTTCTTCCTTATAACAACTATATTATAGAGTTTTACAACTACCAATCAAGATATTGATCGATAAATAATGATTTTTGTTTATACTGAATTATGTGTTAGTATTTAATTCGTTAAATAAAAAACTAACACATAAATCATAAAAAGCAAAAATCACTAAATGATTTTAATTTTTCATGTTAAGAATCAAGCGCTTATCGTTGTACTAAAATCAATTGGTGTCAGCAAATATGCTATTTTATTTACATTAAGAGTGTGGACAATCTGTTCCTACACCCCCCCTCAAGTGTTGGCAATCCGCCCAACACTTGCAAATTTTTCATTCAAGAGTGTGGGCAATCTGTCCCAACACCCCCCCTCAAGTGTAGGCAATCTGTCCCAACAGTTGCATAATGTTCCAGCCATGATTCAATCTCATGACCTCTGGCTCTGCTACCATGTTAGGATCAAGCACTTACCATTCTACTACAATCAATTGGTGTTAATAAAGGCGCTACTGTATTTCTTTAGGCATTCAAGAATGTGGGCACTCTGTCCCAACACCCCCCTCAAGTGTTGACCTTGCACAATTTTTTCATTTTCGTTTTTATTTTATCTAGGATAATTTTTATTTATTTATTTTAGAAACCAACGAATTTTATTAAGGCAAATCCGCAAACGAGGCGGAGATTACATCAAAAGGGGGATTGGTACCCCAAGAAATAGACTCCTCAGACGTGACACCGTGTCTAGCAAGCAAGTGCGTCGGGACATTATCAGAACGTTTAACAAAAGTAAAGCGAAGCGAAGCAAAGGAGGTCAAAGCTGAGAGACAATCACGAGCAAGGCAGCCCAAAACTGACAGATCATCCGACGGGCGTAAGAGGGTCTGAATGCAAGATAGACAGTTGTTGGAGGAAAAGAGAAAATGATTTTGTAATCATTTTAAAATGATTTTTAATCATTTTTTACAACCACTTTAAGAGCCGGTTTCGATTACACTCTTGCATTATTATAAAGAGTTTATGATGACTTTGAAATCTACGTATGACGTAGATGAAGACAGGTCTTCGAATAATTCAATTCGGATTTCGGGTGAATGGAAAATTAAGACTTGAAGTTTGTTAGTTGGAAAAGTTGAAGTGTTAAAACGTGGAAGTTGAAAAGTTCAACTTCCTTAATCCCTCATTGGGAATTGTGCTAATCATTTCTCAATATTAGTCAATGGTATAAGCTCCAAGGATAGGGAAAGAGTACAAGATGGTTTTAGTTAGATGATGTTCTGCTAAAATTGCCATACTCGCGCGCCGCCGCTGCCCGCCCGCCAGTGCCCGAGACCGTTGACATTGGGCTTGGGCTCGGGAAATTGGGCCTTCATGGTCCTGAGGCAATACTAATTTTTTGGACAAAGTTACATTGGACTTGTCAAATTATTATTGGGCTTGGGCTTGGGCTTGGGCTTGGGGAATTGGGTCTTCGTGGGCCTGAGGCAATACCGATTTTTTGGACAAAGTTACATTGGACTTGTCAAATGATTATTCAACACATTCTGATGATGAATAGCTTGAGCTGAGTCAGAAGTAACTCGATTCGATTCGAAAGTCTCTTCATCTGCAACTAATAAGTTAGTGGAGTCTGCTCTATTGCTTCAACTGATAGGAGTTAAAGCTGCTAGTGAAGAGTTTCTTCAACTGATGGCCATCAATACACGTCAAAGCTAATGATCTTTTCCTTTCTTATAAAAGGATCCTCTACTGCAATGGAAATGACACACAACACGGAAATACAACACACATCATACTTCTGCATAAATTTTAGTTGAAGTGTTTTTGAAGCACTGTAAGAGTTCGACGTTTGTTCAGAGTTGAAGTACCTCTCTTTGAACAGGTAAATTGTTGTATCCTGGGAGACAATTGCACATCCGTGGGTACATGCCTGAGCAAATTTGTCTTAAGGACAGAGAGTTTTCTCGCCTCAGTTTCAGATTATATCCTTAGTGTTTTATTTCCGTTTCGTTTTTCCATTCTTGTATTGTACTTTGTTCAGATTAATAAACAAATTGTTGTTCTTCTTTCTGGTTGTTTATTTTATTTTGCATACGATACTACGGGTATAACAACAGTCGCTCTTGAGATCATAGAAGAGAAGCGGAGCCGAACTGCCTTTGAGATAGCAAATAAGATCGCACGCCTCTCCAAAAGTTCCAGGGCATCACGCGGGTCTAAGTGGATAAATAATTCTTTGTGGTGATTGTTTGAATTTTATCGTAGGGTTTTATTTGTTACTTGTTTATGTTTATACTTTTTTATTTTTATTTTTAGCATGGTTAAATAATAATTATGGGTGATTGATTCCGGATGATTTTTTGAACCTGTTCTTGTTTGAATTTTTTAGTTTCTTTTTATAGAATTTTTTTCTCTTTTTTTTAAAAGATCAATCAAGATTTTGATGATCTTCATTTTTCTAGTTTTTTTTTTAAAATTGATTTCGTATTTATTGATTTATGTATTGGTTTTTTTTTCTTCATTTACGTATTAGTTTTAAGGAGAATTAGGATAAAGACACAATTTAAAATATTTTTAAGTAATAGTACAACCACATATTTTTATAAGGAAAATTACAACATCAACATTTTTTATAGTCCAAAGGACAAAGTAACAATAGAAAAAAAAAATGGCCGCTGAACTTGTACGGCTGTACCTGGCTTTAATTTTTTTTCTCCTTCCCCCTCATTTTCAAACTCACATATCTTTTGATCTAAATCTTCAAACGCAATGAAATTTTCACTGAAATTTTTATTTTTTATGCTCTTCAAATTGAGACTTGTTCGATATAATCACATCGTTTTTCATGAGATTCGTGAATTTCTCTAGTGAATCCCGAAAAATAGTGAATTTCGACAGTGAATTTTCTGAAATCACATTTGAATATGTTGGATGTGGTCGATCATGAAAAAATAAAAAATTTAGTGATTTTTTTTTTTTAAATTTGGTTTTTTAGATTGAAAGATATGAGTGTTTAAAAAATATGGATGAGACAGAAAAAATGTATTGTTTTTTTTTTTTTTTTGGAAAAAAAAAGCACCAAAAAATTAAAAAGAATAAAATAAAATAATTTTGTCATTTATGTAAAAATTTCAAAAAAAACCGTTTTTCTCCTTAATTGATGAAATGTTAGCGTCCTTCTCCCTCATTCCCAATTATTTGATATTAGGGAGAAACACTGTTGGCGGAATTTGATTGATAAATAATGATTTTCGTTTTGTTTATCTATTTTTAATTTCCTTTGTTGTATTTTAAATTAATTGCCTTTTCGTTTTAATGGGAATTTTGATATATAAATAATGATTTTTTTAGGAAATAAATAATTATTTTTATTTTTCTTTTTGTAATAATTTCGTTATCTCTATTTTTTATTTTTATTTTTCATTTTTCAACCTGTTTTTGTGTTTTTTTATGAATTTTTTTTAATAATCAATAATCTTTTTTTTATATATGTAATCAATAATCAATCTAGGAATTTGTTTTTGAAGATCAATTAAGGATTTTGATGATTTTCTTATTAATAATGAGTATCATTTTTATTTTCGGTTTTAATAATCAATAATCAAAAGGATTTTGTTGATTTTAGTTTTTTAACATTTTCGTGTCAGAATCAAAACAAAAAAAACAAAAACAAACACATTTTCGTGTCCATAAATAGAGACCACCAAACACATAAGAAGCTTGATAGAAACTCTACTTATACTACAGACATTCTCTTCTCCTAAACCTTGAATGAAAACAATGATCTTCTTCTCCCTTTCCAATTATACCCTCATCATAATACTTGCTGCTACTCTCTCCATCTTCCCTAATCACATCATCCAACGATGCTCCTCGATTGAAGATCGTCCCTTAAACCCTACCGTATCCGACCTTATCAACAAGATCTGCTCAAAATCATCCGGTGGCGTCGCATCTGAAATGCAATTTTGCCACGACTTTTTCGCTCAAAAAGCCGGGGCCCCACCGAAAACAAACATTCTTCAAGCCTTAACTGAGGTTACCCTTACTGAAACGTTTCAGAACGCGACGTTTTCACAGAGTAAAATATTGGCGGTTTCAAAGACTATCCCGGATCCAAAGACAGCCGGGCTCGTCTCAACGTGCGGCGCTTACTACACCGAAATGTTGAATGCATGGCTAGATGCTTATAATTCGTTTAATGGCGGTGATTACAATGCCGCAAGGTTTAAAGAAAACAAGGGTTTAGGGTTTATACTTGAATGTAAAAGAAGAGTTGAAGTGCTAAAAATGCCGGTTATAGATAAACTTAATCAAGATGTGAATCGTCTTGCTACAATATCATTAGCTGCTGTTGATCTTTTAAGTATGAAACCACCAATCCGAGTGTAATCATTTTCTTGGGCTTTAATTATATATATATGGCCATCTAATAATATCTTTCTATTTTGGTTTAAGGTTTCTTACCAAAATATTTATTCAATTAGTTTTCTTTTTGTTTTTTTTATTATTATTAAGAAAACTAACTTTTATTAAACCAAGTCCTCAATAGCGACATAAATTACATCATGAGAAGGGGCAGTTCCTCAATCAACACGACCAATAATATTCAAATCATGTTTAGTCAATAAATGCGTCGGAAAATTGCAAGTGTGCGAAGTAAAGAATGGCGAAATTAAAGGAAGAAAAAGTAAAAGATGGCGAAAGCGCTAGACAATCACGCACCAAGCAACAGAAGACACACAGATCATCCGACGGCCTCAATAATGCGTGAACACAAGGCAAACAATCAGTCATGCTTGAACACAACAATCAGTCTCAAAGGTGACCGCAGAAAGTCCCAGTCGAATATATAGCCTATCCCATCGCTAGTACAACTGCATGCATCTCCAAAACTTCAGGACTTATACCATGGTCAAAATGGAACAAAAAAGAATCAACAACCGAGCCGAGTGCATCTCTGAAGATCAGGCCCACACCAAAGCCTGAGGCCGTGACAAAAGAATCAGAATTGCATTTTCAACTGCCCACGGGAGAAGCGCTCCATATGACCGGTTGAGCAAGCCCCTCAGATCCCGTGTGAGACACACACATGGCTTGGCGAAACTCCTCTGCCCCAGCTAAGGGTGCAGAGACCACCTGGGAAACATAAATAGGCATATTATAAAAAACTGCACTGCATCGGGATTTCAAAAGGTTCCAGAGAAGCAGACAAAAGGTAGAAACCTCATCCGGGGTGTAACGTGCAAACTCTATGGCAATATTGATTGTTGTATCAAAAATTTTGCATCGAATGCTCATTTATTTTTGTGAACGTTCGGTGCAGAGTTTCATAAGTGTTAATGGATTTCTGCAGTTTAGTTGGGCCACAGACGGTGCATGCTTTGTAATCGCGCACGTGTTCAATGGGGCCTAAAGGGTCTGTTTCTCAAGAATCATATGTTTTTACATTCATGCTACTCTTTATTACTCTGAGATGATGTCAATTTTTAAAATCACATACCGAACACATTGTTTTCCGATTAACGACTCGATATCCGGAACAAACTAGGTGTTACGATTATAATCAATAACATCATAGATGACTTGAATAAATGAATGAATTCAATGTAACTTAAATGCACATATCCCATATTCTAAACAAATAAACCCTCAACCACTAGCTCAATCACTTAATTATTCAATAAATAGAGTTGCACATTATCTTTTCTTCAACCTTGAGTCTCTCCTCACTACAAAATGAAAACAATGACCTTCTTCTCTATTTTCCATTACACCCTCCTCCTCATCATACTTGTTATTTTCATCCAACAATGCTCTTCGAGCGGAAATCATACCATTTCAGACCCTATTATTGATAAGATCTGTTCAAAAGCATTTGATCGCGTAACAACTCATTTACGATTTTGTCAAGATTTTCTTGAACAAAAAACATCCCTTCCACACAGAAGCGACATAAGAGGTTACACTCAGGTTACCGTCACTCAAACGTTAATTAATGCATCAAATTCACAGAAAATAGTGTTTGACCTCCCAAAAACCATCCGGGATCCGAAGAAAGCCAAATTCGTTGAAACGTGTGCCGCGTTTTACTCGGAAATAATGACAACGTGGCAAGATGCTTCGGCAGCGTTTGATGAAGGTGATTATGAAAGCACTAGGTTCCATGAAGCTAAATGTCCAGAGCTTATATCAGAATGTATGAGCATAGCTAAAGAGGTTAATATGCCGGTTTTAGACAAAATGAATCTTGATGTGCAACGTCTTGTTACAATATCGTTAGTTGCTATTGATCTTTTAATTAGTGAACATAATGGAAATGTGACTACAATCGGCATGTAATTAGTCAATCGTTCTTAGTATGAATATATAATAATCTGAGGAAACACATTTTTTTAAGGAAACGGTAACACATTATAACACACACATTTTTTTACCCCATTGAGACTCAAACCAAGGATCTTCTCGTCCGGAGGCCTCAAGAATAACCATTGTTGTATCACCTCATTGGTGAGGAAACACATGACCGATAGTCAACCGAGACATGAATATATATATATATATACTAGGTGGCACCAGTGTGCGTTGCACACGTGCCCCCGGTATTACAATACATGATAGCCACACGGTTAAATAAACCATATATAAAACATAACAGGTACTTGGATCAAAAGCAAAGGATGCTAGACCAAGTCAAAGCATATGTTAAAAGTATTTTACAGTTACATATTGCCTAATAACGATAGATACGCGAGGAAGTTCTTGATGAATTACCGTATCTAAATACCAAAATATATGATAGATACAACAAAAAATGTTTCCCAGGTTATGCAGCTGATTTTCTTGTTTTCTGAGTCATTGTGGCTGAGTAGTAACTTGATTCACCATGTGTACATGGTACAAAAAAAGTGCATTCACTTTTGATTCTGTGCAAAATATGGCTGAGTTTGAGGGGCTGCCTTACCTCTTTCAAGTACTTGGACTGAAATCCAACTTCACCTTCTTTGCGGCTGTGTCATCTTTGTTGCTTTCAGGTGTTATGGTGCTCCTTTTTCCTTCTTGCTTTTCTGCGGTAGTAAAGTTTTACATGTAATTTCAGTTTTTTATTTGCTAGTAGTATTGTTGTCTATGCTTATTTGGTTTAGTAATTTACCTGACGTACTGCTGATCTCTGCTTTGTCTCTTCTAGGAGTTGAGGTACCATGTAATATGGATTCTGCCTCTATCCATTGTTCTACCGTGAACCTTATTCTCTGATCTGCGTATTGCCTCATTGATTGATGTAGCTTTACGGTAATTATTTTGTGTTTCAGCTGTCTGTCTACCTCAGATAGTAGACGTTGTAAATCCTGTTTGGCAATCAGTTATTTGTTTGCTTAGAATGTCTTAATGTTGCTGATGTGTGTGATATGTGAAGTGTATGTGTTAATCACTATCAATGTTGCTCTTGTTTGAATGTGTGTACCTGAGGGTTTTTCGCATATAATATGCCTGCCGTGTGGCCCAGTAACCTCTCTGCATGCTCATCGTACATGGTAGCTCCAATTTTTTCAGCCCCTTGATGCACCTCAATTATTACTTTGCATCTGCATTTTTACCATTTTATATTTTTCTTACTGTTGATGTTTATCATCTGTTAAGGAGATGTTAGAGATAGTTTGTTATTTACCTGGGGACCGTGATTTCGTCGCTGCTGCAGATGTTGCAGTGGAATTCCTCATTTAGTACGGGTTCACAATGGATAACATGTACCTTGTTCTTCTTCAAAGATCAGCTGCTCAGCAGCAGTGAAATTAACTGGAAGAAGAGCTAGAGGCGTTGTGCAACAACGCTTTTGCTTCTGCATATTGGGCGGAAGCTTTTCAATACCGTGATGCCAGCCTACCTCATCACGTGTATAAAGCAATGGATACTGAAGCGAATCATAGCACCCGAAGTTATGGCATATTCTGTGAGGAGTAGTGTTGGCAGAGTAAATTTGAATATGACATTGTGGATTCAAAGTTGCCTCATCATCAACACAAATAATACCAGCAACATCATTGCAACTGGGTTCATTAAACACCCGTTGATCAAGCCTAGGATTATTAACGATGAATATTTGACATTGATCTACTGAATCTAGAAACCTTAGTTGTCGTAGAAACACAGCATAAGGATTCTGAGACAGAATCTGAGTTAGCCTCAACATAATATCTCGGGAAAAACGATCAGAAACTTTTAAACGCTCCTGAAGCTCAGTTAGAGAATCGTAGAAGTACAATTGTATACCACTGGGCGTTTTAGAGGCTGGTTTTAGGGGATTCAGAAAATGGTGCACTTTGCCCTGCACCTTGAAGATGTATATCCCTTGCTGATTTTTCAGTAGGTCATTGTCTTTCCAAGCGGAGAAAGTAGTGAAAGCTAGGTTGTTATTGTAGGTCCTGACATACTTTTGGAAACCAACTGACTGAGGATCAGTACCAGTAAATAAATCAGATAATGCACGGGGCATTTCTGTGATCGCTAACTTAATTTCTCCCTCAGAGCAACAAAAGCAAGCTGATTCATTGTAGAAACGGATTGCATTACAAGATATCTACGATCCACTCGCCTCAGCAAAGCATGGAAAGCAGTGGATCTGGGGTTCCAAAGAAACATAGCTATCGACGCATAACGCGCGCACGTAGCTCGACCCCTTCGCATTAACGGAAGGATAAAAATCAAAGTTCACATATGCTCTGCGTGAAAATTTTTCACGCGGCATTGGATTATTCGAAGTGCGGGATGCGTTCAGCATCTGACTCACACCACTTGTGGATGCAGATGAGGCGGTAGGTTCATTTAGGCTACCTTGGATATTCTTTCGAGCCGCGTACTGAGTACGCCGACGCTTCAGCAACAAATCCTTTTTTTTCTTGACTCATAGATGCATATGTATTTCGTCTTTTCTCATTCTGAGAGTTACGATTATCAAGGTCCATAGAGCGACGAGAAGAGGCGTAAGCTAAGATTTGAAAAATAATCTAAAGACACATCAATGCCCTCAGCATCAGACTTACTTGCATAGACGGGGCATGTATAAAAGCTAAAAGGCAACCTTATAGTAAAGCTGTCTACCCACAACCACCTAGAACTAAGAAGATTTGTCGGTAAACGGAGAACATTGAAATTGCAACTGCACAAATAACTTCCCAAGTCTACTAAGAGACATACAAACTCTAAACAACGAAACAAACACGATTTCCTGCCGTCTAGAAAATTTGGAAGCTGTAATTATAGGAAAACAAAGAACTACGTACCTAAAAACGGCCGACAAACGCAGAGGCACAAGTTAAGATACAAATCACAACGATAACTGCATTTTCATGGGGAAAATAAGAAATTTGAAAGGAAATAAACAAAAACATGAAATTATAAAGGAAATTTTAAAAAAATAAGAAACCAAACAATCCTGGAACATAACAAGCACATTGCTATATTATTGCATAGATTGTAGGTTTAAATGAGCCTGTAGTACCAATTTTTAATAAACAAAGCAAAAGTAACATGCATTCCTAAGAGTACACAGAACACATAGCAACAATACAGTCAAAGCCTAAATATGTACAAGAAGGTCAGCAACACAAATACTGAGACAGAGCAAGCAGTACCATATGAAAGGAAAAGAAAATATTACAAACAATGGACCACAAACAATAACAACCAACAAAGATAACAGCTTTCAGTTAAAACTATTTTGTAATTCTTTACTGTAGAGATGTTAGAAATATCTCTGTAGTTATTGAAAGCTGTTAGCAAATACTTTTTTATGACTCTTCCATTTCTACCGTAAAACAGCTACCAAATATTAATATACGTTGAAATGCAAGAATTATAAACGGAACACTAACCTGCATATGACAATTTGTTGGATCCTGCAAAACAGAAAAAGAGTTATAAGAAAGCTGAAAAAAAACTAAACGAATCGAAGGATTAAAGATATACATAAACAACAACATACTTATAAAAACAGCATACAATTTTTGACTAATCAAACAGTCCTAAGAATAAGCTTTTTCACCGATCATTAACAACATTGAATAATGGCAATCAACCAAACCAAACATCCATTGCTTGAAAACAATGTAACAGCTACACAAAATGCACCTGAAGATTATAGCCTAGACAAAATGCACTTGAAGATTATACCTACACAAAATGTAGCTGTTGACAAACAAAAAAATATAACAAACAAACCAAATGCAGCGCAAAACTCCGATTCTATACAGACCTAACCACACACTCTCAAGCAAAAGCCGACCACAAATGAAATAAAAACCAAATATCTAAATAAACCGATCCAAATGCAAGGGGAAAAGTGTCAGGCTAACATTCCCTTTTTTAAATCAGATTTGGCTAATAGCTTTCAGTTTTAATTATTATGTTACACATGCAATTGCACCAGCAAAGTAGTTTGGAGAAGAAAGCCTACACCTTTCTAACACAGAGAAAAAAAAACAAGAAACAACATTTTCTACTCTTCTTTCGATCAAATCTCCTAAGCCTTGCAATCCTTTTACCTATCACAGAAAGCAGGCACAGCAGCTGCAATAAATGAATGAAAAGCAGCATGCATCCCCCTAAAAAAAAAAAACAATTTTGACACCCTCCGTTGCGAACATGCTAAAATTAAACCAGAAAAAAGGAAAGTCTCTGAAACAATGAATCAAAGAAGATCAGAGCATCGGTCAACAAACCAATTCAATATGAAAGGACAACAATACAGACAAAGAAGCACCTGCGTTTCTAATAAACCAGATAAAACATTGAGGCAACCAAGAAACAGACCTCAGTACAAGCGGAAGAAGGAAGCAAAAAAACAGAGAAAGAAAAAAACCAATTTCAGAAACAGAAAGCAAATTAACAGAAGGATGAAGGACGAAGAGAGGCAAATCAACGAACACACAAAAAATTTGGCAGTACACACAGATAAAAATCACTTACACAGAGCAAGAAGTAGCAGCAGAGGCGTCCTGGACATAACAGTCGGCCATGGCGTTTGGAAGAGGTAGATATAGTAGTGCCACCGCCCACTCAATCGAAGAAGCAAGAGGACATGCGCTTTGGACATTGGCTGCGAAAGGCGGTAGTGGAAAGAAAACGGCAGCGAAACAAACAATGAAAACGAGCATCATGGGTTTCTGTGTACTATACTTCAATGTTAAGATAAATAAATAAATAAATTAAAATAAAATAAAATAAAAAATAAAATAAAAATAAGCTCAGTAAACGAAAACGACAAATTAGTTGACGAAGGATCCAAATATTATAGATACTTCAATGTTAAGATATATATATATATATATATATATATATATATATATATATATATATATATATACTTAGTTAAAAATGCGCGTCGTTGCACGTGTTCAAAACAAAATGAAGTTTATAAAATTGAAAAATAACAACACGATTCAATATTACGTAATTATCAAGTATATATTAATACATTAATTATGAATATGTTAAATAAATTACAACACGATTCAATATTACGTAATTATCAAGTCCTCAATAGCGACATAAATTACATCATGAGAAGGGGCAGTTCCTCAATCAACACGACCAATAATATTCAAATCATGTTTAGTCAATAAATGCGTCGGAAAATTGCTAGTGTGCGAAGTAAAGAATGGAGAAATTAAAGGAAGAAAAAGTAAAAGATGGCGAAAGCGCTAGACAATCACGCACCAAGCAACAGAAGAATAACAACACGATTCAATATTACCCCATTGAGACTCAAACCAAGGATCTTCTCGTCCGGAGGCCTCAAGAATAACCATTGTTGTATCGCCTCATTGGTGAGGAAACACATGACCGATAGTCAACCGAGACATGAATATATATATATATATATATATATATATATATATATATATATATACACTAGCAAAATGCACGTGCGTTGCACGTGTTTCAGCAAAATGAAGTTTATAAAATTGAAAAATAACAACACGATTCAATATTACGTAATTATCAAGTATATATTAATACATTAATTATGAATATGTTAAATAATATTTATTAGAAAATGATATCGATTTAGTTGTTAGTGAAACAATACTCTTTTCAAGGAAATATTGATATAAACTTTTATCGATTTAGTTGCTGGTGCGTTGCATGTTCGTTTGTCGTTGCTAGTATTGCTCGATTTGTAGCGTATTATGATAATTATGTCTTCTCTTTTAAGTATGGTAATATACAATTGATCAGACGATTTTCTGAATGTTGATCATTATTTTTCATCATATTCAATGACAATATCTTTAGGTAATTATACTAATTATTGGTTCTTCTCCACAACCCACTCATAATAAGAATTCGATGAATTTTATATCTCTCCTTGTTATCATGTTTTTAGTTGGTGATAGTTTTTACATTATCGGTCACAAGTATGATTTCACCAAATTTGTCTCTATTATCTGAAGTATTGTGTCTTTTGGTACAACATGAAGTACTTGCCTAAACTCACCTCCAAATACAATCATTTTTCCTCCAAATACGGCATAACGTTTCATGATGTCCTTTAAGATTATGTCAAGTGTCTCAGTTGCTTTTTTTGCCATTGATGCTTCATATTATATAATTAGACAATTTCTCTTTAGTATTTTTAAATTCCACTTTACAGTGGTATATTGCACGTGTCTGTCTCATTTGTATTAATTGGACTTTTAAAACGTGAGTGGGTTGTTTGCCCACCAGGCATATTTTCCGCTGCAAACTCCTGACGTAGCTCTTGCTATAGTTATCTTATGTTTTTTTTCTTAGATTTGCTAGTAATGCACTGTATAAATATGTTTTTCCCGTGCCACCAGGACCATCAATGAAAAACACCGTACTTTGTCCTTTATTTACCTTATCAAGGATTTTCTTGGAAAATACTTTGTTTTTCATAATTAAGTTTTACTCCACATCAAAATCTTCTTGAGGAATATCTATAGATAATTCATCATGTATCTCTTTCTGCTAATTTTTTGTAATGAAGTTATCTTCTTGTGGACTTGACAAGTTATAGCAGTTAAAGTTTTTACCCATACTTTCTAGAAAGTAGCTTATGGGTCGTAAAGTTTTATTCATAATTAAAGTTGTTAACTTTGTAGTGTCTCACATAAAATCTTCTAAAATTGGTTCCCTATACATATCCTAAAGTTGACGCACATTTGTAGGCTCACAATAAACTAAAAGAGTTGCAACAGTATTCTTAATGCATGATGCATTTTGAAGGCAACGACTCCACCCAAACATTCTGAAATTCTTTTACATGGTTCTAGTAAACCCTTTTTTTCCACAACTTATTTAAAACTATTGCATTTATGGCTGTTTACGTAAATCTTCAAACAACGCCGCTCCTTTAACATGATTGAGTAGCAATCTAAGATGATACATTTCTACTTCAGTTGTATTTGCACCATTTATCCATCACTTGAATTTGCACCATTTATGTGGACAATAATATCCTTACGTTTTCTCTCTTCCAATATTTTTCTGAGTTCATTCATTCAAAGAGTTCTAGAATTTCCCAATACAAACATTTTTTTTGGCCTTTTAATGTGTTTGATTAAGGGTAAAAAAAAAATCCGAGCATCGTTTTTTAGGCAAAGTCATTTCAGACAAGATTTTCAATATTTTAATTCTTTCAATATTAAACATAATTTTCCCCATGAAGATGAATTTAGAGAGAAATAATGGTCAGTTTCATGTCATTCAAATGAAACACAAATATTTTCCATGTAAAATAAACTGAAACACGATAATATCCATTATAAATGTATTTGTATAAGTACTTGACCTTAACAATTCATTATGAGTGACATACTTGATATTTCGTTTAAATGTGCCATGCTTGCTGGAAAAAAAATCACAATCCATTATAGTCATTTATGCTCTGTGAAATGACTTTCTATCACTTCTTTTCCCTGGTCATGAGATTTTAGTCATTAGTCAATAGTGAATTTATCTATCAAATTCAAAATTCTACATACTTACGTAATTTAAATTGCATTCTTGAATCCACCAGTCAAGTAATTGGATTATCCTTACAAAATAATACAATAGCAATTTATAAAATAAAATAATCCACTTTGGAATTCAATGCTTAATGATGCAGCTGTCGATACTGTGTTCTTTTATTCTTCATGTGTCATCATGCTCTTCCATAACATAAATTGGGCCATTAATAAGAGTAAAAACTTTGTGTGCTTTCATTCTTCATTAAGAAGAGTTATCATTTTTCATATGAACTCTTAGAGTATGTATGAATTATTTAATGAAAATAAAGAAATAATGATAATAAAGGAATATAATACGAACGTACCGGAGTGTAGAACATATTTATATACTATATTTTTTTGTACATCTAAAGGTGTCGTCTAGTTGATCTTTGGGTTCAATCAACACCTTAATTGTTAATATTTAAGTTCCCTTTTAAAGTGCAACATATAGTTGTTCATTAGAGAATACCGGTCGAAGCAAATAAACTTCTACATACGGTTTCATTTGTGTCTCATCTTTATTAATCGTCATTGCAAAAAAATTTTAATATGATGTTCTTTCTTGTAAAATGAAACATGTATTTTTCATTTTCTGCCGGTGGAAGTGGAATATGTGGTTTTAAAAATGCTATTTCAATTTTTTTTTTGAGGGGTGCTATTTCAATTTTATTATTGTAGCTTGGAAACAAAATGAAATAATAAAGCAGCTTTATGTTATATATATATATATATATATATATATATATATATATATATATATATCAATATTTATATATCAAAATTCAGATTTTAAAGTACAAGTTTCTTCTACAGTATTATCACAATACAGTCATACTTATATTGTGTAACTTTTGTGCATAAACACCTTTATAATTTAAACTCCAACATGCAATATTTATATTATTATTAAAAAAAAAATGAGAAATAGATTTTTTTGAAATATTAATTTCCTTTATTAGATTTACATAGAATGTTCAGTGTTTAAAATTTTGATTCTTACGAATGTTTGTTGATCAGTCATTTCAGCATATATTTATTTGATTTTTATTCTATTTCTAACTTGAAGGTGAAAATGAAAAAGGTCTGAGTTATCTGTTTTTTTTATTCAATTTCTCATTTGAAGATGAAAATGCAGAAGGTCTGAGTTATATAATGAATGATGTTTGTAATGTACCATTGACATCATTTGTGTTTAATGCATACTCTTTTTGTTTTTTCGTTGACTCCATAACATTCCGAGTGTTATCCTGTTCTAACTTGTCGCTTCAGGGAACTTTGATTTTATATTTTCAGGTTATGTTATCATCAATGACTCCAACTTATATTTCTTCATTTACATTTGTGTTCTAAAATGCGATTTCACTAAAGGAATATGCAAGAAATTCTATGATATAAACTTTAGGGTGTAAATTACCTCGAATCAATCTTCTTTTTTTCCTCGATTCCTTTATGGATCTTATGGCGGCGTTGTTGCTCTATAATATTAGCAGATTTTGATTTGTTTACCGTTTTCACAAATCAAAACAAGGAAAAAATATGAGAAAATGATATTTCAGTATGATTTTTTATTGTCTTTCATAATTTCTACATTGAACCTAATTCACATACAATTTCTACACTTCTTTCATCGCCTTTTCATTTTCTCTTGGCTTTCATAACACTTTTTTTTTTATCTTGTTACACCCTTTATCTTCACTCATTTTGGATATTGTGTTTTTTTTTTTTTTTTTTTTTTTTTAACTTCCTCTTGTAAACATCTTGGATAACTTCGTTGTAGATTCAATTAGTTTAAATCCCTCGAATTAGTAAAATAATGAGGCAGTAGATAAACATGTATATATTGTATAAAGAGTTATGTACCCTTCATTCGGCTTGTATTTTGTATGAAGGAATAGAAAAAGGTCACTGATAATTCCATTACAAAGTCAATATAGTTTTACATCATTGATAATGATGTAATACTCATTGATTTCTATTACTCGCATAATGATCAATGGTGTAATACTGTATTTGTGACACTTAGTTGTGATTTGTTGTTGGAAAAAAACATTTTCCTCCGAACAACTTTTTCTTTTGTTAAATTTATCTTTGACACTCTTATTAGAGATTAAAAATCAAAATAGAGGTATTATAATAATATATTTAACCAAATTATTATATTTATTGAGATAAATTTACAATAACCAAAAAAAGATAAAATCCTCTTTTTTTTTATATATTACGAAACGAGCCATTTTATTCAAGTAAGCGTGGGATCAAGCCCCCCAAAAAATTACAAGAATGGGAAAAAAACAGTTTCCGGCAATGAGCCGTTATTCACTCCAAGCTAGACGGAGATTCCGCACTCGACTAACAATATTAGAGATTAAAATATGCACAGGGGGCTTCATAGAACATCATCATGAAAAGTTTTGTTTCTCCAATGCCATATCGTATAGATCGTCTCGGAGAAGAGATAGGGCCAGTCCTTGATATCACCTTTTTTTTGCAAGTTGTCATTTATCCAATCCTTAGTATTTTCTGCAGAAAAGAATCGGGGCCAAATCTGTTGGGGGATTAGCGATTTCCAAAGCGACTTATTAGGTGCGCAATCTCTTAAGGCATGAATGGTAGATTCCGCTGCTTGATGACACTTATACAATACTTGTCTTCTTTTCAAGCTTTAACGTGTTTATTTTTTTATTTTTGATCAAACGTATTTTTTTCTGAAACAATAATATATTCTGTTTTTTTTTTTTTTTTTTTTTTGTTGAAACAATTAATTAATCTTTTTATTAAATAAAAAATTACGGAGAAACACTTTTTTAGAGGAACACTTACGTGGGAAACAACTGGCTCTTTTAATATAGTTATGATTATGATATGATGATTATGATTATGATTATAATTATGATATGATGGCTTTTTTAATATAGTTATGATTATGATTATGATTATGATATATATATATATCAACTAAGAAGATTTATACAATAGAATTTAACTAAACATTTTAAGCATATCCTTCAAGAAGAAAAATGTGTCTCTTTTCAAACTATAAAAAATATTAATACAAAAGCATTTTTTTTCCACATTTTCCCTTCAATTTTTTTTTTTCCGCGCTCCTTGAATGTGAGTATGTGATTAGCGCAGAACGAAATGAGAACTCCTATCGAACCCCTGCAGGCTCGGCTCGGCTCGGTATGTTCGAAACCTTAGGCTCGGCTCGGCTCGTAATGGCGAGCCTTATATTTTCATTATTCGGCCGGGTTCGGTGCGGTATTTGGGGAAAAAGCTCGGCTCGGTTCGGCTCGAATGGGTTTAAAAAAATCGAACATGTTCGCTCGGTTTTAAAAAACATGTTCGCTCGAATCGTATATGAATTTATGATATCCGGGCGAACATGTTCGAACATGTTCGGCTCGACCACCGAATATCTAATTTGTAAGGTTCGGCTCGAAGTTCGAACCCACGAAACGAGACCGAATCGAGCTTTTTCGAGCCGAATACTCCGGATCGAATCGAATACTTAGGTTCATTTACAGCCCTAAATGTGACTGAATTGTAAGTTGAATGTTTGAAGAAGTTTTCCAGACTTAAATTTTAGACCCAAAAAAAAAAAAAATTCTTTCTAAACGTATTGGGTACGAAATAAAATCTCACTCAAATTGGGCAAATTGAGTCGGAATAACTTGGTTTGGAAAATGCTTCTGAAAAAAAAAAAACTAAAATCAAGTACAGTAAAGGTAAATTCACTCCATTTCCTTAAATAAAAAGATGTTGAACCGTTTCCCTAAAATAATTAAGTTAAAGGATAGAGTTTTTATCAGTAAAGAAAGCGTTAATAAAGGAAGTGAATTAAAAATCGGTAAGGAAATCGTTAGTAAAGGAAATGAATTTTAAAATAAAAAAAAATTTCTTAAGAAATTTCTTTTTTTAACTGTGGGAATGGATTCGTTGACCAGTGAAGGAGTAAAACCTTCTCCTGGCACTATCAATTGCTTGCCCTTAATTTTTCAATAAATAGACAACAAAACATAAGGGGAAAATTGTTGAACTATCGTCTCTTCCAAAAATTTATAGGCGGGTTTTATCGGCACACGTATAATTACTTTTGACACTCATTTATTGAATATTTTTTCTGCTGAACAAAACGTCATCTCTCCATTGGTGTTCCTCCTTCAACACCAACGTCAGTGCCACTGACGTTGGTGTTATTGACGTTGGTGTTCAAGGAGGAACACCGGTAGGAATGACGTTCGTCTTTTTGAAAACAATGTGGTGCCGAAGTAATTTTTTGTGGTGCCGGAAGTAAATGGGTGTCAAAAGTAATTTGATATGTACCAATAGAACCCACCAATTTATATTAATGAGAATGTAGATAATTAACATTTTTATATATTCAACACGCCGTCTCATGTGTGGGCTATTATATTTTTAGGGGTGATTATGTTGTGGAGAGGCTCTAATAGAGAGTTAGACTGCGTGTGAACATCTGGACCATGTGAGATTTTCATATGCAATAGGGAATTTCACACAGGATGGCTGATGGTCAGGATATTCACACGCCAGACATCTCCGCATTAGAGCCTCTCCACAACAGAATCACCCTATTTTTAGACAAACGTAACACTTGTTTTTAGGTGACTGTGTGCTTGGATCGACCGGAGATTGAACCCATGACCTTTCTCTCTGATACCATATCGAACTACAATCTCTCTCAAAATCTTAAGCCGGTCGAGAAATAGATAATTAATATTTTTATATATTAAAAAAAAAAAAAAAAAACTAGTTATTTGCACACTCTCTTCCTTCAACCTTGAGTTTCTATCTTCTCACAAAAAATGAAAACAATGATCTTCTTCCCCATTTTCCATTACACCTTCCTCCTCATCATACTTGTTACTCTCATCCAACAATGCTCCACGATCGAAAATCATACCACATCACTAACATCAGACCCTGTTATTGATAATATCTCTGTTCAAAAGCATTTGGTCACGTACGTAACATCTGACTTGCGATATTGTCAAGATTTTTTTGAGCAAACAACATCCCTTCCGCATAGAAGTGAGATATAAAAGGTTACACTCAGACGTTAATTAAGGCATCAAATTCACAGAAAATAGTGTTTTGACCTCCCAAAAACCATCCGGTTCCGATCCGAAGAAAGCCAAACTCGTTGAAACGTGTGCCGCGTTTTACTCGGAAATAATGACAACGTGGCAAGATGCTTCGGCTGCGTTTGATGAAGGTGATTATGAAAGCGCAAGGTTCCATGAAGCTAAATGTCCAGAGCTTATATCAGAATGTATGAGCATAGCTAAAGAGGTTAATATGCCGGGTTTTAGACAAAATGAATCTTGATATGCAACGTCTTGTTACAATATCATTAGTTGTTATTGATCTTTTAATTAGTGAACATAATGGAAATGTGACTACAACCACAGCATGTAATTAGTCAATCGTTCTTATTATGAATATGTAATTAATACTATTGCGCTGTTGATGACAAATTGACCGTCTAACGATATCTTTCCATCTATGTGTGTAATCGAATCGAAACTCTCTAGGGCTCAAGTTCGAGTCGATTTAAACTTTTTGATGATGTCTTTACTCAGAATGATTCTTCAAACTCAGAATGATTTACCAGCCTTCAAACTTTTTATTTTTTATTTTTAGAAAACCATCTTTTATTTTATTCAAAGAAGTGAGAAAAGCAACAAATTACGTACAATGGGAAAGCTATCCAAAAAAAAAAACACACACACAAAGTTCAAATATTCCAAGCTAATTTGAGAATATTAACTCGAGTCTTAATGTTTTGACACCAGAACTCAGATCGGGTGTGATCTTCTACAATACCATGGAAGATTTTGCTTCTCCGGATCCAGACACAATAGGCCATATCTCTGAATATGTAGGCCCCATCCATTGTTCCTGCCCTGCACACCAGCCTTCAAACTTTACACTAACATATTTGTAGGATTGTAAGCGAGTCAAGTCGTTTATGAGTAGCCCGACAATCGGCTTGTGAAATGTTTGTCCAAATATGATTTAACCATGGCTTGTGAGCAGAATTCAAGCAATTCATCATGGTTAAAAAGCTTTATCAAGCATTATTACATAAAACTTACAACAACAACAAATAATAATAATAATAATTACAAACAAAAACAGAGTAGAAAAAGGATCTTATTGTTCCTCGTTATAGTAATTTCTTTAAAAAAGTATCTACATTCTTTAGTCCGCTAGACAAGGGAAATTCTATTGTGAAGTGCCTGCAGCAAAGGGATCTATCATCATCAAATCAAAACACGACCTATGATCCGATTATTTTTTTATTTTCTTATTTTTATGATGTGTTTTGTTTATGAACTTGTTTCTAATGTATTCAGTACCACGTATCGGACGACACAGATCTCCTGCTTAGAGAGTCTCCACAGCAGAATTTCCCGCTAAACAAAGATCAAAGCTAATGTTCTTTTATATTACTTCATATACAAAAAATGGCTCAAAGTGTCAAAAGTGTGATTTTGTTGTAGTTTTGAAAGAGCTTTTCTCTCTATTCTCCTTACCCACTCTTTGCTTACACATAGTAACCTTCCAATTTCTTCAAGTGACTTTGGATGATGACCCTTTAGCCCATATCTCATTATCACTACATGTCTTTCCCTTTGCTCCAATCCTTCCAAAAGGGCATATAAGTCCTCTTCCATTTGTTTCCGAACCACATTTGCTTCCGAGGAGCTCGTACTCGACATGTCCGGTACCATTTCCTGCATCAATACGATCACGAACCACAACGATGTAACAGACATGAGTAATGCTACTGTTACTAACATATCTGACACAACAAATGCCACAACATGATGTGGTGGCAGTGGGACTTTTGATGATGTGGTGCCCTATTTAAAGAGGGGTCCTATTGCCACATTAGGTCTCACTGATGACATGGCATCTATGTAAGAAGGGTTCTTGCAGCCACATCATGAGTGGTCCCACCAACATATTATGTTCTGATATATGTTGTGTCAACGTGGTTGTGGCAGTAAGTAACTGTAACCAACAAAACAAACAGAGAAATCGAAAATCATGCAAAATAGATATTATTATAAACCTACCAAATATTGTGTGTTCGAAAAGTCTCCCATCTTTTGATCAAGTGAACCAACTACTTTTAGACAAGTGCTTGCAGACATAACTTTAGCAACCGAAAGACCAGTAAACATCGCGATTTCGTCAAGATCTGGGCGGTTTCCATGCTTGTTGATCAGAGCTTTACGAGCTTTACGTACTTGCTCTATTGCCTTATTTAAGGAAGGCTGCATAAATGAATAAAAGGACACTAAGCAAACTGGAAATTCAGAGAGTTCATTGTCATGAAACTTTCATAGCAGAAAAAAAACTCGAGAAGAAGGCGGCACATACAGGGATTCGAATCCCTCTAGCATGTTGTTCTATAAGTTTGGATATTGATTTTCTGATCCAGTATTGGACATAAGTCGAGAACTTGTAACCTCGTGTATGATCAAACCGTTCAGCACCTTGTAGAACACCTAAGCTTCCAGCCTGCACAATTTGATTATTACAAAAGACAAGATTTTTGGATTTTAAAAAAAGAAATTCAGTTTTTTGGACCAACCTGAACTAAATCTTCAAAGGCCACACCGAATCCCCTGTAATTTTTGGCAATATATAGAATAAGAGAACGTGTACTTGTTAGAAGCTCATCCCTGCAATACCAACCGAAATGAAGACGCTGGAGCAAAACCTTCTTATCAATTCCAGCAGCTTCTGCCCATCTGTTCATGCAAACTGCCTCACCAATTTCTTCCTCTGCTTTTTTCCGTGTTCTTTCTAGCTCTGCAACCAGCTATTGTGACACAAAAATTAACTCCTACGAACGACTTAACCATTAACTTAAACAGGATAAAGGGCGCGTGGGAAAGTAAGTTACCTGGACGCCTTTTGACAATTCTGTTTCGTTTCTAGCAATGTGCTGTTTTCTATTTCTACGGTTTGATTGCCTCTTTCCATTAGTTAGAGGCTGTTTAGGATCCTTCAATAAAGTGTTCGAACACCTTTCTTTCTCTAAAGATGTTTTTCTTCTTCTTGTTCTTTCTTCTTTCTTTACAGAGTGAATAAAGACCTTATCTTGAAGATCAACCAAAGGAGCCCTTATTTTCGGTTCTCCAGTGGGACCCGTTGGTTCTCGAGGTGAACTGTATGATGTTGAGGTGCTTGGAGTTCTCAATAGGCAGCTTTGGAAAAGCTTTAAAGCTCCAAGCCTTTCCAAATGCATGAGAATGTCTTTTTCAAGCTGTACAGAGCCCGAACCAGCTATTGTCTTCTCTAAAACATCAATATTTTTCAACAACAGTTTGAAGTATAACACCTTAGTGTCCTGAAAACATGTTAGGCTCTTCAAATTGTTTTCAAGAACCACGTCACATGGAGTAAGGCTTCTCCACCTGTCAATCTTAAACTAAACAAGAGCAAGAATTGAGTTTTGACACCGAAATTCAGAATGAAACTAAATGCAGAATGGTCTTGTAATTGATAAGAAAAAAAAAAGAGATGATACCTCTCTTTCTTCAATGTCGAAATCATTCTCAAGGAATTGCGGGGCCAATGTGGACTTTTGAACTCTCACAGGATCACCTGAATTGCCCAACTTATCGTCGTGGAAACCAAAATGAGAAGAGGTCCTTATTGAGTCATATAATCCGTCGCCACTTTTAACTGCATAAGTATAAATGAAGATAAATGACAGAGGAAGAGACAGGAAAAAGAAAGGAAGACATATTCAACAGACAAGATACAGGAGGCCACAAAACAGAACATCAAAATCAGATAACCTAAGAAAATCACAAACGATCAAGAGTGTCGTCTTAGGAAGTATACACCATGCATTAGACTGAGGTGAAAATGAAATCAAAAAGAGGTTGGAGTGTGTGTACAATGTACATACATCTGATTCAAGAACCTAAAAAGTGAACTATAGAAAGCCTAGGCGCTAGCTTAAAAGATAACTTCTATATGTATTGAACACAGTAAACATAACTGTAATCCTTTCTCTAATATGAAGTTACAAAATGGCATTATTCTATGCTTTAATTTATACTATGTAAATGAAGAACAAGAAAATAATGGACTTACTGCAAGCTCTAAATAAGCTCCAAGGACATAAACAAGAAATGCAAAAGACACAGTTGCAGATTATAGTGTCCTAAAATTAATCAAAGAGTCAATGTCAAAAGACAAACTTCACAATACGGAAAGGGAATATTCCCAGCCTCGGGATTCAGGAAGTATAAGCAGCTAGTGAAAGAATGTACGTTTCAACAATCTTTACATAATGCTGATCAATCATATTATAAATGGCTACAATCCAACACATACACGATATGTATAGAAAATTCGTAATACTAGCATGATGTGCAAATGCAATGGGTCTTTAGTGGCACCACGGAGTTTTCAGTGGTGGCATTAGAAACAATCAAGTGGCAGAAAGTCGATTCTAGAGCTAATAATGGACATTCACTCGGTTGATTGTAACACTCGGACGATTCTCACCTCTAGAATCAACGCCTCTAGAATTGACGCCCAAAAATATCGATCGTCACTCCGATGCTAAAACAGTGGATTTTAGAAGGTCCATAAGCTTAGTTAAGAGGATATAGATCAAATTACCTTGATTGATCAACTTTCTAATTCACTGTAATCTCTCAATTCCTCACTCAATGAAGTTCAGGTCTTCTGTTCTTTGGATTCTTGAAGAATTTTCTTAGTTTTATGCTGAATGTTAACAAATCCCTTTAGAACAACAAAGCTAAAATGGCACATATCAATAGCCAATCATTTCAAGATTTCTTTCACTCCCACAAGTGTATAAAGACAAGATATTCATATGCAAACAAAATTGATAAGCAGGTCATCAAAAAGAAAAATGGGCTATTGATGAACACTCACATGAATATGAGAAGGGCCAAGATGAAGAAGAGTTTGAAGAGAAGGAAGCGTGCAATGAGAGACCCAACTTCATTGTCAGCCTAAAACCCATGTCTACTGAATCCCAGGCAACAAAGGAGTAATAGTGCCCATCAAATTTTCATCCGGGTTTGGAGATGGAGAGTGTTGGGACAGAGAGGGAGCAGAAATCGGTGGGGATGATGAATTCACCTAAACTTTTTTCATGGGTTTGTTTGTTCGTTTGCATGATGATAGTTTACTGCTGGATTTCGTCTACTGCTCTTAGCCACCGGTTCCCCATCCCAACCCAAAGGCCAAGACGAAAACAAGACGATGTTTTTTTTTGTTGCGTCTTCTTTTATTTCTTCTGCTTTTTTAGTTTTTTTATTACTGACAAAATATCTTCTGCTGTTTTTCTTTCTTTGTAAAGTGTACGTTTCTTACAAAAATAAAATAAAATAAAATAAAAATAAATTTATTTGTTTTTCACAATGGTTGATTATGATCTAACTTTTTAAGTAGATTGTTAAACGCTTTCACAAATTTTATATTGGATCTAATATAAATCCTAGTTGGTACATCAAAACTAATAGGAATCCAACATTTTAAAATAAGCCCACCGTGTAAAACTTTCCACCAACGTCATCCTGAAAGTCTTGACGGTGGTCCAAAACTCAGACGCAGACCACCCTAAAATTTCACAAAAGCTTTTCATGACTTAATTTTAGCAATAAATAATTGACTATACTTTATGACGGTATTGACATTTATGATTTAATATTAGTGAAAAATATTTAAGGATAAAGGTTGTGGAGGACTGTTTTTGATCTAAAATGAGGAAAAATGACAAGAAAAAAAGATAGTTGTTGAGAAGGACTAAAACGCACATGTTACTACATGTGTTACTACATGGTCAAAAGACAAAAACGCGCATGTTACTACATGGTTGAGAAGGACAAAAACACACATTATTTTATGGCCCCAAATATTTAATATACTTTGTGACCGTTAATGAGTATGAAAAACACTTAACATATACTTCGAATCGGGTAAGAATAATCATTTTCTCTAACTCGAAGTAGGTTATAATAGTTAGTATATGAAAATATGTTTCCTTTCAACTTGCAACACCCAACAACCTCAGTTTCGTAATAATTATTGTATTTAATAAAAACATTTATAGGATGATCTTTTGATATGGTGGGTGAAACAATAACAAGTGTCAATACGACACAACTTTAACCGGACCCTTCAAGTGTGGGCGTATACCAAAGAGTCTAACACTTCATATAAATGGTAGGTTTTGATACCATATAGAAAATTTAGAGCCAAAAGCATATAGGAGTAGAGCCTGAGCAAAAAAACCGAAAAACCAATCCGAACTGTAAACCAATCCAAACCGAACCGAACCGAAATAAACCAAACCAAGAAAAAACCAATCAAAACGGTTTGGATTGGAACCGAACCGAATTTAAATGGTCTGGTTCGGATTACCCTAATTAGAAACCACCCAAACCGAAACCGAACCGAATTACCTACCCTATATAAAGATCCATTATTACTAACCCTAATTAAACATCCGGGGTACGAAAATTCAATGAGTTTCTTTGAATTTTAGTAAGTTCTAATGATGTTTCCTTTAAATTTTAGTAAGTTCCTTGTAATTTGTTGATGCAGCAGACTAGTAGTGGTACATTAGATGTACTAATTAGGCACATGAGTTGTCACTTTTGTACATTTTTGTTGTATGCATTAGGGCCAACAATGAATTGATGATATACATTTGTAGTTGTAATATGTAATAACAACTAACTAGTAATTAGCTTTGATGTACATTTGCTATATGTTATTAAGTGTCTTTTGAATATGTCATGTGCACTGATGTTATTAAGTAATTTGCCCTGATGTACCTTTAATCTATTTTTTACTTTATATTAGTTACTTGAAAATTATGAGTTATAATAATGTGTAGTTTAGAGTTGTAAAACCGAAACCAAACCGGATCCAAACCGAAACCAACCCAAACCAAATCATTGGGTTCGATATCGCTTTGGTTTGGTTTGGGTGGGAAAATATGACAACCAAACCGAATAACTATATGTAAAATCCGAACCGAAATCACCCTAACCGAACCATGCTCAGGCCTGTAGAGGTCTCAAAACTTAAACTATGGGGTGAGATAAGTTCTTCTCTTAATATGTTAGTGAAACAATAGCAATGTGAGACAACTTTAACAACAATATTAATGCATTGTGGAATAATCATTTCTCCCAAAAGTAAAACCGGATTAGAAGGTAGACAATTCATATTTTATACACTTCGACACGTCTTCTCAAGTGTGGTCTATAACAAAGTGGTGAGAGGTCCAACACATAACACATGCGTATTAATGTATTATAAATGAGAAGACAATGCGTGTATTAAGGTTTAAAGTTATTGCCTAATTAAGGTTAAGGGAGTTATTAAGCTTCATACAAAACATGGTAGTGTGAAAAAATTAGATAACGTAAGTCTTCATTTGTCCGTGTACTTGTCTTTTAGATAATTATCGTTGATTTTGTTGTTGTCCCTATGAAAATCTCAATGTATGCTTTGACGAAATTGGATCCTCTGTTGCGTCTCAAACCACAACAGACTGCTGTAATCAAGAGGAAGGGGTAAAAAAAAGAATTTCAGATGGAGAAAAAAACTCAAACTCAATTTTTATAACACACAACACCTTTTACCGTACAGTGGGGGATCATGTTTCCTTTCAACGTTCAAAGATGGAGCCATAAGTTTCTATATAATCGGTTCATCCGGTTGTACTATTTTCTTAACGTATGTTACTTTATACTATTTTTTTTTTTCATAATTTAACGAAAGTATTCTTAGACCGCAAATAAGGCATTGGCCCCGTGGTAATCACTTAGGTTTATAACATGGAAGTTTCGGGTTCGAGTCCCAGTAGGGACAAAAGTGTGTGTGCGTGCGTTTAAAAAAAAAGGTATTCTTAGGGCATTTGTAGCAGAAGCCATATACGGTGCCCTATCCCCAAAAATAAAGATAAAAAGTGGAAATTTTCCGCAAATACATCCACAGCTAGGGGTGAACAAAATAACCGAAAACCAAACTAACCGGTTGAACCAAACCGGTCCAAACCAAAAAAGCGTAAACCATAGTTTTTTGGTTGGTTTTTTGCATTGTAAAAAACCAAACCGTGAAAAACAATTTGGTTTTGATTTTTAAAAATAAAAACCGGACCAAACCGGATATATATGTATATGTATTACATACATGTGTGTGTGTGTCCGTGTGTTTTAATATATATACATGTGTGTATATATATATGTGTGTGTGTGTGTGTGTGTGTATATATATCACTATTGATTATGGGAACCTTTAATCAAATTTGGTTCTCACAATGCACCACACAAAGTCGGTTCTACTGCAGTGCACATGTAGAGTGGTGCACGAGTAGATTATGTGTGGTGCAAATAAAATACACATTAATTATCACTACATGTAAATAAGTAATAACTCAGAGTATTATATATCTATTAATACTTCAATCATCTACCTCACACAAGTAGAATATATGACAATATGAAACAAAATAGTTTACATGACTTTATACGATCAGCCTAATTGGAAAGTATGACAATGTAATGTTGTGTGTATGTACACACACATACACACACACATATATATATGGAAAGAATAGAGAAGACAAAAAACCGGGAAAAACCGGAACCAATCTGATCCAAAGCGGACCAAATGAAATGGTTTTACCTAGTTATGGTTCGGTTTTGGTTTGTGAATTTGAAAACCGTAAAAAAATGGTTTGGTTTTAAAAGGGGTAAAAAAAACCGGAAAACCAGACCATGTGCACCCCTATCCACAGCAGAAGCCTCATCCCTATCATTATTTTAGGGCCAATGAAGTGTATCCCTATTTGATCCCTATCCTTATTTTAGGGTCAATGAACAGTGTATCCCTATTTGTGGAGCACTATCCCTATTTTAAAACACTATCTCTATTTTAATGGTATACATGGTATAAAGATATGGATAGAGTTGCTGTTGTGGAGTGTTTTGAATTGAGATGTTGTAAAATAGAGATATGTATTATTTTATACTAGCTCCGGTCTAAAATATAAGTCATCCTAGTATTTTTTAGTTCATCCAATAATATAAGTCATTCTCACATTTTAATGCTATAATTAATGCATTTTTTTTCCCTATTTTACCCATTTCAATCCATGACCTTTCATACACCATTTAATAAATCCTAAGGGCTTCTAGTCTAAAAATTTTAAAATTGGATCATTTATTGAGCTTCTTAATACGTGTGTCAAAAGTTAGGATGATCTATATTTTGGACTGGATGTAGTATTATTTTAGGGATAAACGATAGGGCTTCTGGTGTGAATGCCCTAAAGGATATGTATCTATATTAATATTTAAGAGCAATTAAATGCCAATAGATTCAATTTGGCCTATTGACCCGTTCCGTGACCCGGTTTCAAAAAAAAAATTAAAAAAATATGACTTAAAAGTAAAGTATTTGTGGTGTATGCTCCGTAAAAAGACATTGGGAAAATATGCTTTCGGAGAAATTACGTGGCTTTTCCGTCCTGCCAGCTGACATCACCAAATTAGGCGCCCATTTCATGAGAAAGCAAAATTACAATTTCCGCAGGTATTGCGTGACAATTTCGCAGCTATTCGGTACCTCTTGAATACTGTATCAATGCTTTGAAATGTTATTCTCTCCCCGGCGGCATTGAATTTTTTTTTCCGTCTGATTAACAAAAAAAATTTAGACTCTAATCCTTTCGTCTTCCTTAAAACACCCATAGAATAACACAACTAAAAAAAAGCTGACAAAAAAATTCTCAGCATCTTCAACCATGGTAAGGTCCTTTGATAATTGATTTGTGCTGGCAAGGTGAGGGTCCAAACCCCTGTGAGACAAAGCGGGACTAGAGAAGAAGAAGCCTCGTTGTTCATCATAAAGCAACAAAAAAAAAAAGATGATTTATTTGAATATATTTTGTAATCTGGCCGACCTAAAATTCATTAGATGAACCACACTTCAACTGATAAGTAAATGCAGCGAGCAAAGAGAAAGCATGCCCATTTCGTACCCATGGCAACTTTTTTTAATAGGTTTGAATCAGCCACGAAATTGACACGGAATAGCTGCGAAATTGTCACGGAATAGTTGCGAAAATAAAAACTTGGCTTTCTCATGAAATGGGCACTTTATTAGGATGATGTCATATTGCTGTACTGAAAAGCCACGTAAATCCTCCGAAAGCATATTTTTCCAAAGTCTTTTTACGGAACATATACCACAAATATTTTACTTTTAAGTCATATTTTATCAAGTTTCCCAAAATTAAAACAGTTTATTACGCATTGTCCCACTCCCCACTCTTCCTCGGCAAAACTGCTATTCACGCCGAACCGGAACCGACGCATTACGTTCTTCTGTCACGTTCTTCTGCTTAGAAAAAAAAAATCTTCCCACAAATGTTCCCTCTATATCCATTACTCTCAAAACGAAAACCGTCATCTAACATTTGTTTCAATTCATGAACCGATTTCATCTCAATATGCTCACTATCATCACCTTAATTCCCACCATTCTAATTGATAAAATCAATTATCAAATTTATGTTGTAACCATGGTTTAAATCCAGACCGGTGCAAGCAAGGTTTCTCTTCAGATGCTGATACAAAGGTATTGTCATCAAAACATTCAATTGGGTATTGTGCGAGCAAGGTTTCTTTTGAGATACTGATACAAAGGTATCTTCATCAAAACATTCAACTGGGTATTGTATTCCTTTGATAATGTCAGAATACTACATTCATTATTTTAGGAGCCTCAATCTCACTACAACTCGAAGGTCGATTCTTTCCTCAATGCTAAAGAGTTTTTTTTTGTGGTAATTCGGTACTCCTACTTTTTTTGGCAGTGAATCTTGGAAACTTGTATCCCCTATTTTATTTTTCTCAACTATTACACTGCAGTGAGGAGGGACATGTACAAATTTGTGATAAGGTATATGAATTGTAATGATAATACAACGATTATATTTTTTCATAGAGCATAACATATGCAACTGGAGTGTTGTGTTTAGTAGCATAACATAATGTTGTGTTTGTTGTCTTTGAAGATGTCACATGATATTGGTGTTTTTTTTTAGGGAAAATCCATTTTTCTGATTGGAAATAATAATCTTGAAAGGAGAAATGTTTGAAAGAAGGTTTAAGAGCTATTGTAATATCCCGATTCTCGAAAAAGGCATTTTAGTCTTTTAACGAAAAATCAGAATATTATATTTATTTTAATTTTGGAAATAAAAGGAAAAAAAAAAGAAAAAAAGAAAAGGGAATTAATGGAATAGGTTTTAATGGGAATTTAACTTCCATAAGTTAAAAAAAAAAATAGAGAAAAACGGTTCATCAGAGAAAGAGGCGCAGGTTTTGAACCAAAAAGAAGGAGAAGAAACTTTTGTTAATCGTGGCTAATCCGTTGCTTTCGGTTCTTGAGACTTACTCAAGGGAAAAGCGCTCCACGTGGACGCAAGGATCGTGTGGATATAAGTTTTGTTGGGAAAGGTTAGGTTTTTCATCAATTTTGGATTTTACGTGTTTCGAACAAGTTTGAGTGTTCAAAGTTTTTCCTTTCGTAGCTTTTGTGATTAGAATCGTAGTTGATCAATTGGTTTGATCAATTTGTAGGTTGGTGTTAAAGGCTAGGCTTTTGGCTATCAAATCATAGTTTTGGTTGTGTTGCTCGTTATAAAAGGTAACGGGGTCTTCCTATTGTTTGATTGTTGTTTTATGATGTTTTGATAGTAAATTAATGGTGCTCAACCGTGTTTAATCTTGTGTTTTTGGTGTTTGTTTTCGTCTCGTTGCTGCTCTTCCTGGTTGGTATGGAATTATTTTTCTTTTACATTATATGTTTTTGCCGAAGGAAATTGGGGCTTGTTGTAGTCCTATGCTCTGTGTGTTGCCGAGGAGAGAATAAAATATAAAAAAAAACTGAAGAAGGGAACAAATAGCCATTCATGAACATGTGGTGTTTGAATAGTAAATAAATAAAACTCATTGGGTCAGCAGTATTCTTTTGCAAGGGCTTTCTGTTTGGCCGTGTATTAGCCGAAATAAATAGAATATCATTCAGAAGTTGCGTTATAATTGTGCGTAGCTATATGTACTGTGTAATGTTATTTTAGAAAAAAAAAAAAAAAAAAAAAATATATATATATATATATATATATATATATATATATATATATAGAATATATTAAGTGTTTAATTAATTTGTTTGTAGTGTGGTGGTCTACTAGAGTATTGATGATGTATAAATCGTCACAGGTGTCCTTGCGGTGTATAGACGGTGGATATCTGACTGTATTTAAGGTGTGGTGATACTCCGGCGGGTGGTGGTATGGAGGAATGAGAATGGACAGAGCTTTGGCTTGCAAGTGTAGTGTGTATTTTTATATATATCCTCCTTCTTGTTTACAATGACCACCCCTTATATAGAGGTGGGTAACTTAGGGAATAAGTAATCTATTAGATATTTTACTAATAGCTAGGTTTAACTTAGATACTAAGCAAGACGAAATATCTAAGGTACAAGTGGGGAAAAGATGCGGATCAATCGGCGGCCATCTCTGCGAGGTCGCGAGGAGCAAGCCTTTCCGGCCTCGCCCCCTTCTTGATTTGCCTGAGCGAGATTCTAGGATCTGTTGCACTTGCTGGGACCGCAAATGCTTTGGTCGCGGCGAGGTGAGACACGATGGCGCCGCTTTGGCGAATTCTCTTGTCATGTCGGAGGTGGCGCAGTGGGTTGTCTCTCATTTGTTGAGGTGGTGGAATTATTTATACCCATCAATGGCCCCTACTCCGTGCTTTAACGATATTCCCCGAGGATATGAAGGATGGAGTAATTATCAACACCTTTATGACCTCGTCGTCGGATGCGAATTGTTCACTAAAGGCCGTGCTTTCAAAGCAAGCGACCTCAAAGTAACTTTAGTCGATTTTGCGACCTTGTCGTGCGATGCGACTTGTTCACTAAAGGCCGTGCTTTCAAAGCAAGCGACCTCAAAGTAACTTTGGGTCGATTTTGCGACCTTGTCGTACGATGCGACTTGTTCACACTAGGGCCGTGCTTTCAAAGCAAGCGACCTCAAATTTTGCGACCTTGTAAATGCGATGCGACTTGTTCACTAGGGCCGTGCTTTCAAAAGCAAGCGACCTCAAAGTAACTTTGGGTCGATTTTGCGACCTTGTCGCGTCGATGCGACTTGTTCACTAAGGGCCGTGCTTTCAAAGCAAGCGACCTCAAAGTAACTTTGGGTCGATTTGTGGGGTGAGATCGTCAATCGTGGGCGACGTCGATCCTACGAGTATCATTCCGCCGAGTAATCGCGCCGCCTCTGAATCGCTAAGCGATTTGCACGTGGCATTGATGGGACGCCCTTCAATTTGGCCGATAAGCGCCGCTCCAAATCGAACCGTCGGGTGAAGGGTTCCCAACCGTTCGATCGTGGCCCCTTGCCTATATAAGGTTTTCACCCTCAACCTCCTTACACTTTTAGCATTCCTTATTTCCTTCATGGTTTATCATTTGGAATTCTTAAGGTTTTTGGCGCGGAGCTTTGAAGGTTTCAGGATTTCAAGGTGGTTCTTTTGAAGATTCCGGCCACTTTCTTGAGCATTTCCCAGTATTCACGCGGATTTCCTCTTTTCTTCAGCAAATCGGGTAAGAATTCCTCTCTTTTAACTCTTTTATTCATCTATCCCTGCGTTATTTCTCAATAGGCATCATTTTCATCTCTCTTTCTGCAACGGGGATGTAACCTTGATTTGTTTTTGATTAATAATGAGGTTTTTCCTGGGGAGAGATTATGGCTCTCCTGGGAAAATTGGGGTTTCACCCGTTGGTATAGGCATGCTTTTCCAACTCGCAAGTCACCAGTTCGAAACCTGCTTTTCTCTGTAATTTTATTTGCGATCTCTCTTGCAAAAACGGAGGAGGCGGTATTGAAGTGGGTGCGATCACCTTCACAGGCTAATTTATTATTATACCAGTCCGAAAGCTCCACCTTTTTCCTCCTTGCTTTTGCGAGGATGTCGGGGAATGATCATTCAGCGATGATTTCTGCGGAAAGGAGATTTCTGATTATCTTGAGGATGACCCCATATTATCTGCGGCCTCGGTTGGCGATCTACTGGGCGAGGTTGAAGTGGAAAGTACTCGCGAGATGTTGGCGAGATTATCTGGCGATGAGGTCGCTACTATGGATGCCGACCCTTTTGAGTTGGAGGCCTTTGTCTCGCTAGAAATCCGCGCGTAGAGTGAGCCTTAAGGAGAAAGCGCGGGCTAAAAATCTCCAACTGCATTCACACGGGTGAAGAGATCGCGTCCCGGTGAAGGACAAAGCTGCGGTCCCAGTACTAGCGGCGCTCCCGACCACGGCGAAGCTTATGTTCGGGGCGCGCGGTTCATGAGTTAATGGGGTCGGTGAGGATGAAAATCTGAAATTGCCTCGGAAGGATATCGGATGCCCGCCAAAAAGAAGAAGAAGAGGAAAATTGCGAGCCAAACCATGACAGTTGGTGAGGCCACCGCGGCCGCCACCCAGCCGAAGAGCTCTCGACCTGACAATCCTGAAGCTATGCGAGAGTTTGGGATCATGACGGCGTATGAGAAGGATGTTGATAAGAAATGGTCCCGACTGTGCAAGGGCAGCGATCTCAATAGGACCATTAATAGCATATTCGGAATCGACACCAGTGTGTATCGGTTTTCTTTTTTTGATTATGAGAAAGAGTCCGACAAATTTAAGCCCGGGGACCACAAGGATTACGTAAGTGCGCGCGCGCTCCGAGGACACCCTTATCCTCCACTTCCATCATTTGCATGCGGTGCGAGACCGCTTTCGATCCTTTCTTTGTAAAGATCGCAAGGAGATCGGCGCTTCCCCTCCGATTTTGCCGTCGGGGCTATTATCCGATTGATGGCTTTCCGCGATTATGTGCCGGATTACGAAGATCGAGCCGGCGTTAACTTCTTGGGGCAATTTTATTCCTACGTGGGATGTCTATTCTGGACAAATTTCCTTGAGGGCGAAGACTCCCCGCCTACTATTCCCGCTTCCCAATAAGTTTCACAAGTGGGGGCAGCGGGTACTGAAAGTCGAGTCGAAGGTAGGTTGGCCTTTTCCTAGGGCAGAAGTCCGCGGAGGCAAATCCACGCTTTTAATTCTTGACCCCCCTGTGAGTGAGCGGCGCTATGTAAAGGGGCTGATGACGTTAATTCAGTCGGACGGGGCGGCGCCATCTCGGAGAAATGTTTCTTGGGTTGAACTTCTTGATCTCGGCCGACCCTTTTGTATGTATGCGGCGGGCCTAGTGGGGCGGGGAATGCGCGCCCTTGAGTACGAATGGGTCACGAGCTGCGATCCAATTTGGATTGGGGATTGTCATATCAACAAATGTTTTCCCTCCGAGTGTCCGGAATGTGGGGCGATCTATAATTAGGCCGCTTTGTAACTTTCTTTGTCCACTTGTATTTATTTGTAAATGCTCATTTTGTTTTGTTCTAAACCGCTTTCCTTTTGTAGGTGTGGATCCAAATGCTCGCGAGGCTCACCGAAACAAGCTTAATGCGGAGGCGGAACAAAGCGACCAATGCTCGGCAGGAGGCTCAAGAAAGCTCAGGGAGAGTGCCCGAGCGTGGATGCCTCGATTGTCACCGAGACACGTAACCCGGAGGCTGCGACCTCTTACGCCGCTTGTTGCGAGAGCCAGTCGGTGGTGCCTCGAAAAGACTCATCCCCCTGCTAAAGAGTCGCACGGCGTAAAGCGACCTCAATCAGAGAAGGCGAAGGATGATCGCCCACCCAAACGGTCCGCTCCCAGTCCGGTGCATCTTGAAGAGGTTGAAATTCCGGTGGAGAAGAGCGCGCCCACTGAGACACTGCCACAAAAAACTTTGCCTCGAGGTCACTCTGGGAAAGAGGCCCTATGGTTGGATCCGAGCTTTACCCAGGATCTTGACCTATCCAAAGCTCGACGGGTTGGTGAAGCAATTGCTGATGTGATTCCTCTTGGGCCGATCCCTTTCGACTATCCTGATCATGTTCAAGTGGAGATTGGTCGGGGCATTCTAGCCCGCTTCGCGGCTCAAGATAATACTCCGCCTCAGGATGAGATCGCCGAAATCAGAGATTTGAGCGGCCAGTTTGGGATTGCAGCTTCTATGGTAAGACCACCTCTTTCTTTTCTTCAATTTTTCTCTTTTTTTTTTTTGCTAACTCCCCTTGCTTTTCCCGGCTCGGCGCTCGCTTGAATAGGGTGCTCGAGGCGGCGAGAGCGCGAGGCAGAGATGATAAAGGTGACGGCGCAGCTAGGGGCGACTGACCAGGCAAGAATTACTTCCGAAAAGAAATCTAGGCACGCGGCTGGCGAGGTGGAAAAGATGAAATCAACCCTGGAGGAGCACTCTAAATTGGATCTTTGAAATCAAGGAGAAAGTTTCCACCTTGACCAAGGATTTTCTATGGGCGCGAGGAGGAGATCGCTAAGGTGAGGATGAAATCGCCGAGGCGGATCTGATTGCTAAAAAGAGGTGCGAGGAGAGGCTGTAGAGGAAGGCTGCGAAGAGAAGCGCCGAGGCCGTTGAGGAGGCCAAGTCTGGGGCCGTCGCCGCTACAAAATTCGAGATGACTTTCTTGACCTCATGGAGCATAGCTTTGATCGGGGTTTTAGTCACTTAGCTCATCGCATCTGGGGTGACCGAGGCGAGAGCACATTACTCTGGCGAGATATGGTGCGGTGGGTGAACATGCACCAAGGTCATCTGATTTAGTGGTTTTTCACCCGGAGATTCCCTATGCCGGTGAGCTTATTACCTCGATTCGATTTGCCTGGCTCGGTCGTGGCGAGCCTGTTGGGATCTGCTCGTTAATCTGTGAACTTTGAGGCGTTGAAGAAGCCCGCCCGTCCGACGAGCAAGGCGATGAGTTCATCAAAGACCCCACCTACCCTCATGATCTCTAGATTTTGGATTTTCTGCGAGCCCTTTGAAAATTTGATTTGTAACTTTGACTATTTATCTTTGTGATTTGGTGAATCTTGAGTTGTAATATCTTGACAATCTACTTTACGCATTTTTCAATTTATAAAACTTGATTTTTCTGTCACGATTCGTGTTGACTATCTGGCGGCCTTTTCGCGAGGTGTGGCGAGTTATTTTATTTTCTTTGTGTCTTTGTCCTCTTGATTCGTGCGAGGTGCATTTCAATAATTTGATGGCGTCAAGCGATCATGAAGCGTCGTCTTCTCATTCTAACCATAGTCGCTATGCGGCGTCAATTTCAAAGCTTGCCTATGAGAGTGGCGGTGCTTTGCGTAAAAGGCCGAGCCTCTCAGAGCGGCCTTTGGCGTGTCATTAACGCAGAGTTATGACCCAATGACTAGGTGTCGGTTATAAGCGTAGCCATAAATTTCGGTCTCTTTGTATGGTGCAGCGCTCCTGTTGCCTTGGTTTTCGGGCGGTTTGCATATCGGCCCTAGGATCCGATTAATCCCAACCGTTGATTATGTCCCTTCTACGGTATAAAAAGGGTTACTTTGGAACTCATTCTACCTCTTGCCTCATACTGAATTTGCTTTCTTTCTCCCTCAATATCCTCTTTATCGTTTATCCCCTATGTCTCATCCAGGGGAAAGCAGCCGGGTTCGGACATGGAAAGCTCGTCCTATCCGGGATGTTTCCCCCTTTTTCACCACTGCCTCCCCCTTATCCAAGAATTATTTCTGGGATTATTTTGAGTGGCGTGATATTATGAGGGAGAGGGGTTTAAATGAACAACGAATAGAAGACGGCTCCATGCTGCGCGTTCGGCTTTCTGGCTGGTGGGAATTTATTGCTAAGCCTCTGGCAGCGGATAATGTTACCATGATACGGGAATTTTATTCCGTGTTATGCGAGGTAGCCTCTGGCGGGGCAGTGAGTAGCATTTCTCTCCGGGGTGTCCCCGTATATCTTTACTCGGAGAGGATTAACCAAGTTTTAACATACCCGCTATAAATCCCTCCTCCCATTATGAGATCGCTTGGGACCTTGCAGATGAGGAAAATAGGCGGTCGCCTAAGTATTGCAATGTCATTTGTTCCCGAGCATCGGCGGGTTTTGTCTTTGGGAGTATTTGCGTCCGACCTCTCTCGCAACAACCGTGCGTGGAAGAAGTTTATAAATTCCGCGCTCTTATCTTTGCCGATCGCGATCTTTGTTAGTGAGAGCGAAAGCGCTCATACACCACGACATTCGCGACCATCAGTGGATATAGGCGGGAGTGTTGATCCATCGCGAGGCACTAAGATATGCGTGCTCGGTGGGTCAAGCTCGCCGAGGTATAGGTCGCCGCATGCCTTTCGCGCGTCGATAACCAAATTATGCGATGGCGCCGGGGTTCCTTCCATACTCTCGACCGATATGTTTGAAAAAACTTATCCGGTGGAGCCACTTTGCAAGCGTGGTGTCGTTTTGGACCTCACACATGTGATCGGAGGAAGGTAACCATCCTGCGCAGGTGATGGAAGTTTGTCCAGGCTTGATCGATATGTTTGAAAAATATATATTTATATATATATATATATATATATATATATATATATATATATATATATATATTTTTGACGACAACGAAAAGACAAGAATGTAAATACCACTTGGAAGAAACGACTTTATTTGAATTAGCTTGTTACATATAGTATTTTTGATTCTCTGCATGCCATGGCCTATTATACTCATGGCCCTCCTTGTCACTTAGCGTGTCGTCCTTTTTTATAACTCACGAAATCCGTAGAGGCCCTCCCGATTTTCCGATAGCTTTCCTTTTTCGCTTCATGGCCCGTGGCTTGTCTTTTTGTAGAAACGTAATCCCCGGCGAAGAAGTGATGATTGCGAATCGTTTGTCGTGATGATGACCGCGCCTTTGTTTATAATTGACTAGGCGATTTGTATGCCTGGATGCGCCGCTCTCTACTAGATCAAGCTCAAGTTTGGCGCTATTTGTATTATTGACCTCGTTGTAAAAACGACCACAGGGCTTGGTAAGGCCATTTCCACAGCGCCATAGCCTCGAGATCCATATGTTAAAGCAAAAGGAGTTTCCCTCATTGTGATTTTTCGCGGCGTCCTGAGTGCCCATAGAGAGCATTTGGAAGGTGATCCGCCGGTGGCGCTTTCTCACCAGGCTCTTCTTTAACACACTTAGGACTGTTTGTTGGCATTTTCGGCTTGCCCATTTCCTGCGGGTAGCACACGGATGATTGCCAATGTTTAACATTGTTCTCTTCACAAAATCTGTCGAATTCGTCTCGAATTGAGGTCCGTGATCGGAAACCATCACTCTCGGAACACCAAATCTTGTCCATATTTGATCGAGCAAAAGTATGTTATGTCCCTGGTATTGGTTTTACCAAGGCCTTAGCCTCGACCCATTTAGTAAAATAATCCACCGCGGCGACCACGTATTCGCAACCCGAGCGACCGCTTCTTCAAAGGTCCGATGAGGTCGATCGCCCACATGTCGAAAGGCCAGGCGGCTACCACTATGCTTTGTTCGACCGAGGGTAGCACTGGGGATCTTGGCGAACCTCGGCAAGCATCACATGCTTGGGTATAAGATTTGGCGTCTTCGCTAATTTCGGCCAATAATATCCGGCTAGAAGTACATACGTGCTAGTGTTCGATTGGCGGGAAGGCGCCGCACATTCCCTCATGTAGTTCTGTTAGAATGCCCGTCACTTCCTCAGGTCGTACGCATCGCAGAAGGGGTTTCGAGAATGAATGACGGTAAAGCACATCGTCCATAATCATATATCTTGCGGCCCTTTTACTAAGGCCTTAGCTTTGCAAGGATGTTGGAAGCTCCACAACTCAATATAAGACTTCATGATGTCGACCCTGACAAGTGTTCTGGGTTGGAAATTCTTGGGTTGGAAATCCATGATCTCGACACAGGAGATGGCGGGCTCGATAGGTGTTCGACCATGATGCTTTGGGATCGCACGACGCGTCTTATTTGGTTAATTTGGATAAATAGTCCGCGCCTATGATTGTCCTCTCGAGGATGTTTTGAATTGACAATATGCGGTCGCTTTGAGTCTTTTGACGAGGTTAATATACCTCTGTAAAATTTCGCAATGAATGCCAAAGGACCCATTGATTTGATTAACCACCAACCGTGAGTCGCAAAATACTTGTATATATTCGACTTTCATGGCTTTGGCGAGTTTCAACCAAAGCAATGACGGCCTCGTATTACGCCTGGTTATTAGAGGCGGTGAAATCGAATCTCGAGCTGCTTCGATTTCTTCGATGTGCCCGGCTCTAACAGGATTATTCCCGCGCCACACCCTTTGTGATTAGCGGCGCCATCGACGTAGAGCTGCCAACAGTGACTTGGCCTGATAGGCTCGTCCTCTGTGGTGACCTTATCCTGGTCGCATTTGGAGCAGACCTGCTCTTTCGCCTCTTCGTTGAAGCTTGTTTCTGCTATGAAATCTGGGAGAGCCTGGGCCTTTATAGCCTTCCGAGGCTCATATCGGATATCGAACTCAGTAAGTTCGATGGCCCATCGGAGCAGTCGACCGGACAGGTCTGGTTTGTGAAGAACCTGTCTTAGCGATGCATTTGATAAGACTACGATGGTGTGCGATGAAAAGTAAGCCCTTAATTTGCGGGCGCATTTATAACAACACAATAAGCCAACTTTTCTATATTAAAATAACGACTTTCAACGGGGCTTAGAGCCTTGGAAACATAAAAGCGCTTCTGCGAGCCCTCCTCCTCTTTTACAAGTCTTTGCGCCGTGCGCCTATCTCGAGGTCGCCAAATACAAAAACAAAATATCCCGAGCCTTGAGTTTTAGTTAACTGGCGGTCTTGACAAGTATTCTTTGAGGTCTTTAAATGCACAGGAGCATTCCATTTGCCCAAGAGAAGGTACCGGCCCCTTTCAAAATTTTGAAGAAAAGCGGACTTCTTTCTCATGGATTTTGAGACAAACCTACCAGATTTGTGATTCGCCGTTAAGCATTTGTACTTCTTTAATCTTGGTGGGCTCGCTCATGTTGACTAGGGCCTCGATTTTCTCGGGATTTGCCTCGATCCCCTTTGACTCACCATGAAGCCCGAAATTTTCTGCTGGACCCCAAAAGTACATTTCGCGAGGTTTAGTTTCATTGAGTGGCCCCTTACATTGGCGAAGGTTTCGCGAAGGTCCACCAGGTGACCCTGGCGACTTGATTTTACGACCATATCATCAATGTAGGCTTCCATGTTCTCGCTATTATTTGTGTCTGAAAACTTCGGTTTACCATTCTCTCGATATGTCGAACTGCGTTCTTCAGGCGAAAGGCATCATCTCATAGTAATAGAGTCCACTGCGTACGAAGGCCGTCATTTCTTGTCTTCATCTCGCCATTTTGACTTGGTGATAACCGGAATATCGCGCCCGTAAAGCTTCGGTGTTTGAATCCGGCGATCCCGTCGACCATTTTGTCAATCCGGGGCAGCGCATAAGGGTCTTTGGGGCAAGCTTTGTTCAAGTCTGTGAAGTCGACACACATCCGCCACTTGCCGTTGTGTTTCTTTACCATCACTACGTTTGCCAGCCATGTGGGATATTGGAGCTCCTTGATAATGCCTGCCGCTAAGTTTTTGACTTCGCCTTTTATTGCGATCTCTTTCCGGAGAGAAGCTGGCGTGCTCTTTCTTTGTCAGAGTGCGAAGTTGGGGTCGGCATCTAGATAGTGCAAAGCGACCTCTGACTCCACGCCCCTCATATCTGTTACTTCCCATGCAAAGGCGCTCAAGTTGGCTTTTAGAAGCCCGATCAATTCTTCCCTTTCTTCCTCGGTGGTCCTCGATCCTATTTTTATCTTTTGATCGGGATATTTGTCGTTTATTATAACCTCGATCAACTCGTCCTCAGCAGTGAAGTCGGGCTCGTCCCGAACTTGCAATGTTTCCACCTCTACTGCTTTCTCCGGGATTTCTTTCATCATAGCGATCTGATCCGGAGCCGTGCTAAAACCATCCAGTCGGGGTCGCTTAGAATCGACCCTGTTTTTGGTCATATAGTCGAGGAAAGCTCCAGGTCGGCTGATGGCGACCCCAATCTCCTCCCCTACGTGAAATTTGACCCTTTGGTGGGAGAGCGGACGCCACCATTTGAAATTTTTCATGGCGGGATCCCCAAGATAATGTTGTAGTATGAGGGAAGATCAATAACTAAAAATGTGATTATCTCAGTTCTGCATGGCTCATAGTCGCCCAAAGTGACGTTGAGGTCGACCGTTCCCTTGACCCGCACGGTGTCGTTGGTAAAGCCCTCGAGCACCCCGAGGTAAGGTTTCAACTTAGCTTCTCCAAATCCGATCTGTTTTAAACAGTCGAAATAGATGACGTCGCGACCCATACTGTGTCGATCATTACTACTCTCTTGACTCCATGCTTGTCGTTTATTCCGATTTTGAGAACAAGGGGTACCTCCATGGGGCCTCGCTTATGCCAATTCGCTTTTAGTGAACATGATTCCCTCTCGTTCTCCCCAATACTATCGCTTTTCAAAGCCGCGCGTATTGATCTGGTGTATCTGAGATTTCGAACCGATTATTCTTTGAGGATATCCCCGTGGATAACTTGGACCTCTTTACGATGACGCGTGGGGCGACCTTGACTGGTAGTACCGGTATTCCCATCTCGCTTATACTTAGTCGCTGGTCCCTCGCGGATTAACCTTTCTATTTCTCGCCTTAACGTGAAACATTCATCCGTGATGTGACCATGATCCTTGTGATAGTCACCAAGACTTGGACTTGTCGCGACTGTCGGGATCGCCCCTCATAGGTTTGGGCTTGTCAAAGTGCTCGCGGATTTCGAACAATATTTGAGATGCTTTGGTGTTGAGCGGGGTAAAATTGTCCTCGCTGAATTTATAAGGCTTTTTTACCTCGCGGTCGTGGTTAGCATCTCGCCCTTTTTCCTTCTTTTTTCTCTCGGTCGCTCCTCTTTCGTGAAGGTTGCTCTGCTTTGGGCTCGCCGCGCCGAGGGCGGCGCTTACGACTCGACTCCATCATTCGAGCCCTTTCCAACATTTCCACGAGACCCGCTTTTTAGGGGCCGTAGGTTGAACTCGATTTTCATTGGACCTTGGCGATCCCGTGAGGAAACATGTGACAACCGCATCATCCGGAATGTTTCTTGTTTGATCGTATATTTCGACTAAACGTTCGTAATATTTTTTCCGTATTCATGTCCTCCCATGCGAACTTCGTATAGTCCTCTATAGTTTTCTTTGGTCTACTCGCCGATTCAAACTCTCGACGAATTTCTCGGAGAGATCCTCCCGACCTTTTAATGAGCCACGGGAAGTCCACGTATCAAGAGGCGGCCCTATCCTCGCATCCTTCCGACTAAGGCGATGCACCAGCGGATTTATTTTGGGTCGCCAGGGTGATGCGACCTTGGAAGCGGTGAGCCGGTCGTTTGGGCAAGAATTTCCATTGTAGTAATTATATTTGGGATAGCTAACTTTTTCACGACGGTAGGCAATGTTTCACGTAATTCTCTTGGCGAGCACGTCGATTCCTCGAAATTGGAGCGGCTCTCTCGGCTGGCCTCGACTTTTTCAAGTCGGCGAGCTCGTTTTTCATTATCTCCATTTGTTCGCCCATGCGAGGTCGAAGCGGGTGGCAGCAAATACTGTGTATTAGCCTTCTCGGCTCGCGCTCGACTCCCGCAGTCTTCCGACTCCTCCCGACGTGCCCTCTTTTCACGGATGATTATGCGGGCGTCCGGTGCGTCCTCGTCTCGTCGGAGAAGAGATCCTCCTCGGGGAAGGCCGAGACGACTTGGGGCCGAGGCCTTGTCCTTCTCACCCAACCTTTGAGAGCCGAACCTTTTTCGTGCGATTTTTCCTCCCGATGATCGCGATCGGGAGAACCGAAGTCTGAACAACGTTTTTCCTAGGTCCTTTGCGGCCTGAGGAGCGCACACTTTCTTCTATCGATCCCGTGAATCTGGCTCTGCCGACCCTTATTTACCGCCGCGGGAGCGATTTCACCTCTGGGGGGATTTGGGGGTCGTATCGACATTGGGGCTTGGCCCTTTGCTACCAGACGGGAATTGGCTAGGTACATAGTTTCCGCATACCTCGCGTATTCCCTTATTTCCGCAATCTCCAGATCTTCTTGAAGATCTGGCTCTTTCCTGGGGGTTGATCTCTGGCTATGCTGCGATCGAGATGCTCCTCTGATTTTCCCATCCAATGCTGCTACGACCTCTCTTGACTTAGCCTTCTGATTTATCAAATTTCGGGCATCGCTAGGGGCCAAAATTCCCCTTTGTGATCCTTCCCCATCCGCTTGCGTAATCTCTTGTGTCTCTATCGCGACGTCAGCTTGTATATGTGTTTGTACAACGCCTCTCGCAGGAGTTTGGGGGTTCAGTTGCCCTTTGCTTCCAGTCATAGGTTATGACTATGTTTGTGATCAGGACTTGCTTTGAGTCGGACTTCACGGCAATCGATATGTAATTTCTATATGATGGAGCCGGTCAGGTGAAGCGCCGCTTTTGTTCCCGTAACGGAGCCAAGCGATGATGTATAAATCGTCACGTGTGTCTTGCGGTGTATAGGCGGTGGATATCATTGTATTTAAGGTGTGGTGATACTCCGTGGGTGGTGGTATGGAGGAATGAGAATGGACAGAGCTTTGGCTTGCAAGTGTAGTGTGTATTTTTATATATATCCTCCTTCTTGTTTACAATGACCACCCCTTATATAGAGGTGGGTAACTTAGGGAATAAGTAATCTATTAGATATTTTACTAATAGCTAGGTTTAACTTAGATACTAAGCAAGACGAAATATCTAAGGTACAAGTGGGGAAAAGATCTGGATCAATCGGCGGCCATCTCTCTGAGGTCGCAAGGAGCAAGCCTTTCCCGGCCTCGCCCCCTTCTTGATTTGCCTAGACGAGATTCCTAGGATCTGTTGCACTTGCCTGGGACCGCAAATGCTTTGGTCGCGGCGAGGTGAGACACAGTGGCCGCCCCTTTGGCGATTTCTCTTGTCATGTCGGAGGGTGGCCGCAGTGGGTTGTCTCTCACTGTTGAGGTGGTGGAATTATTTATACCCATCAAGTATGGTTTGGAGTTTTTTTTTATATATGATCTAAACAACATTAATAAAAATTCATGAACATTACAAAGCCATGAATAAGCTTCTGATGCGTTTGGTTCTGCACCGAATGTATTCTTTAAGGGAATTGAAGTTCGGGACCGTCGGAAGAGTAGAATTGGCCTTGTGCTTTGATGAGTTAGTATTCATCAATGTCTGTGTAATTGCTAGATTGAGCCTAGAAGTCTAAGAAGAGAGAGTAGGGAGCTTTTGTTCTGAATGAACTTAGGTGGCCAGTTAATCATTTAATATACGTATTTGACTAGATAAAAGATTAAACATCATGAGAGCTTGGATAGGCACGGTACAATATCGGCAATGTGTTGGTTGGCGGATAAAGTGGTGATGGTCACTTTGCGGATTCTAGACAAAGCCGATTAAAGTAGTGATCATACCGCCGGATAACCTCACTAACGAGATAGTCATTCACCGGATAGCCTATAGAGCTAGCCAGACAAAGTGAGGTGATTGTCTCGGGACCGCTAGAGATTTATCTCTATAGGGTTGCGTCTTTTGTCTTAGTGCATTCCTCACTAAGTGTAGTGCCCTCGCAAACATGATGTAACAAAGATAAGCTAAGCTAGTAACCCTAGGGACCTCATATTATACCATGAATATAATGTGATAGTTAGATGTAAGATCATGTTCTTTTGGCCCAATAACAAGTTGTTGTTTGAATTGTTTCCGTTATAAAACGCATGATTTCAATAGCTTCTACTCGTTACTAAATGCGTATGTACTTACCCGTTATATGTTTTGGGATGAGAAGATGAAATGGGTTTTTTATGAAGATGAGTATGACGAAGATGTTTGATGCTTTCGGATACGGTTAACTTGTGTTGAAGTTTTGAAGACTTTTCTTTATTTCATTTTTGATTTAAAACTATGTTGTCAATTCATTTTGAATGTTGTTTTTTTGTGTTTGGCTCGTTTAGTGGCCTTTGTTGTAAGACGTTTCATTTTCCATTTTTTTTTGGATTTAGTGCGAAAGATTGAATCTGGTTTAGTTGGTCTTTGGAATTTATTTCACGAGTCGTTTCGTTTCGCATTGTGTTTATGATATATGACGTAAGGCTTATGTATAATATTAGATTATATTTAATATTATACATGCCGGGCGTTCGTTTCCGGATAAGGACTCGGTGTCCGGGAACGGGGCGTCACAGTTGGTATCAGAGACAATGTTTCTTTGCTGCTTAGGACTTGACTTTCTTGAGATAAGTGTTTAGAGCCTTAGTAATCTTTAAGTTCTCTCTCTTGTTCTACAGAATGGTGACTACACGCAGAGGTTCGGGTGCTAATAATAATGAGGAAGGAAGTTCAAGGAATCCGACTGCAGGAGGGGGCAGAGGTAGAGGACCTACAGTTAGTCAGCCAGTGGCTTCGGGGGTGAATGCTAATACTACGGGTCCGGAGTCGACTCTGATGGGGCGTGTTCAACAAAGCAGGGGCGTTCCCGGTTTGAGCGAGCAACTACGCCGACTATGATACACCGTTGTATGTGGCGGTGGTTGGGAAATACCCACGATTCACGTGACTCACGTGTATTACGGTATATCCTCCTCCATCAGAAGCACAATGATCACAACCGATCTCTGATCGTCCACCTGCGCATCGACCTTTTATCCGCCACCGGTTTATGACTACACACCACAGCCTACAGTTCTTCCTCCACCGCCGAGCGGAGCTGATACTTTTGCGACATCAGGTTATGCCTACCCTCAGTATGCCAAAGAGCTAGCCGGTCGACCACAGCAGCGATACGCAGGTATCATCCGTATGAAATTTGTTTCACTCGTGGTTTCCACCTCAGCAAGCATATCCACCACCCCCATACCAACAACCTCACCAGCAAGAGATACCCTATGGATACCCTCCAGTGTACCCTCAAGCCGCCATGATTAGACGGCCAGATTGAGCAAGCACCACCAGTGGATTGGTACACCGGACCGAGAAGGAGCAGGGTTGAGACTTCTTCGGGAATGTGGAACATTCAAAGGCCGAAGAATGGATAAGGAGTTTCGAAAAGGCTGCGCAGGAATATTCATGTTCCACGAACCGAGATATTGATTGGCGATCGATTTTCTCTTGGGGGCGGTGAAGCTTGGATCGATGCCATTCAGAGCGATGAATGGGAAGGTAAATCGATTGGGAAGGGTTTAAGGTTTTGTTTTACAACGAATACTTCCGGCCACGGTGCAAGCCGATAAGGCAAGTCGGTTTCGAGGTTTAAGCAAGGTATACACTGCAGGCGGTGTCCGAGTACACTAATAAGTTTAACGAACTAGGACGGTTTTACCTCTGAGTGATGAACGTTGAAGAAAGAAAGATGGCACTATACAAGGATGGGTTGGCTTATGAAATCTGATCGGGTATGTTGGGTTTTACGGCCGAGGAGTATGGTGAGCTTATGAACAAGGCTTTGGAGGTTGAGACTTTTAGGAAGAAAGCTCTGTTGTAGTTGGGAATAAGAGGCCGTTTGGATCTTTCAGAGTAATAATCGTGGGGCACCGCAGTGGAACTTTAAGAAGACCGCAAACACCGGGCGTCGATTAATCAGAGAAAAGTGGTCCACCTGCAGTATGTTCTAAATGCAACAAGGCGCATGCGAGAGAGTGCAGAGTCGGAGGTAACGGTTGTTTTAATTTGTGGAGAAGCGGGGCACTTCTCCGAGAGCTATCCTAAGAACTTATCTCGGCCGAAACCAATGAGATAATGAGAGGGAATCGAATGCAAACCGTGGATCTTCTAGCGAGACCTACTCGTGTCTTTGCTATTGATGTGGAACCGGAAGAGCCTGATGATCTTGTTGTTACTGGTACATTTTAAGTGTTTGTGTTTATTATGAATACTTAATATTATATGGACGATATGATGTTATTTATTGTACTTAAATTGATCCACTTGCTAGGTACCATAATCATAGATAGCTTAGCGATTGTCGGCCTTGTTTGATCTGGAGCCTCGAAGGTACTTTTGTGTCTTCTAAGATAGCTAGGAAGTTGAATCTACCACTTCGGGAGTTGGAGAAACCTCTAAATATCACTACACCTTTGGGAAGAGTTACCAAAGTTGCACAAGTTTTACCTCAAGTCGGCGTTAGAGTTGGAACTTATAGGTGTAAATCAGACTTGACAGATTTTGGACTTCACAGACTTTGATGTAATGCAGGGATGGATTGGCTATCCAAGAATTTTGTTCATGTGGATTGTAGAGGTAAGAAAGTGGTCTTGAGTTCCGGTAAGTCGAGATAAGACCTTTCGTGGTAACGTTTATAAGCCAAGAAAGAAGAGGCATCCGATAATATCGTGTTAGAGCCATGAAGGCTTTGCGAGAAGGGTTGTGAAGGGTATGTTCTTTATGCTATGGACACAGAGAAGCATACCCCTAAGTTAGAAGAAACTCCTATAGTTAAGGATTTCCCGGAAGTTTTTCCGGATGAGTTGCCGGGAAATATGCAGATGGGGATATAGAGTTTGAGATCTGATTAATCCCGGGAGCAAGACTTCTGACTAAGGCACCTATAGGATGGCACCAATTTGAATTGAAAGAGTTGAAAGTACGACTTAAGGACATGTTAGAAAGGAATGTGATTCACCAAGTACATCGCCTTAGGAGCACCGGTTTTGTTTGTGAAGAAGAAGGATGGTAGTTTGAGGATGTGCATCGACTACTGAGCCTTGAATAACGACAATCAAGAATAAGTATCCTTTGCCTAGGATTGACGACTTTTTAACCGATTGCAAGGGAAGAAGGTGTTTTCTAAGATTGACCTTAGGTCGTATCACCGATTGAAGATCAAGGTTGCGAGATAGACCGAAGACGACATTTAGTACAAGGTATGGACATTATGAGTTCCTTGTCATGCCTTTTGGACTCACTAATGCTCCATCAGCGTTTATGGACCTAATGCAAAGATTCTTCATGCCTTATCTTGATAAATTTGTTGTAGTATTCATAGATGATATCTTGATATACTCTAAGGATGAGAAGGAGCATGAGGAGCATCTGAGGATTTTTTTGCAGACTTTAAAGGAAAAGAAAATGTATGCCAAGTTTTCAAAGTGTGAATTTTGGTTAAAACAAGTTAGTTTTCTTGGCCATGTAATTTCTGGAGATGGAATCCAAGTTGATCCTGCGAAGATAGAAGCCGTTTCTAAGTGGCCTAGACCTACTACAGTGACAGAGATAAGAAGTTTTCTGGGTTTAGCGGGCTACTACAGGAAGTTTGTACAAGATTTCTCGAAGATAGCAACTCCTCTCACTAGACTTACTCAGAAAAACATCAAGTTTGAGTGGACAAAGGAGTGTGAGGAAGCTTTTCAGACGTTGAAGGATAAGTTGACTGCAAAGACTGCACCTGTGTTAGCTTTGCCAGAGGTCTTTGATAACTATGACGTGTGTCTGGATGCTTCAAGTCAAGGTTTGGGATGTGTTACGATGCAAGCGGGAAAGGTAATAGCTTACGCCTCAGCGGTTAAAGGTTCATGAGAAGAACTATCCTACGCATGACTTGGAGTTGGAAGCAGTGGTTTTTGCTTTGAAACAGTGGAGACACTATCTTTATGGAGTTAAGGCAAGAATATTCACGGATCATAAGAGCCTTAAGTTCTTTTTCACTTAAGAGAATTTGAATATGAGGCAAAGAAGATGGTTGGAATTTGTGAAAGACTATGACTTGGACATTCAATACCATCCGGGTAAAGCGAATGTTGTAGCGGATGCACTTAGCCGGAGACCGGTTAACGCTATCACTACTTTGCAAGAAGTGGTGGTCGATTAGCAGTTCTGATTCAAGTGGTTGAGCGGGAAGGTGAAGCTCTGTGTTTTGCGCCATTGATGGCAAGGTCAGAGCTGTTAGATGATATCTGGGCAAAGCAAGACAAAGACCCAGTGTTAGTGGATTTGAAGCGCGTAGCTCGAGAGAAACCTACGGTGGGTTATCAGTTGGATAAGAGTGGACATCTTTGATATGGTAATCGTTTGTGTGTGCCGATGTTGATGGACTAAAGCGACAAGTCATGGATGAAGCCCATAAGATTGCCTTTGCGGTTCATCCAGGATCTACCAAGATGTCTGAGAGATCTCAAAGAAAGGTATTGGTGGCCTGGCATGAAGTTGAATATCGTAGAGTTCATGGCAAAGTGTGATACATGCCCAGAGTTAAAGCGAGAGCACAGAAGACCAGGAGGTTTGTTGAATCCTTTGAAAGTACCGAAATGGAAATGGGAGAACATCACGATGGACTTCATCACCGGTTTACCGCGTCGAAGAGTGGCCATGACATGATTTGGGTGATTGTTGATGAGACTCACGAAATCAGCCCATTTCTTGCCATGTAAGGTTGACATGCCTATTAAGAAAGTTCACTCAATTGTATTTGGACAATATAGTGAGACTTCATGGTGTGCCTTTATCTATCGTATCCGGCAGAGATAGCAGATTCATAAGTCACTTCGGAAAGGGTTGCAAAGGCTTTTGGAACAAAGAGCGGACTTGAAATCGCTTTCACCCAGACAGACGGTCGATCCGAGAGGGCGATTCAGACTCTCGAGGACATGCTTAGAGCTTGTGTTCTTTAAGTAGGGGATCATGGGATGATTACCTCTCGATGCGCGATTAAGCTTACAATAATGATTACCATGCTAGTTTAGGGATGCCACCTTTTGAGGCCTTATACGGTAGAAATGCGGACTCCACTTTATTGGGATGAAGTTGAGAAAAGCGATTCTGAGGCCGGAGTTAGTTAAGCAAAGCTAAAGAGAAAGTTGAGTGATACGGAAGAATCTTAAAGCCGCTCAAGACCGGCAGAAGAGTTGGGCAGACATCAGAAGAAGACCGTTAGAGTTTGTAGTTGGGGACTGAGTGTATCTACGAGCTTCTCCGATGAAGAAGGTGTTAAGAGGGTTGGGCGAAGAAGGAAGCCGAGTCCGAGATATGTGGGGCCTTTTGACATCATCGAAAGGATTGGAAAGTTAGCATATAGACTTGGTTACCGGAATCAATGTTCAGTGGTACATAATGTCTTCCATGTATCCATGCTTAAGAAGTGTCTATCTTCTACGGATGTGGAATCTCGGTTTGATCCGAATTACTTCAAGATAATCTAGCCTACGTTGAAAAGCCGGTTAAGATTCTGGATAGGAAAGAGAAGGTAGTCAAGAGAAGGATAATCCTTTTGGTCTTGGTGCAATGGAGCAATCATTCACCAAGTGAAGCGACATGGGAAGAAGAAGATGTGTGACAAACCGAGTTCCAGAGTTTGTCGACCTTCCAGAATGCGTTCAAGTTTCGAGGGACGAAACTCCTCTAAAGGGGAGGAATGTAATATCCCGATTCTCGAAAAAGGGCATTTTAGTCTTTTAACGAAAAATCAGAATATTATATTTATTTTAATTTTGGAAATAAAAGGAAAAAAAAAGAAAAAAAGAAAAGGGAATTAATGGAATAGGTTTTAATGGGAATTTAACTTCCATAAGTTAAAAAAAAAAAATAGAGAAAAACGGTTCATCAGAGAAAGAGGCACAGGTTTTGAACCAAAAAGAAGGAGAAGAAACTTTTGTTAATCGTGGCTAATCCGTTGCTCGGTTGCGCAGACTTCTCAAGGGAAAAACGCTCCACGTGACGCAAGGACGTGTGGATATAAGTTTTGTTGGGAAAGGTTAGGTTTTTCATCAATTTTGGATTTTACGTGTTTCGAACAAGTTTGAGTGTTCAAAGTTTTTCCTTTCGTAGCTTTTGTGATTAGAATCGTAGTTGATCAATTGGTTTGATCAATTTATAGGTTGGTGTTAAAGGCTAGGCTTTTGGCTATCAAATCATAGTTTTGGTTGTGTTGCTCGCTATAAAAGGTAACGGGGTCTTCCTATTGTTTGATTGTTGTTTTATGATGTTTTGATAGTAAATTAATGGTGCTCAACCGTGTTTAATCTTGTGTTGTTGGTGTTTGTTTTCGTCTCATTGCTGCTCTTCCTGGTTGGTATGGAATTATTTTTCTTTTACATTATATGTTTTTGCCGAAGGAAATTGGGGCTTGTTGTAGTCCTATGCTCTGTGTGTTGCCGAGGAGAGAATAAAATATAAAAAAAAACTGAAGAAGGGAACAAGTAGCCATTCATGAACATGTGGTGTTTGAATAGTAAATAAATAAAACTCATTGGGTCAGCAGTATTCTTTTGCAAGGGCTTTCTGTTTGGCCGTGTATTAGCCGAAATAAATAGAATATCATTCAGAAGTTGCGTTATAATTGTGCGTAGCTATATGTACTGTGTAATGTTATTTTAGAAAGAAAAAAAAAATATATATATATATATATATATATATATATATATATATATATATAGCTAAGTGTTTAATTAATTTGTTTGTAGTGTGGTGTGGTCTACTAGAGTATGGTTTGGAGTTTTTTTATATATGATCTAAACAACATTAATAAAATTCATGAACATTACAAAGCCATGAATAAACACGATGCGTTTGGTTCTCGCACCGAATGTATTCTTTAAGGGAATTGAAGTTCGGGACCGTCGGAAGAGTAGAATTGGCCTTGTGCTTTGATGAGTTAGTATTCATCAATGTCTGTGTAATTGCTAGATTGAGCCTAGAAGTCTAAGAAGAGAGAGTAGGGAGCTTTTGTTCTGAATGAACTTAGGTGGCCAGTTAATCATTTAATATACGTATTTGACTAGATAAAAGATTAAACATCATGAGAGCTTGGATAGGCACGGTACAATATCGGCAATGTGTTGGTTGGCCAGATAAAGTGGTGATGGTCACTGCCGGATTCTAGACAAATCCAGTTAAAGTAGTGATCATACCGCCGGACAACCTCACGAACGAGATAGTTATTCACCGGATAGCCTATAGAGCTAGCCAGACAAAGTGAGGTGATTGTCTCGGGACCGCTAGAGATTTATCTCTATAGGGTTGCGTCTTTTGTCTTAGTGCATTCCTCACTAAGTGTAGTGCCCTCGCAAACATGATGTAACAAAGATAAGCTAAGCTAGTAACCACAGTGGACCTCGTATTATACCATGAATATAATGTGATAGTTAGATGTAAGATCATGTTCTTTTGGCCTAATAACAAGTTGTTGTTTGAATTGTTTCCGTTATAAAACGCATGATTTCAATAGCTTCTACTCGTTACTAAGTACGTATGTACTTACCCGTTATATGTTTTGGGATGAGAAGATGAACAGGTTTTTGATGAAGATGAGTATGACGAAGATGTTTGATGCTTTCGGATACGAAGTTAACTTGTGTTGAAGTTTTGAAGACTTTTCTTTATTTCAGTTTTTGATTTAAAACTATGTTGTCAATTCATTTTGAATGTTGTTTTTTTTTTTGTGTTTGGCTCGTTTAGTGGCCTTTGTTGTAAGACGTTTCATTTTCCATTTTTTTTTTGGATTTAGTGCAGCATTGAATCTGGTTTAGTTGGTCTTTGGAATTTATTTCCCCGAGTCGTTTCGTTTCCGCATTGTGTTTATGATATATGACGTAAGGCTTATGTATAATATTAGATTATATTTAATATTATACATGCCGGGCGTTCGTTTCCGGATAAGGACTCGGTGTCCGGGAACGGGGCGTCACAGCTATGATACCGTGTAATTGTTGTAGAATAGAATATAAATTAGGAAAATATTATTTGTTGTTATACAGAGGTATCCAACTATTTTCTACTGACATGAATAACCACAGCTGTACACTTGATAAATTACATGAAGATCAGGTTTTGATAGAAGGTTTGGGTATTAGTTTCTGCAACTTGGAGGTTGAGAACATATCTTCGGTTGATTGTGGCTTTGCCTTTTTGCTATAAAAAAAGTGATTTCCCTTACTTATGTGCTTATGAAACTGTTGGCTTGAAATTGTTTGGAAAAAAATTGATTTGTGAAGTATTTGATTGGCTTTGTAAACGTGAATGGTGGGGATGTGCAGCTAGCTGTGAAGAGGTAAAATGTTGGAACTAGACATTGTGTCGTGCAATTGTTGTAATTGGGATGTCTATTTTGGCCTGCATCTTTCCAGATGGATAAGTTGAAGAAAATCGGTATGTTGAAAGAAAGATGGAAGACATGATTGTGTGTCTTATCGCTCCCGTATGGAGAAGATTATCTAATGGACTTTGAGGTTACCATTATTCCTAAAACATGATTATATAAGTATGTAACATAGCTTCAACATTTATTCTGCTTTGTGTATTTTATATAAAAAAACGAGTTTTACTGCTAACATGATGCATTGATGAACTGATTGAATTGATGTTTTCTTTCTCATTTATTGTGGATTGATAAGCTTATTGAAAGTAATATTTGTTTGTTCATTTATTTGTTGGGGTTGTCTGTTTAACAATAATCCTTCACGGCGTGGTTTTTATGATCATCGTCCCGTTTTTTTATGGATTACAGAAGAGCGAAAGTGGTCTTTCTGTTGATGTCCCTCCTTCGTATCCTGATGGATCCCTGGTGGTTCGTTGCAAAACCAGGTGTGCGTGTCCGCGCGCATGCGCATGTTTCTCCGTTGATGAGTTGGACATTTCTTTCTCTTCTATTTGCATTAATGTCGTCTTCATAACGTGTAGATCTTCCATCCTATTATCGACTTGGAAGGGAATGGTGGCCAAGGGCGGAACCAGGATTTTCATTTGGGGTGGGCTAATGAACTATATCGAATTCGTCGGGTGTGCTGGATAAAGAATATTTTATGGATCGAACAAGACTACATACAATTACTTAGCCAATATTTTTTTTTCGCGCGCTTAACTCTTACCACTAGGCCACACATACCTCCGCCCTTGATGGTGGCATTGGTTTTCTTGGTGACAAATGGTCAGGGATGGACCACAAACTTGGTACTGTAGTCGCGGTGTTGAAGCATGTATTAATGGTATCAGTTTAAAAGTATTCATTCATCTTTTTTTGTGTTTTGTGTGTTTTAGATATGATTTCATTATTGGAAGACGAGAGCACGTGTTGTCTGTAGGTAAAACCCAAGGTAATTTGGGGCCTGTGGTTACTCTCAATCATGAAGCTGATGCGACGTGGAGGGCGAACCGGTAATTGTTCTTTAGAAAGACGAGGGAGACTTTGGGGGGTGGATTTGTTGGAGAGACATCCTTCCCTAGATGCTCAATTGACAATTGACAATTGGCCTTGATATGAATTCTCTTCTTTTTATTTTTAATATAAGTCATTTTATAAGGCCAATATAACATTTAAAATGATTTTTTTTTAAGATTCCAAAAGAATTGGAATAATATTTTGACTAGGAATACGGCAAGTAAATTGCTTTCTCTCACGGTAGAAGCTTTTCTTGTCGGTAATTTTCTTATGCGCTTAAATTTTTTCTATTTGAAATTTCTTTTCATTGTGCTTCGACAATTGCTTATAGGTGCTGGCAGGGGCCAATTGCTTTACAGCTGGCCGGATGTTTACCCAATAGCTGTGCTAAGAGAGGGCTCTAGCCCCCAGAAAGACTCCAGCCTTTGAAAGTAGGGCCTGAAAAAAGTAAATCCAACTTAGGCAAAGACAAAGACAATAGCACACATTGAGTAAGGCAAAAAGGATTAGGAACGAATAGATAAATTGTCGAAGATGAGGAGATAACGGGCGAAGGATATTCATTATGGTTGGATTTCTGTTCATTCGCTCCTTGTTCATGAGCGGCATACCGGAAAAAGATATAGAAAAAAAAGAATGAAATTCTGCTTTCTGCCCCCCTCCACAAAAAATGGAGAGATTCTTTTCTGTATTTTTACAATCCGTCGGGACTGACGGGGCTCGAACCCGCAGCTTCCGCCTTGACAGGGCGGTGCTCTGACCAATTGAACTACAATCCCGGGTGTACAGCCTCAAAATTATTTTTGGATTCAGAAATAAGAGCGACTTACACATCCAACAATAATCATAAATTAGTATCAAGGAAGGCTTTTCACATTGGTACCAATCATTTTTTTTTTTTTCATTTTTGGTTGTCAGATTAAAAGCTAAATGGCATTTTTATCTCACAATCTTATGATTTCATCTTTTTTGGGTAGGGTTTATTTTATTTAATTTGTTTTTCAAAAACAATGGCTGGGTTATCTACTAGACGAATAAGGAATTTTAGTCAAGTTCGAAAGCAGACGACAATATTGTGCTGAGCGAGAAATGCATCAAAGCACAAGAGACTGAGAAAAATGTCCACGACGGGCAAGGTCGCCCGACATTGACATTCCTAACATCATCAGTTGTAGTTTAAATATAACAATCCTCGAGTAGTCTGGCTTTGCAGATTCTTCTAGTATTTACTTTGGAAATTCCTTATCTAAGAAAAAGGATTCTATCCATGTCATTTAAAAGTAAGAAAAAGAAATTCGAACGAATTGTAGGATTTTGTAATGTTATTTTGTCTATGCAATCTTAGTAGACTTTTTGGTTATACTGTGACTAACAGGTACCAGATGAATTTCTGAATGCTTATTGGGAGACTGTGACGTTTAGCCCATTGCGAATCAAAAGATGAGGGAATGAAGAAGTAGTTGTTCCACATGGAATATCAAAGGTCATTTAAAACATTTTTAAATGTATATCCTATGTATACATTAATTAATTTTCGAACATATGTAGCCATTTTCATTTGATAACAATTTCAATTTTTAGGTTTTTCCGTGCATCGCACGGTTTTCCTACTAATTATTTTATATTTATTTTAGACCATAAATATTGAGCACTCCAATGAGATACTGAATTAATATTGATGATGAGTGGTTTGAGTTTGGACAATTTATTTGGATAAAATTTAATAGTCTCCAAAAATGCTGGTCCGACATCACTAATTGATTTATAATGAATTATCTAGGTAACGTCCTACAAATGGGATATACTTGTGTGGTGTCTCTACACGATGTGAAGACACCGTGTGGCACCGTATAAACCACACAATGTTATTCTGTATTTAAATTGTGTGGTTATGATCGTTTCATCCGTCACTTCACATTAAATTCCCTCACCACATAAGTATTTCCCCCTACAAATGCGGATATGAGAGGGTTATGCACTTATGCAGATATGTAGGAATTGCCTGGAAAGACTGTCTGCCTGTATGGCTTTGTACTCGGTAACCGTCTTTATAAAAGCTTTCGTCCATTTGTGGGGGAAAAAAATAGGGTTATTTGAGTCTAGTGTTGTTAGCAAGTCGAGTCGAACCAAAAATTATTTGTTCAAGCTCTACTCATTTAGGCCACGAGTTTGTTCATGTTTGTTCGTTTAATAAACAAACAGAATATATGTTTAAAAGCTTGGTTCGTTAATGTAACGAGCTTGTTCATGAACGTTTTCTTAATAAAACGAACATAAAATTATGTTTAAACCCAACTCATGTATAAAGAATATAGTTCGAACTCATGTTTAGATATAAAAAATTAAGTCCAAATGAATAAATAACAAAAAACAAAAAAAATATTCAAACATTATACTACCAAAAACATTATGACAACTCTATCAATATTTTTTTTTGGAAACGATCAGCTTTATTCAAAAAACGGAATGCCGCACCATTACAATGAGTCTGAAAAACAAAGCAAAAAAAATACAGATTATTGTTCCTCTAAGCCCCATGTTAGTCTAATATTATGAGCTCTTTCCACCATCTGGGTAATAAATATATGAGGCGGAGGACGATGGGGCTCTTCCCAAAAGATTCGTTTGTTGCGGCAGGACCAAATACCATATGCAATCTCCCTCAAAATGTATATGCATTTAGAGGACCCAAAGGAGTACGTGCATAATGTAACGAGAAAGCCACCCAATCCTTGGCTGACTCGGCAGCAAAAAATCCACCTCAACAATCAGATTCCAGAAAAATCTCCCAACTGCCTTAGGCCAGCTACAATCTCGAAGAGCATGTAAAGATGTCTCTTCAGCATTGCCACAGAAGCCACAAATATCCGAATCAACTACATAGCAATGGTACAACCGAGCAGTGACCGGTAGTGCATCATGACATAACAACCAAATAAAATGATTACCTCGAGACGGACCTTTTAACCCCCAGATTTCTTTCCAGATAGGATCCACGTTGTTTTGTATTATTTGTTGCATGTGAAGGTGGTAGCCCGAATGTACCGTATATCTTCCCTTGGCATCATCTTTCCAAGTAAGAATACCATCAATTACTTCAGCTCCCGCATCTATAATGTCGACCCCACTTTAATATTCCTTCACATTATTGAGCTCCCTTGCTTTAAAGGTTGGTGAATATCACTGTATTTAGCGGTAAGGACGTCAACCCAAAGCTCCTTCTTGCCCTTCATAAATTGCCAAGCAATTTTTGCCATAAAAGATAGATTCATAGCTGTCAAATTTTTGAAACCGAGCCCCATGCTTCCTTTGGAACGCATAATTTGTTCCACACAATGTGGTGCATCATCCTATTTTCCACCGTATCTCCCCAATAGAAGCCCCTACAAATTTTTTTCGAGTTGAGCCAGAATACCTGCCGGAAGCTTGATCGTCTGCATTACATAAATAGATTGCGGTGCAAGAGAAGTTTGCATCAAAATGGCTCTACATGCACGTAGACCTGGCCAAACAAAACCGGACCGGCGGTTGGGAACCGGAACCGGCGGTTTGGTCAACCGCCGGTTGGTGGAACCGTCGGTTGGACGGTTGGGGGGTGGTTGGGGCTTTTTGGCAACCGGAACCGGCGGTTGAAACCGGACCGGCCGGAACCGGAACCGGCGGTTGAAACCGGACCGGCCGGAACCAGAACCGGCGGTTGAACCGGCCCAACGGCTACATTTTTAAAACAACATTTTTAATCAACGTATACTTAAAACCGACTTAAAAAACCTATAAAAAAAAAACTATAAAAGACTAAAAAAACAACAATAATATAAAAACTATAATAACCTATCAAACAAACTATAAAAGACTAAAAAAAACAATAAGAACTATGTTCGCTTTGATTTTCTTATATGTATCGTGCTTCCGACACGATTACATATAAAAGATACGTAGGCAACCGAATTACCGGTACAAGCGTTGAAAAAATAACACAAAATTTAAAAATAACATAATTTACATATAAATAAAATAACACAATATTAATATTATATTTAAAACCGAATAAAAAACTATTTATAAAAAAATATATATTCCATTCGCTTTAGTAATTATAGTGAAAAGAACAATAATTTGTTATTGTAGTGAAAATAATAAGTATTATACGAAAATGTAAAAAAAAATTAATAAATTTTAAAACCGTGGCCTGAACCGGGATCTGAACCGTGAACCGTGGCGAACCGGCAACCGCCGGTTTAAACCTTCAACCACCGGTTTGTTCAACCGGCGGTTCACTTCAACCGCCGGTTTGTCAACCGGCCAAGACCAAAACCGCCGGTTCCGGTCAAGGGCCGGTCTTGCTCATTTGGACGGGTCTACCTGCACGTGATAACGTATGGGATTTCCACGATGCAAGTTTCCGTTTCATTTTATCCACCAGAAAAGAAAAGGTTGAGATTTTGAGCCTGCCTTGGAGAAGAGGCATCCCAAGATATGTTCCTAGATTGAAGGTGTGTTGCATTTCAAGTGCTTGGCTAATAATCTCCCTCCGGCAGTACTAACATTTGGTGAAGTGCTGAGGCGTGATTTTGCCATCTTGATTTTCATACCCGAACGTATTTGTAAAGTCCCCAAGAGCAAAGATCCATGACCAAAGCCTGAACTTCACTCGCTTCTCCAAAAAGGAGCAGATCATCCGCAAAAAATAGATGAGATAAAGGCGGACCATTTCTAGAGATTTTTAACGGTTTCCAAAGACCTACTACTATTTATGCTTCAATTTTTGGCTTAAACTTTGCATCACCAAAACAAATAATTACGGGGCAATTGGATCTCCTTGCCTCAGTCCGCGTTTCAGTTTGAATGGTGGGAGCCGATCCCCATTCCATAAGAGCGACATCGAAGCCGAAGTCATGCAGTGCATGATGAGGTCACAAAGATGCCGATTAAAACCTGCTGTAACAAGAATCTGCTTGAGAAATGTCCAATCCACAGGATCGTAAGCCTTTTCTAAGTCGACTTTGACCATCATCACTCCTTGCTTCCCTTTCTTGTGCCGCATATAGTGCATAACTTCCTGCGCAAGAATTATATTTTCCGTTGTTCCTCGACCCGGAATAAAGGCTGCTTGGGTCTTGTCAACAAGTTTATCAATAACCACGCTTAAACGATTGCCTAGCACTTTGGTAATAATTTTGATTATGACGTTCACAAGAGCAATCGGCCGGAACTGGGAGCTAACTTCTGGGTGATCTTTTTTGGGGATAAGAGACACAACAATTTCATTCATGTGTGCCGGAAAAGTCCTTTTTTGAAAAGCCGTGGAGACAAACTGAACTACTGATTCCCCCACAATATCCCAACACCGTTTATAAAAAAGTGGAGGTAGGTCGTCTGGTCCTGCAGCTTTGTACGATCCCATATAGAAAACCGCCGTTGTAATCTCACTTTCACACACTTCTGGATTTAAAAAACGCAGATATGTTTCATCTAGTATTGGCAGCGTTATAGGTTGATCTATGTCAATGATGGCCGAAGTGTTCGCATGGATAGCCATGAAATGTTGTTGGATAATTTGTTTGATTTCGTCCTCATCTTCGGTCCAGCTGCCATCATTCTTTTTGAGCATATGTGTCTGTGAACGTCGTTTTCTAATTTGCACAACCTTGTGGTAATACCGAGTATTTCTTTCCCCATCCACAAACCATTGCAATTAGGATTTCTGAATAATTCCTCCTGATCAAGGAGTTGATTATATTCCTCCAATAGCTCTTTCTCAAAATTCATTAGAAACTTAGAAGGTCGTTTGCTTTGCGTTCTCGGGATGCCATTTATACGGTTGAGAATATTCTGCTTCTTGTAAAAAAAATGTTACCGAACACCTCCCTATTCCAGATCATAGCAGACTCCATAAAAGAATTAATCGTATTAGAAATATCTCCATCAGTTACCTGCCAATTTGTCGTAGCAAAATCAGAGAAGTCGGTGTGTTGCAACCAAGCATGTTGGAAAAAAGCACGACTGGTATTTTTCTTTTTACAAGTGCTCGATATTAGAGTAAGGAGGAGTGGGCAATGATCTGAATGCGTTCTGTGACGTGATTTATAGAAGCGTCTGGGAAAAGGTCCACCCAATCACTCGAGCACCATCCTTGATCTAGGCGTTCCATACTCTTCTTACCTTTGAACATCGGTCCTTCCCAAGTAAATCGTGGCCCCTGATACGCAATCTCGATTAATTGACAATGATCAGTAAAGTTCCGAAGGCTTTCGACAATAATCCCCCCTATAGCTCTTCCTCCGTACTTGTCCTCTTGATTGATGACTTAATTAAAATCCCCGATAAGACAACAAGGCTTCCGATGTACCAATCTAATTTCTTCAAGATATTTCCAAAATTCATTTCAGAAATCTGGGTTGGTGGAGCATAAATCAACGACAGAATCCAAGCAACAACATTATCTTGCATTACTGCAACATTCAAACAATGATTCGTGCAAGGCAACAAGTTCAGTGTGAGGCTCGTTTCCTTCCAGAAACACCATATCCCCCCTGAAAACCCCATGCTTCTACTGCCAAAAGATTTGAGAAATTATTATTTTTTAAATCATTTTCGCTTTACGACTGGATGTTCTAGTGTCCAACAAGCACAGTTAGTCGGGATCATACTTATTCACATAATCCTTGAGATGTCGGTAAAAGGTTGTGGAAAAGGCTCAACGGCAATTCCAAACAAAGAACTTCATTAAGATGCACTAAAATCATCATTTCTACCCACCACGGATGACCGGCTGCTCTCTCGTATGGGATAATTCGCAGCACCTGGGTCAATGTCCATAGTGCAACCCGTACTCTTAATATCCGGAGGATTCGTCTTGACATATTCTGAGTTTACCACAGAAAGCATGGTTCGGCCATCACTTCCCTTATCACCTTCCATTGAATCCGGTAAAGGATGTTGGGGAACATGAGCTCTATTCGAAACATCCTGGAGGGCCATGGATAAAGCTCATCTCCTTAGAATGGTGACTGAGGAGCGTTTGCCTGGAAAGGTTGTATTACTGTTTGCAACTGGTGGGTCCTTCCGTTTATCACCAAGATTATTGGATGGTGGGGAAGTGCATTTTGAGTTATTCTTTGTGGGCTGGGGTAGTTTGTTTCGACATCTCTTTTGTGTGATATTTTGCTCCAGTTATGTCGGCTTTTGACGCAGCAGATATCTAGGGGGCCGAGCCATACATAGGCACAACTTCCATTTTTTGTTTCATAGCTTCAAGTTCTGTAACATTAATATCCTCTTTTTCTATAGGGTAATCATGCTCCTCTGCTTCCGTAGAGAAAACATCAAATCGGGACCCGGTAGGCCTATCCCCCTCCATAAATTGAGGACCATTTCCCAGGTTATTTGTGCCATCCATACTTTATGTTCTTTGCTGTTGCAAACCTTTGCCACCAGTGCCATATCTTCCCCAGTTTGTAGTCCTTCTTCGGCCACGGCCCGAATGGTCTTTCAAGAGTCGGACCTGTTTCAGCTGGGGTGTTTTTCCCTTGTTCCTGCTGCATTTAGAAAGTCTTCTTCAAGGGACACTCAACACTTCTGCGACAGAATTTGTTATAGCCGTAGTATCGTATGCGAAATAAATAAATACAAAGAAATAATACTTTTTTATTAATCTGAAAAGAAAATTACAATACAGTAAATGAAGAGAAAATAATCAAAGGATATTTCCAACTGAGGCGAGATGGAACTCTGTCCTTAAGACAAATTTGCTACGGCTTGTACCCCGGTTTATGCAATTGTCTCACAGGATTACTCAGTTACCTTTTCAGAAAAGATGTACTTCAATTTCTGAACCACTTCGAACTCTGATGGTGTTCTTGAAAAACTCTTCACTATGAATGCAGAAAAACTATTTTGTGCAATGGAATGTATGAATGTTGTTATATTGCTTGAATACTTCACTTTTTATCCATGATGTGAAGGCTTGTTTATATAGAGGCTTGAAGAAGCAATGGAAAAACATCCGCATAGATAGCTGATATACCTAACCCGCAACAGGACACTGTTCCAATGGATTGGGCCAGCCAACCCGGCCCAATACAAATATCATGGGCCTCGCCACATTTGTAGCGCCCCATTTATAGCAAGGCGGCGCTAGGTCTAGCCGTCTTTTCTCGTCCGCCACTTCCAAACCGGACGTATCTCCCTCCATCATATGGTTTCCTCTCCTTACAATCAAGGCAAGATCGTGCCCGATCGCCATCACCACGCTTATCGTCGCGCATGGACGACACACGCGGGCGCTGGCATGACTATTTACTTGATTCGGTGTATGCGAGATATTTATATAAGATACTTATGACACTTGTATGAGTGACTTCTTATTATATCATTATTTGTCTAGTCAAAGCGATGAGACCGACTTACTTGTCTATAAATAGAGGATCATATGTAACGAAGAAAGAGAGCGAATAATTAATACACACACCAAATCTACGCCCCTTTTGCCGCTAACCACCGGCCCAATCTGCATTAATTACTTTATGCTTATTCCGCCACCTTGTTCTAAATAACCGCCGTACCCTCTCCGGAGGAATCACTATAATGATTTCTTTATATCCTCAAGATTGACATCATTACCGCAAAAGCGATATTCCACGCAACATCGGTTGGCTCCGTTACCGGAAAAGCATCAATATCATTCTCGTCAAGATCATTTGCTCCACCGCAAGAGGATCTCGCGGCGGCGACAAGGTTGGATAAGCAATCGGATCGTCACAACCGGAAGGAACTCCTTCATCATCATCATCACATGCAAACTACTTTTCGAGTCCATCTATAAACATAAAGGTTGGTCAAATCTCTAGCTCAGTTCTTAATCATCAAGGATTCAAAAGAAGCAGAGCCCTTAAACTATCGCCTTTACTCCCAAACATACCATTTCGAGAAAATCATCAAAGCGAATAGCCAAATATCCCCATTTCGCACATACCCCTAACAACTTTTCTAAAAATGGTTGGAGGAAAAGCTATAAACCCTACCACCCCAGCCTAAGCAAATTCACGTAACCCCCATGAAGAAGGGAGGAGAGAACCGAAAGGTGATTTCTTCTGGGGGTGGTCTTGAGGAGGATATCACGCCGGACATGAGGATTTCATACAGGAAAAAACTCGTGCCCGCTTGATTGCGTGAAGAGAATTTAGCGGGAACTTCGTTTGAATGCTCTGAGGGCGGATAAGGCATCCGTATCGCCAAATTCGAATAGATTAGCCTTGCAGCACATATGGAGTATGTAGAAGAAATGCGGTTGGGAAATGAGCTTTTAATGCCGAGGACTTCCACCTCACCTATCCGAAAATTCAAGTCTCCCCAACCCGCACCACTCTAAAAATCGATCGACGGCGGCTCCCAAAAACTCAAGCTCAAAAAGCGAAACACAGGGAGCGATCATGCGGCGTCGCGTAAGAGATCGCTTTTTGTTATTGGGGCCCACGGTCGACGACGCAGTGCGACTCCCGGAACACAAAGAAATAATCGGTCGATTTACACTGCATGGGAGGGCAAACCTTGCGGACTTCATCGTAGAAACAAGTTTTAACTTCGCCACGACCAAACTCGCTTTATGCCAATCGGACCCGCAGAGGTCGAGGAGCGAGACGAGCAATGTTGGTTGTTATGCGTCGACGGGCATCGAGTCGGAATGGTTGTGGAGCGAGAGTCATTTTAATGGAACCGGGAACTACTGAGAGGAGATCGAAAAGGCTCTAAGGTTTGAGTTTGCCGCCACGAATAATCAGGCCGAGTATGAAGCGATCATAAGCGGGGCTCAAACTTGCAAAGGAGTTGAGCGTAGAGAATGTGGAGGTTTATTGTGACTCTCGACTTATCGTCAAACAAATCTCGGGATTATGACACGCATTGTGATATTCTCGAAAAATACGGTAAGGTTGTCCGAAAGCTAGCAACGGGTTTTCAATATTGCGAATTTATCGAGAATCAAAAGAGAGGACAACGAGCGAGCGGACTACTTATCAAAACTCTCTGGAGGAGGAGCTCGCGGACCCTTCCATCATGATCGAATATTTAGCGGCGCCAATCAATCGAAGCGGAGAGAGATTATGGATATAGACACCACCTGTGCCAGTCGCATGTTGGATAGATGAGATACAAGCATACATCGAAGCGGGCATTTTGCCCGATGAGGCGGACAAATCACGCACCCTCGGAAGAAGAAGAGCTGCGAGGTATATCATCATGAGCGGAGTTCTTTATAGAAGGTCGGCTACAAAGCCCCTTTACGGTGTGTGCGACAAGAGGAAAGCTTGGTGATTCTAAACGAGATTCACCAAGGCGTGTCAGCGGAGGACATCCAAAGCAAGCCGCTCTCACGGCACAAAAGGTTTTAACCGCCGGGTATTACGGCCTAGTATTCTTAAGGACTCACGAGAAGCTAGTCGGGGAATGTCCTAAATGTCGAAGCATCGCGGATATCCCACGATTACCATCGTCGAAGCGAGCATTGTGGTCGCGCCTTGGCCTTTCGACATGTGGGGACTCGATCTAATCGGACCATTTCCACCAGGAAGAGGCGGATGCAAAGTTATCATAGTAGCCGTCGATTATTTTACAAAGTGGATTGAGGCCAAACCTATGGTTAAGATAACCGCAAAAGCGGCGGGTTACTTTTTGCACGATCAAATTTTCTCTCGCTTTGGTGTTCCGCGAGCAGTGGTGTCAGACCACGGTCCACAATTTCGTACGGATTTTTCAAACCTTTGCGCAGAATTCAAGGTAAAGCATTGGCAATCATCTGTAGCATATCCACAGGGTAACGGTCAAGCTGAGGCCGGCAATAAGCAAGTAATTAAGATGCTAAAGAAAAGTGTGGATGATAAAGCAAAAGCGAGGAGGGTGGGTAGGCGAGTTGCCCGCCATCTTATGGTCTCTCCGCACCATCATCAAAACACCCACAGGTGAAACTCCTTTGCTTTAACTTATGGATCGAGGCAATGAGCCCGGTCGAGATGGCCACGCCAGAAGCATCGTGGTCGCTCTTTCACGACCCCAAGGATAATGCGTTGAATAAACAAATCAATCTCGATCGGTAGAAGAAAAAAGAGTAATGACCTATCAACGGTTGTTAAACTACAAGCAAGATAGCGAAGAGAGAACATGATAACCGTATCCGCGACCACTCGTTCAAAGTGGGGATTTCGTTCTTCGCAATAGGAAAGCAACGGGCATGGAACGACAAGGGTAAACTTACAATGACTGGAAGGACCTTATCGGTGGCAAAGGAGATCAAAAAGGAACCTATGTAATGAAGAACCCTGAGGGTTACGAGCTCAACAGGCCTTGGCATGCGGATAATCTTAAGAGATACTATATGTAATAATCGGATAGGGTTATGGCCATCCTCTTGTCAACGATAAAGAGCGTCTAGGCTTTCTTTGTAAATTTTTATCATCTAGCGGGGTGATCAAAATTTTATAAATCAATTTTACATCCCTTCTCACACTGACATTTTACTCAGCGAGAAAATTTTTAAGCAAAGGTCTCGGTTTCCCTCAACCTTCGTCAAAAGTGGGGGCAATATGAGGAGTTTTTTCAAGAAGCACGCCGCCAAATCTCATATCAAACAAAAGGCCACCCCCCGCGAAATTTAATTTCAAAAAGCAGTATCTTTGACATCAGATTTAGCAGAACGAATAGCGACTGAACAATTGGCTTAGATAAGATTCAAGGAGGCACAAATTGAAATACAACAGCGGCTTGGAATCTTATCTAACCCAAGGGGGATTGATCGGACTCAATAACAATAACGGAGGCAAACAAGCAAATATGGGCGAACAGAAAGCAAACCTCAATATACAAATTGCAAATGGAAAAGTAAGGAGTTATGCGGAAGAATAAAAATAAGTTGCAAATTACAAATCAAGTAAAGGCAAAGTCAAAACAGAATTTACAAGCAGATCAAGACAAAAGCAAAGCTAAGCTTCATCTGGGCGGCTGTCTTCGTTTTGAATATTGGCAGAGTGAAGGGAGGAGTGGAGTAGCTTGTCGACTTCTGACTCAGAGGAAACAGGCGGAGTGACGCCTTCAGCAGTCTGATCTTCAGTTCGCTCATGAGTTTCCTCATCATCTCCACCTTCAGCGTCGACCGGTTCGAGCTCGCGAATGAACTAACTCCCTCAGATTATTTTCTACAGCAGAGGAGCGACCCAATCAGAGCAAGCTTTGGAGCATAGGCCTCGAGCTCCTTATCCGAATAAGGAATCCGCGCATGGAAAGCCCTTAGTTCCTCATCGAAAGGGTGTGTGAGAATCCAGTCTCGCAAAGTTTCAACATCTGGATCCTCACTACCCCGGGCCCATAAACAGCGAGCAAGATGATAGCCGCCCTGGTCGAAGCCCATAACAAAGTTGTCGTCGACCTCGGCGCTCTTATCGGCCATCTTCTGATTCATAACGGCGAGTGCCTGATGAGCATCGTCGCATTTAGCTTGAAGCTGCTCCATCAAATCAAGAAAACTCTTGAGCTTTGGCCACACGCTCTGTGCAAGCTCCTCCGATCGGGCAGCATTCTGCTCAGCCTCTATCCGCACTTTGTCAGCTTCCGCCCGAAGTCTGTCGGCTTCTACCCGCAGATTTATCACCGTCGTCGCGCTTTATCGGCCGCGAACCCGCGCTTGCGCTCTTGGGCAAGCGCTTCTCCAGCGCTTTTTTTCTCTGCGATCACCGCTTCACTTTGTCCTTCTCAGACTCCAACTCGCCGTGAAGCTGCGCCATAGTGTCATGGGACTTTTCCAATGCTTTCTTGGACTCGTCCGCCGCTTTAGCACTATCAGCACTCAGGGATATGGTCTCGATATGGTCATTTATAAACTGGGCCAACCCAGTGCCAAACTGAAAGGAAAGAGATATGCGAGGTCAGTATCAACTTTGAAAAATAAGGCAAAAGACAAATATGGTAAAACAAAGGAAACTTTACCGTGCTCATAACGGTGCCGAACAGACCCCACAGATCTTCAGCGTTGGGGACAAAGGTACGGCGGCGTGGTCAGTCCGCCAGGGCGACCTATCCGCGATCCCGCGACCGATCTCAAGTTAATGTTTGAGGCGGAGCCCCACTTCAAGTGCTTTAGGGGAGGAACATCTGCGATCCCCTTCGAAATTGCCTTCGCCATCGAAATATTGAGGGGTTGGCTCATAAACCCCTCATCCAACCAGACAGCTGGGAAGCCCGCTGGCCCAACGGGCACATTTTTGGGCAGCGTGATCAGTTCGGTGCCCGCGACTGCGGACACCTCAGAAACCTTCTTGCCTTTATCAGCAGCAGATGTCGAGCCCACAGTAACCTCAGCAACCCTCACCTCTGCCTCTCTATCCGCAGCGGACTTTTCCTTGGTTTCATCTTTTTTGGATTTTTTGTGGGGGGGAGGAGCATCACGATCGCCGCCGATGTCATCAATGCGGACAGCCTCTTCAGATACGGCCCTTTTCTTCTGACCGGTAGGTGGCAACTTCGAGAGAGTTGTCTGTTTCATTGCCTTGCTCACCCCGGCTGTGGCCGTAATAGATTTCATCGGCGGCACGGCCGTCTTCTTCACCTGCGAGCTTGAGGTGCCCGCCGCCCCATCGGTCAGACTGACCTTTGGAAGATCAGTCTGCACTTTCACCAGATTTCTGGCTCTGTTCACCTCCCCAGTCGTCTTCGCCCGGGACAGAGAGTTGCGCTGAGTCAATCTATCCATGGTACCTGGAAAGCACGAAGCGTGTTAACAGATAAATATATGGGGGAAACAAGAAAGATGCAGATGCAAAAAGTAACAAGTAAGAATCCTACTCGGTGCTCGCATAGAGGGGTCGCCTCCACAGGTGGTACATTGGGATGGTAGGCATATAGCATGATGACATTCCCCGTACCAGTCGGGGTGGGTTGGCAACGGATCGACAGGAGCAAGGGGAGCGCCAACCCCCGCGGCAGGAAGCCCCGCCAACCCAAGATACGGTTCGCTAATATCGAGAAGCACTCTCCAGTTGTACGCGCGGGCTTGATCCTCATTCCTGCGAGTATAGCCTAGATCATCTTTTATTTCGGCTATGAACCCATCATCGTCGTCCTGGGTTTTGATATCTTTGAGGTGTTCGGTTGTCACAGAGTTTGCCGGCAGTTTTGCAAAAGGCCATCCCACCCGTGACTCCACCTTCATGCATCTCTTATCCCAGTCCGCTACTTTATCTGGGAGGTCGAATAATAAGCGGGGCCGACCACTACTCGAGCGACTACGTGGTTGAATCTGGCCGGCGACGCCTTTCCGCGAGAAAGAGTAGAAATATAGCAAAGCGCCCATAGAGGGTTCGCGCCCTTTCAATCGGCTGATTATAATAAAGGATGTCACGACGCGAACAACTCCCAAACTAAGGTCGCAGGGCATCACCCTCAGCTCCTCCATAAACTTCACGAAGAATGGGTGAAGGAGGCTGAGTCCGGCAACAAAGTGGTCGAAGTGGAGCCATATGTAATCTTCAGTTTCGCGGCCGCATTTCCTTGACACATTGTCCGCTCCCATGCTCGCGAATCGATAATCAGAGGGGATGTCATATATAACCAGCGACGACGTGTAATCTGTAAGGCTCCTCATTCCCCTCCACTGAGATATGAGCTCGCGGTCGACACTCTTTTGCGCATTCAGCTCGGCGGTAACTTCCGCGGACCTAATCTTGACAGACCTTTTCTTGCTCGCGGTCGACGTCCCAGGAATCCTAGAAGAACTCGCGGCCCTCCTACCCAACGAACTCAGCACCACCCTATCCTCATCCTCGTCATCGCCTACTTCCTCAATCTCACCACCAGCGGCGCCACTGCCAATAAGAGCGATTTCATCCTCCGGCTCTGCCTCTCTTGCTCTCATCAAGTCAGAGTCATCGACCATCTGCACCTCGTCGTCGGATCCGTAACCCGGCGACTACACGAACTTCCTCATTTGATTGAGTATCTTCTTAGAAGACATCTTTGAAAAGAAAAGGGCAAGGTGGACACGTTTAATCACCCAGACGTGATAGTCGGGTCGAGGTGAAAGCAGTACACCCCGACACCTCGCCCCTCTATCTTCTTTAAACAAGAAACTCGAAGAAAACCTACCTTTCTCCCAAGCATTAACCCAGAAAAACCCCAGGCAAACTACCCCAATCACATGTGCATTCATACAGGAATAAGTGATATGTCACATATAAGCGCAAGCAAATCATGGAAGTAGCATAAGCGGGGATTTAGCGAAGACAAGCGTACACAATGCTCAAAAGCGGGATCATCAGGATCATATACTACACCAAAGCGAGACTAGGGCAACATTCATATACAAAACGCAAGGAAGACAAATCAAAATCACAATTTATTGAAGGAATCAAAGTGAAAAACGGAAACGAGAGGGAAGGTTTTGCTACGATCGTTGAAAAAGGGTGAAAAGTAGATCGATTCTTTGAGGAAAACGCTTGATCGAGCTCTGTTAAACCACGCCGAAATCGCCTTCGCCGGAGTTTTGTTATCACCGAGGTCGGTTTCACCAAAAGTGGTGAATGGTGGAGGAAGACCCCCTTTATAGAGGAGGAAAAGGCGGGAGCAGTTATCACGATTTTCGAAATTCAAAGCGTTTCAAGCGTCTTGTCTCGTGATACGTCTAAGCGGCGTCGGTTCAGTATCCCAAGAAACGGCAGCCAATCGAGAATAGGCGGCGATTCGGATCATACGCAACCTCTCACGTGGATCGACGCGACGTTTGAACCATCGATACATTCTTTTCAATTACGGTCGCCCGACTACCGGCGGTCATCTTTAAGCCCGGCGAAGCGTTGTCGGCGACTTAGCCCACCAGAGCGTTGTTGGCAACTAAGGCCGATATAGCGATTATCGGCGATCAAAGCACATTATTTGCAATGCACGCGACAAGTTATTAATGGTTTCGATGACTACGATTTAAGCCCGACAAAAGCGTTGTCGGCGATTAAGCCCAACAGAGCGTTGTTGGCAACTAAGGCCGATATAGCGATTATCGGCGATCAAAGCCTGTTCGCTACAAGCACAGCAACTACAGGTGGTATTCACTTCTTTGACATACTTTCTACTCTCCGCCTGGGCGGGCACATCCAGTCGCAGAGTAGGGGGCCATTGATATACCTAACCCGCAACAGACACCTTTCCAATGGATTGGGCGACCAACCCGGCCCAATACAAATATCATGGGCCTCGCCACGTAGGCGCGCCCCATTTATAGCAAGCTGGCCGCTAGGTCCTAGCCGTCTTTCTGTCCGCCACTTCCAAACCGGACGTATCTCCCTCCATCATATGGTTTCCTCTCCTTACAATCAAGGCAAGATCGTACCCGACGATCGCCATCACCACGCTTATCGTCGCCGCGATGAATGACACGTGCGGGCGCTGGCATGACTATTTACTTGATTCGGTGTATGCGAGATATTTATATAAGATACTTATGACACTTGTATGAGTGACTTCTTATTATATCATTAGCTGTCTAGTCAAGAGCAGTAGACCGACTTACTTGTCTATAAATAGAGGATCATATGTAACGAAGAAAGAGAGCGAATAATTAATACACACAGCCAAACTCTGCCCTTTTTGCCGCTAACCACCGCCCAATCAACATTAATTACTTTATGCTTATTCCGCCACCTTGTTCTAAATAACCGCCGTACCCTCTCCGGAGGAATCACCTATAACAGCCTTATATCCTCAAGATTGACACTGTTACCGCAAAACTGATATTCCACGCAACATCAATAGCCATTAATGCATTTACTCCCACTACTTCCACTTTGATATCATTAATAACAGTTTCGTATTTATTAGCCATCAGTTTCTAAGAAACTGAGCATTTAGTGAATTATATCACTCGGCTGAATTTCAGCTTTACTCAGCTGCCGGCACTTTGCCGAATTTCAGCTTTACTCAGCCGCCAGTACTTAGCCGAATTTCTGCTTCACTCAGCCGTTGGCAATTGGCTAGCTTCACTCAGCCGAATTTCTGGAGTCCAAAAATTTAATACTTGCCCAGCCCAAGGCCCTCGGGCCCACGAAGGCCCAATTCCCCAAGCCCAAGGGTCAACGGTCAACGGGCACGGACGGGCGGAGGCGCGCGCGCGTGTGGCAATTTTAGCAGTACATCATCTGTCTAAAACCATTCTGAACTCTCTCCCTTTCTCTGGTAGTTTATACCAAACATCAACTGTCATCATATAAATACTTGACATTGGAACACTCATGTTCCAATGTGGGACAAAGTTTTACACTACTTTACTTCTCATATCTCACAACAACTTAAAGCGTTAATATCTCATTCACCCGTACTCCGAATTGAATGATTTAAAATCCTATTGTCAACTACGTAGCACGTAGTTTCCAATGATTTTAATAAAGTCTCGATAACTTTAATAAAAGTCTATCGAATTCGCTTTTTAAAATAGTTGTCATAAATGATTAAAAAAATCGATAAACTCATTTCCCATCTATTTTCACCAACAGAATTTACCGCACTCGAAACAAATCATTTGAAGCCCTTCATACTCTATTTTAAGCTTGTGGCCATTCTGATGGATATACAGAAACCCGAATCCGGATCCGATCCATAATTGGATCGTCAGATCCGATTCATAGCACCGATCGAGACACTCGATCATGCACAGCGCAAGCTACGAATAAATTCGCATGCGATTTTACCACGATTCTATTCGCATAATAAATTAAACTACAAGAAGGTTAGTAGATTTACCCCAACCGGAGAGAAGCCGTGATCTTCCGGATTGTATCTGCAAGCGACGACTGGTGGAGTCGATCCTCGTAGTAGAACCTCCTTGAATATGCTAAAGAAAAACCCTAGTTTTTCTTCTTCCCAATGGCTAAGACAAGAAAACAAAATTTCTCTCTTTTATTCAAAAAACTGGCGTGTTTTTCTTTTCTTCTAAAATGGCGTTGGTTCATCAATTTTTGTGTTGGGAGAAACTCTATTTTTAATTGGAAAATAACTAATAATTTAAGGTTTATCTTTTACACACAAATTTATCTTTTCCTTTTAGGAAAATAAAACCATTATATAAATTTCATGTTTATCCAATAAGAAAACTAATTTTTTATTTATAATTATTTAACACATAAATAATTATATTATCCACATTATAATTAATTAGGAGAAAATTTCTTTTCCCCAAATCAAATAAATATGGCGCATTTTTATGCCATTTGGGATAATAGAAAATGTCTTTTCTATATTACATATTACTTACCGAATAAATAATATCCGCATATTCATTAAATAGACCAATTATTTAATTTATTCTCGAGGTTCCCTAAAACGAGAAAACACTCGCGTGTTAGGATCCAACCCGGGGACCATGGACCTATAACCAGTAGCTACAGTAAAATGAATAAAATATTCATCGAACAGAATATTTCTACTCAACTTATTAATTCCGGAAAATTACGCCACCATAAATCTGAAACTGAACTCTATCGATTATAGATATAATTTATTCTCAAAACGTCGAGTCGATAAGTGTCAATTGATATAATCATTACATACAGACTAACCCTCCATAGACTATCCGTAATGAAGCGGGATTATTTCCGTAAACTTTCTTCACTACATCTTATCCTTATTTACCATTAACCCACTAGTGATCAATTAGTTCATAACCAATACGAACTCCGCGGATCGATCAGTTCCTAAGATTAACAAATAAGGGGATTGTCTTTCTACTTCCCGCAGGAAGGAATTGATTCCATATCTGTGAGACACACACTTCTCACTCATTCCAGAATAGTGCCAACGTGAAAGTGATTCGGACCGCGCCTCTTAGTGATCCTTAACGAACACATCAAACCCTATCCTAAAACAAGTAGGAGTCTGTAATCACTTCAGGATTAAGGATAATCCATATATGATCATTTTGTGATTTAATGAGATTTCTCAATCACGGATATATATGAGAAACGCATATTAAATCGGTCCAGTCCTATATGACTACATCATATATAAATGCCCCACTTTAGATAATCAATATCGACGGTCCGGATAAGACGGCCACACCATAAAGTGTTATGAGCGCATTAATGGTGGTTTAATCAATAGACCTCAGACTTTGATTAAATTCACCACGGACTAACGGTTCAATTGTATCACCATAAACTTAATCCTCATGTGTGACACACACTAAGTTATATGGCTACATATGATACGACTTGGGGTTTTCAGTAGTGTATTACTTATAAGCACGAAGCAAATAATAAGATGAGAATAAATCTGTCATTTATTAATTCTAATAACAATTACATAAATTGTCTTTCGGGCGCTACTTCCAACACATTCATCACTACATGAGTCTCTAAAACTCGATCGAAATCGACTTCTATACATATTCTTGCAAACCTTGCCCTGGTCGATGCTTGCGTGTAGAGATCGAGTTTGATCAGCTTACCAATTTCCATCGCAAAGTCTTCTAAAATTTCTTCGTCAAACATCTTATGAGGAATCTGGCGTATTCGGATCCATATAAGAGTGGACGTAATCCTCTCGTTCGCAGGGATGAAAAACGGCCTCCATTTCGACACTGTAAGATAATGACCAAAAACTCATGGGCCGTTCATCAGCGCCCATTCGTAATCCTCCTTGTTCGTAAAACGAACAACAAAGTAGCCAAGATCAAGATCAACAAGTTGAATGACTCCTTGTTTACACCACAGGGTTGAAAGACGCTGGTAAAGTACCTTATACGATGCAGTTCTTCCCAAAAGTTTGATGATTAAGGCTCGTCTCCATGGTCTCCAAAGCTCTGCACATCTCTCTAATGGAATTTCGAATCCTCTGATGTCTTTTTCTGGTCCCCTCCGTCGTTCCGGCGTAGAGAGCCAATCAGCTATATCGGACTTGTCTTCGTCTTCACTAGTGTAATAAATCGTATCAGACCTCTGTTGTTGAACAATATCCACCCCACTTCGTCTTCCCCAAACTGTCTCATTAACAGTGTTAGGAATTCTCCAGTCCCGTGGTGGTCCTAGATCGTGCCCGTAGTGAGCTGAGAAGTCCTCTTGGTGATTGACGACATCGTGTTCCATGGGAGGAGCCCGATGGCGGTCGAAATTTTGATTAAACGGGAGGAAAAGATTGCAGTAACCGGAAATCGCCGCCTAGGGTTTCTTATTATTTTATTGTAGTTTTATATCAATGACTCTATCAATATTTTATTAGATTAATAGATGTCTTATCATCTGATTAGTTAAAGTTAGGTTGTATATTGATTTATCTATATAAGCAGGATCGTGAACATAATCAAATGTTCACGAGTAAATTCATTATCGTTTGTTTCAGAAACGAGCTTAAAATATTGTTCAAGTTTGATTCGTTAAGCTAAACAAACGAACAATCACAGATACTAACGAGTCGAACATAAGCTCGTTTGTGAGCGGCTTTGTTCGTTTAACATCACTATTTGAGTCATAATTGCCGAGTAACTACTTTGAGTCGCAGTTCTCGTTTGCCTTAAAGCGGTTAACTCCAATTAACAATTTAATTATACCTCAGTTTTATATCTTAATACTATTTATTTCAATTTATCAATGTGGATATTACAAATTTTTATTTAGGCGGTGTCAATGTCAGCTTTTCGATTCTCTTCTGAGTGCACAACGATAAAATTTGGGTCAAGCTAGCTTTCAAACTCGAATAAGAGTCAGACTATGTGAACTGTTTCCAAGCCGATTGGTGTGTCGTTAATAGTGCTTTAAAACGAACAGAGCCGCTCATGAACAATCTCGTGTTTGGCTCGTTAATGTTCGTGATCGTTTGTAGGCTCGTTTGCTTAACGAGCCGAGCTCGAACATGATTGTAGGCTCGTTTGCTTAACAAACGAACACGAGCTTGGTTCGCGAACGTTCGATTATATTCGCGAACGTGCTTATATAATACATCAATTTACAGTAACCCTGACTCGAAAGAGGATAATTCATTCATTCATCTAATAGATATTATAGATTGAATTTATATAATATTTAGATATTTTTATAGTAATTTAAGTTGTGTAATATATGTAATTTTAATGTCTGACTTGTTATTTTTACATTTGCAGTTTATGTTTTATATTTTAACGAACCGAACTCGAGCCGAATTCGAGCCAAACTCGAGCCGAAAGACAGAAAATATGTTTAACGAGCCGAGCTCAAACACGAGCTCGAACATTTCATCTTTTAAACGAGCCGAGCTCGAACATAATTTTTTGTTTGTTTAACAAACGAACGAGCTCGTGAGCTAAACAAGCTCGAGTTCAAACCACCAATACTCGGCTCGGCTTGTTAACAGCTCTAGTCGTTAAACCACAAAAAATAAACACATCCAACCTCTATAACGAGTATAGTGGAAGTATGGTTCGATTCCTCAGGGACCGGATGATTATTTCTTTCAGAACAACAATAAAGAAATCCAAGTGGCTGTGAATTTACCAAAATTGCAATAATTAAAATAAGAGTTCTAATAATCGAGACAAAAGATATATAAAGTAGTGATAAAATCAATAATAAGAAGGCTACAGGTAAAGTAGTTATTTCCACATCGATTCACTCGATTGATCATTGACACAAGAATGACTCACTAATTCATTGATAAACTGGTTATAGTCACCGACAACCGCCAAGTGACCAATCTCCCCTAAATTCGATAATCAAGAAACGGTCGTTAATTATACTCTAACCATAAGACACCCCTAGACACGGTAATAAGAGTTTGGAATCCCGGAAGCATTAAAATTTGAGAGACCTAATTCAAGGTACTAATCTAACCGGACTAATTTTAACCTAGATTATTTATTTTTGTGATGGCGGATTCTACGGGCTACGAACCGGCTAAATCATATCACTTATCACTCTATCAAAACCAATAAATGTTGATGTATTTATCGTTTTAATTGACAATCAACTACATAATTGAACTAATTATCCTACAGAAACAACTAAATCAAATATATAGTCATCAAGTTTATGCCCGGAAAATGAATAAATATCAGGAAATCAACGAGGATGAAATCAATTAGGTCTGACAATCGAATCAATCGAGGTTTCAATAATACTTTAACTCGAAATAAATAAAATTAGAAAGTAACCATGATCGTAGAAATAACAAAATAATTCATCAAAGAGGTGATATCATACTGTAATTTATTCTTACAATTGAATGGAGAAATAATAGCAGCAGCCCTCTTCGATCCCTTTCTTTTGCCGTCGGTGATGTAATGTGTGTTGTCAGCCAATCCACGCCAAATACTTGTAAAAGAGTATGAATTAGGATCTCTGCCGTGAAGCCCATTTCACAGCACTGCCGTGCAAGTGTAATCGGCTCAAAACAACGTCGGTTTGAGCCATATTTTTTTTTTCCGCTTAAGATCAAAACGGCGTCGTTTTGTCTGATAACCTTATCACCACAGAGGAAACAACATGATCACAACAGAGGATCCACCCTCCAAAAGTATTGCCGCTTCTTATTTGGGCCTAGCCCATTTATTATTATTTTTCTTTTCCATTTAATATTTAAATAAACTAATATCCTAAAATCTATATATATATATCTTATTATATATTTTCAAGGAAAAAACTGTCAATTGACCCGTTTTATCCGATTGACCCGCCCCATACCCGCCCCTTCTACTCATAGTGTCATTAAAAAAAATCAAACTGCATCGCCCACGTCCTCCTCTCAAGCTCCCCACTATCGTACGGCCCTTTTCCATGCCTGAAAAAAAAAAACGGAATCCCCTCATCTATTTTCAATCCATAAAGTCCCTCTTCTCCTCCCTCAAGGTGGTAATTCTTTTTACTCAGGTATTGTGCATGTTTTTTTTTATAATTTATTTTGATTGATATTTTTCTTTCCATATTTGAATTGGGGATTATATGTGTAATTCTTAGCTGTTTCCGTATGCAACCGGGTGGCGGGGCACAGTGGGGCAATGGCCGTGTCCGGAGCAGAGCTGCTTCGCCTATGTGTCCGTCATGCATCAACAGCACAGCAGCTTAGGCTTGAGCAGCAGCAACAGCAGCGACATCAGAGAGAGGTTAGGATTTTTATTTTTTTAATTTATTGTGTGTACTTTGTATTATTATTGTCAATTGAGGTCATTTGCTTAGGATTTGGATGCGGATATGAGGTCAGTGCAACCATATAATATAAATGTGGTTGTGAAAAGGGGAACAATAAATTGCTTGATAATTCTTTACGTAATTTGGTTGATCTTGCCAGATTGCTTTGATCCTTCCTTTCCCATTCCACTCTCTGATTTGTGTGGCTGACAATTTATTTTTAACTTTTTCTTTATTTTAGAATATTACTAAAGTGCGAGCTAAAGAAGCTCTTGAATTTGTCCAGAATACAGATAGGTAATTTTTCAATCTTCTAATCACTATGGTTTACTGGAACAGTACTATGTATTGAGTATTTATATGTTGAACTTGGATACTCTGCTTTTGTGGTTCTCCTTGGCTTTCTGTTAGCATTAATGGTTATAATTTTTGCATCACCATTTTACAGGGTCCAAAGAATTGTCTAGAGATCAGGTGTTGGAGCACTTAGGGTTGAGTGTTGCTGGTGCAGGCCGGTGAGGTGGGATTCAGAAAGTTGGGATTATTCATATTGGAATGGGTTATAATGAAGTTACCAGGTTTTTCTTGCCTGCATCCGACTGCTAATATGGCATTCATTCGGTGCGGTTTGTTGATCAAATAATTGATCATCTTTTTTATTCTTCATTGATGATAGTTGTGCCATGAATATTGAATCTTTGTTGAATGTAGTTGCTTGATGAGTTGCCGACAGATCAATGGCCGGTGCCTCCAGGAAACAGGGCTTTAAAGTGTACCGGTGTGGTGTTGACTGTGGCAGCCGGTTTGCTCGGGGCCTTTGCATCAAATACCGGTGCTAGGATTACCACTTTAGTTGGAGGACCTTCCACAGAAGGGCCAGCAGCTGTAAAACTCTTGCCTTTTTGGTTGAAAATATCATGTTATTCATGCTTTTGGTAGTTTACTTTGTGAATAGTGTTACCATGGCCATATGAACTCTATTATTCTGGTTTATGTGTATCAAATTGTCATATTCGCATTGATCTTCATTGTGGAGGTTATGGTTTTAATGAGTGTCGTGTATATGCATATCTTACGTTATTTTATTGCATGATTTTGAAGTTTTTGTTGCTTCCATCTTCATGTGTTACCAATACACGAATGCTTGAAGTTGAAATCGAATTGTGGAATTATTAGAAATTCAAAATGCAACTATGCAAGTTTATTTAAATAGATTCAAAGGCAATAGGATAGTCACATTTTTATTTTGGAAAATTAGTCTCAGAATATATTTTGTTAATTAAACGTGAGTAATCTGAAGTGCATGCTATTTGTACAGTTTGACTTCAAGTGATGTTATGGTCACTTGAAAGTGATTTCTATTGCTCATCAAAAATGACAAAATCAAGGTCCGTAGATTTTTAAAATTTTCAAGATTTGAAGAATAAGAGTGGTGGTGGATTGGCGCCATTGGGTTTGCCAAGGCAAGTTAGTTAGCTCAATATTTTCATTTGTCATGGTGAAATTTTCTTCAATTCTATTTGAGTTTTGATCTTTTTCTCGAATTTATTATTGTGCGGAAAAGTTGGATGAACACGATCGCGCCACGAAATACCGGAGCGTGGGCATAATAGTAGAGTGTCACCGGTATCGTCGGAAATGTTCTCAATGTGATTATCCCGATTCCCCAATTTGCGGACATATTTGTTTACAAAGCAGGCGTAAGCATTATATTTGTCTCTTTGAATCTTGGGAATGACACTCCCACATGATCCTCTATTGCACGAGGATTTACCCGTCTTGATGTGCGAATTTTTACTACGTTTTGGAGGAGATTTTATTCGAGGAGGCTGCGAAAAGTGAGGATTAACATGGTTTGTTCTTCGCCCGGGAATATATTTGGGTTTCCATGCTTAGCTCGCAATATATACACAATGCTTTAAGGTAAAAATTTTGTATTCAAACGAAGAAGGCATTGCTTTGAATGCGATACCGTCTTTTATGATTCAGTTTTTGATTAATAATGAATACTATTTGTTACAGGTGTTTGTTTCTCAAATGAATGGGAATAACTATTCTTCACATTCTGCACATTCATTCCATGTCGGTAAAACGAGGTTGAAACTTAGTAAAGGATGGATTACAAAGGCAAGGGACTCATATTCTGGATCAATGCAGTCATCGCAACAATTATCTGGCGTATCTACGGATCACTTATCGATATAGTCTATACACGATTGTATGAGGAAAAAACTCGGTTCTTACCTGTTTTTCGTGTAAAACAAAAACAAAAGAATCAGAGTCTTTTCATGATATTTAAAAGTGTTGTTTTTCTTTAAATTCAGCTATGCGGATTCCGAGGATGGGGGAATTCAGGTGCAAATACATTTCAGTCCAATTTGGTACAACTTGAATATTAGTTATTTTTTATCACTATATGTGGTTTTACTATATGTTCAAAATTCTTGAGTTGCTCAATGTTTAGAAATAATGTATGATGCTGTGTAGAGTTTATCATAATAACAGTGCTGTTTCACATTATGCTCATATATTTACAATGGTTCACATATTTTCTTTTTCATTTGCTTACATATTTTTAGTTACATTTTTGTACCCATTGAACTTTTGTGCATGCATTTTCCTATTGAGTAACTAATCTAACATTTTGAATTGTCTATTGTATAGTTGCAGAAGAGATTGCTACTCACTCATCTCAACTTGCTGAATTTGGGTTACCGGGTTAGTGTCTTAGATTATGTATGGAGGAAGCTTTGAATGACAATAAGACTAAGGTTCCAATATGATGTTTTTTTTTTGGAATGAAAACATAGTTTAATTAGTTTGGATAGTGGATATTTTCTCATGGACATGAGTACCATTGCAGAGTACATGATTGTTATGAAAAAAGAATCAAGTACTACGATATTTATTTGGTTCATATATGAATGAAACTCTACATAGGTATGATTGTTATGAAAATAGAATCAACTACTACGATATTTATTTAGTTTATATATGAATGGAATTTTAAATGAGAATTCAAATCAGACAACATGACCTCTTATTAGTACGATATATTATTCACTACTTTTACGTTACACGTAAATTATAAACGTCATGATATATATATTACCTCATCATAAGTTTCAAATATAAACACAACATTTTTGTAACATATCATTTTCCTTTAATACTCATTTTCAAAGTTTACGTCTTCCAGAGTGCATCGTGACGAGCTTCCTCTTGAATATATATATATTTGAAAGAGTGATTTAACCCAATTATCCAAAATTTTGCCCCAAACCCGCAAGCTGACCCGATAAAAAAGGCACGCCACTCATCAAAGGTCTCCAGAAAAAAAAAAACAAAACAAAACAAAAACAAACCTCCCGTAAATCCTGGCATCAATCCAAACGGCATCATCCATCCTTGATTTCAAATTCAAGCATACTAATCGCCGATCAATCTGTTACACCTAAATCAAATCAATTTATTCGTAGAACAATCCTACAGCTTTCAGTTCAAAAACAGTAGAATCAATGGAAAGATTAGCGGATGCAATGAACAGGGCGATAAAGAACAACACAGTAATCAACGTGTTTCTGGTAGGTTGCTTTGCGGCAATGGTATTAGCGATCATGCTTTTGTCTTACCAGACCTTTACTTTTGTTTCGCTCAATTGTCTCAGATTAGTTTACCGGTTTTTTTTTTTCGTTTTTTCTTCCGTATGATTGTATAAAATAAAAGTACAATTTCGGTTGTTGTTGCTTCATCGAAGCATCGATTAATTAGCGTTTTTTTTAATGTTAAATTGCTCTTTTTTGATTGTTTTGCCTTCAAGCTCTACCGTAAGATCAATTTTGATATTTTTGTCCATGAAATTGTTCAGAATTCTGAAGATTTCAATCTGAAACATGGATTTCCCCGAAGCTGGCTTATCTGAGATTGCGTAATTGTATTTATTTTTTCTTCAAGTATTTTTATTATGGGAGTTATACTTTTAAGGTTTGCTACATTATTCTGCTTGATTCACTTTTAACTATTGCAACGGAGGAAAGGAGGAAGATTTGCCTTCAGTGAAGGTATTTTCGCAGTGGCACAATTCATTTAATGTATTATTGAAATCTCTTCATCACCGTCAATCAATCTCAGGTTCCTTTAAATCTTTATGTGTATAAGTATGTTTGTTTGCAAATTTAAGTTAATGATAGCTTTAGAAGCTTCGGTTATTTCCGTGCATTTGCTCATGAAGGTATTGTTCTATAATCTATAGTGTAAATCTTTGATTTTCACACACGCGAACTACCCTTCCCGTAACTGCGCTAACCTCTACCGGTAACTGCGCGTCTGTGCTTTGGTGATAAGGAAATTCTGTTCATTTTAAAATTATTTGTACTCCACCCCAGGAGGGAGGGTTGAAAGCGGCGGGAAACTCAACGGTAAATGGTTCAACTTTCATTAGCGGAGGAAGAGAGGGTTGAAAGTGGCGGCTTGCTGAGACTCAATGAATCAATCTTTATTAGCTTCATGAATCTCAAACAATAGTTTTCTTCTATCTGTTTTGGTGATTCTAATTGATTGATTAACATATCGGGGTTATGTATGTCTCTTTTGATTCACATGTATCTACTATTATCACCCAATTCACTAATTCTTGGCCTACCAGTTTCAGGATTATCAATTAAAGGTTAGTTTTGAGATTTCGTTTAAGTTGGTTTTTCGGGAAGGGTCCTTTTGGGCTGGTTGGAAGGGGAGAGGAAGTGAGGTTGAGGTACCTTGATAGATGTCAATTTTTTTAGAGAGAAAAGAATACGAGAAAACTGGGAAAAGAAAAGTTGAGAGCAATGATACCTGACTAGATGGTCAACTTTTATGATATGTGCAAATGCTGCAGTTAATTAGGTTTGTCAAGGTGTCTTAATTATTTGACTGAATTATTTTGCTTGATTGTGGGCAGGATTATCATAATCATCGATTTGGATGTGATTCTTGAAAGATATGATCCTATTGGGGTTCTTAAATAGTTCCCAATAAAGATTGATAATGCCGCTTCGCCAGTTGCAAAATCATCTGGTCCTGTCTCTCCAATTAATCAAACAACGGATCTTTCGGGTGGTGCGCAACAATTTGGTTTTGTTTCAGCGCCGAATGCAAATTTAGCTGGTGGTTACCAAGCACAACCACTGTTATGGATCATCGTAACGCAGGTTCATTTTTTTCCTATAGTTCTTTTTTCGGCAGTCATGATTCAAGTCACTATACAGCTCCTATATATCATAGACCAGAGAATGGCATGGGTGTTGCGCGTCCTCCAGTTAATATTTGAAGCCACCTCAGCAATCTTATCAGCAGCCACCTCCTATTATGTTTATGAATAGAAGACCGATAGCTAAAAATGAAGCACCACCAAAGATCACACCCTTGCAGGTTTGAACCCTTATCAAAGTAGATGGACAATTAAGGCTAGAGTGACAGCAAAGGGAGATTTCAGGCGCTATGATAACAATAAAGGTGAGGGCAAAATATTTTCTTTTGACCTTATTGTTCAACATATTTCTTCGAGCTTGATGTTGGTTAATAACATGACCTTTTTCTTTTTGTCTACACGTTCCTGTGTTTTGTTTTTTTTTTTCTTCGTTTATGTTTATAGGTGTAGCAAAAGACTTATATTCGATCAGCAGAACCTTCATTAGCTGAAAGGAAGTTTTTCTTTAGCTGAAAGGAAGTTAATGTTCTGAATGTGTTCACAAATTTTTTCCATAGATAATTTTTTTCTTTCCAATTGATGTGTTCACCTAGGCCTTTGATGCAGCCAAAACTTTTACTTACTGTGAGGTTGCTACAACTAGCACCTTTTTGGGGTATTGGCTTTTTCTATCAGGAATATTGAAGTCATGTCGATATTGTTTCTATGATTATCTGTAGTGAAATCATGCCGTTGTATCAAACTTTTTGATTGTTCATCTTTATATTTGCAAACTTATGTGGAAGGATACTTTCACATGTTATAGTGGGATGCCTTGGCAGAGAAGCGCAACGTATTTTTAGTAATGTTCGATCACTACGGCGTATGTTCGATAATGTACCGATGTATTACCAAACATCACATCATTAAAAGTTTCACCTTTGCCTCAATTTATTTTGGATCTAAACATTTGATACTTTTAAATCTTCTTCCACATGTCAAATGGTTCGATAAATTTTCAATAATTTTTTCAGATGATTTGTCAAAGATTTTTGTTCGAACTCTTTTTGGAACTTCAATGCTCCATTATATTCTTGCTTATTCAAGTATGAATTTCGAAGAAGGCTTTATGCTTACATGTTCACTTAATAATAAAAACCAATTCTTAACCAATTTATTAATAATAGATATTTGGCGGATTGAGATCGATGATAACGCTCGATGGCACATATGTATTCTGCAACGGTTCGATTACATCAAAAATTCTTTATCACTTCTCTTCTCTTTGAGCTTTCTCTAAAAATCTCCAAAAACCGTCAAAACATTACAATAATACTCATTATATCTCCCAAGAATCTAAAACCTGAAAATCATCCAAAACACTCTCGGAAAAAAAGTATTTCTCGACAAAATAAATATAAATAAGCACATGAAACACCACCAAATATGTCTCTATGAACGGAATAAAAAGGGTACATAGAGAGAAATTATTCTGTGTAATTAAACTCCATTCATAGAGTTATTAGCTAAATAGATCAACCTGGACTGCTACTTCATTGAGTTCATTCTTGATTTAAATTATATATTTTAGATTGATTCACATAGGTTAACTTCCGGTGCTATTATATATCAAAAAATTAAAATTAAAATAAAAATTCCGGTTCTAACACACAAAAATCACCCGTAGTGTTCTCGACCTTTCTAGGAATCCCAAAAGTATTATACCACAACCATAACATATGTTTCTTCAATTTCTATTTTCTTTTGCTAGATAATGTCGAATTATCGTATAAAAAAAAATATATATATATATATATACATACTACATCCGTTTCAAAATATAAGTCGTCATAATTGTTTTCACACAAATTAAAAAAGTTGTTGAATGTTATAAATGTGATGATTAAGTAATGAAAACTGATAAAATTGATACTAAATTAAAAAAAATTGTTCATATAATTACATTCTTTTTTTCTTTTGGAAAAGGGAAATTCAATAATCAATTAAGAACTATCTACCAAAATAGCAGAGATAACAGAGTTTGGGGGTTGGGTGCCCAAGTTACAATAATTCGAAAGACTACTAGGGATAGAGAACCCTAGATTTGCTAATAGATCAGCCGGAATGTTACACGATCGGCTAATGTAAGCAAAAGAACAAGATTTAGCTAGTCTACAAGCTCTTTTAATTCGGGTAATAAGAGAACCCACTGGTTAAATATCTTCATCGTCCGAGTTGATTCTTGCAATACAAAGAGAGGAGTCTGATTCAACCACAATATTGACATTCCAGATCCTAGCAGCTTCGAGGGAACCATAGAGAATGGCATAGCATTCAGTGAATTCAACAGAAGGCACAGAGCCAACATTAATTGATATAGCACCGAGCAGCGCACCATAGCAATCTCTAATTGTAACACCGGCTGTACCAATTCCATTCCGGAAACAGGCATCAACGTTGGTTTTGATTGTTCCAGTCGGAGGTTTAATCCAAAGAGAAGGAAGCGGCTCTGGGTAAATCGGACCATTATCAATTGAAGAAGCTCGCTGGTATTCCGATAAGAGAGAAGGCTAGAAATCCGATCTTGGAGAAAGAGGGTTGACTCGACTTAAAGATTGTCTTATTCCTTTCAAGCCAAATGAACCAGAGAGTGGTAAAGAAGAGGTCAGCAAAAGCAAAGCGTTGATGTGAAAGGTAATAGATCTAGAAAGGAATTATGTCTCAAGTTCGCAATTTCACTAAATTCTGAAGATTCCTTCCGGAAAATTTTGATCCAGGAGCACTCAAAGAAGCAATGAATCCAGTTCTCCGAATAGCATCTACAAATCGAACAAATTCCATCCAAAAGATGACGGACGTGGAGATTGGAGGCACAAGGTAGAGAATTGGTAGCAATACGCTAGAGAAAAGATCTGATTTTTGGGGGAACACAAGCAGACCATAAGTAATTCCAAGTTTTCCCATTTGGTTTTGCTGTTGAAGATTCTTTTGGTTTTAGCATCCTGACTCCTGAGCTTATACTTTAAAGCTAAGTTGTACCCTAATTTTACAGTGTAAACCCCTATACTGTTGAAGGGCCAAGTCAGGTAGTCAATCGTGTAGTTTTGGGAAATGGGTATAGATTGGATACTCTCAACTTTGTGTGGTAGGAAAAGCACATTAAGGGTGATAGTATTCCACCGTCCATTGATAATAAGCTGATCAACAGTCTGTATAGCTCCATCCAAATGTCCAGGGTAGACATTAAAAGTAGGTACCCAAGGTTCCTGCAAAATGTTGATTGATCTTCCATCCCCAACAACCCATTTAAGCCATTTTTTCAGAAGATCCCTGCAGGTGAGGATACTTCTCCAAATAAAGGAAGGTCTAGTGCCCAAATTTGCTTCCAAGAAGGAAGATTCTTGAAGTACTTGTACTTTAAAATAGTGCTGACCAGTGAGTGTGGATTCTTGACCAATCTCCAGCCTTGTTTAGCAAGTAAAGCAGAGTTAAATAGTGAGAGATTTCTAAAACCCATACCTCATTGATCCTTAGGAGTGCAAATTTTTTCCCAAGAAATCCAAGCTAAGGAGCTCTTCTCTTGATTTTTATCCCATCAGAATCTTCTAATCATGCCTAGAATCTCATTAATCAATTTTTTGGGGAGATGAAAACATTGCATGACATAGGTAGGGATGGCCTGGATCACAGCTTTAATAAGAATTTCTTTGCCAGCAGGTGTCAGATAAAGGGCCTTCCATCCATTGAGCTTCTTTCAAATCTTGTCATTGATGTATTTAAAAACATCATCTCTAGACCTGCCAATGAGAAAAGGAAGCCCCAGATACTTACCTTTAGAATGTCCAATAGGGATAGACAAGATTTGTGTGATGTGATTCTTCAGATTCTCATCCATCTGTTTGTTGAAATAGATGTGGGACTTAGCAAGATTAACTTGTTGCCTAGAAAGATCCTCATAATGGCCTAGGATTCTTTGAATTTCAAGTGCATTGACTGGGTCAGCATTAGCAAACAATATGCTATCATCTGCAAAAAGAATGTGAGACAAGATAGGTCCATCTTTACCAAATTTGAAGGGGATGAGTGCACCAGTGAGAATAGACTGTTTGATTAAGGCAGTAAGTCCCTCAGAACAGATGATGAAGAGAAAGGGAGATAGAGGGTCCCCCTGCCTTACCCTTAGATGGATAGAATTTTCCAGTAGGTTGTCCATTAATAAGAACCTCAAAACTAGCAGTAGTGACACATCTGAGAATAAGAGCAATGAATTTAGGAGGATAATTCATCCTAGTCAGAACTTGTTCTAGATAGCCTCATTCAATTCTGTCAAAGGCTTTCACCATGTCAAGTTTCAGTGACATCTGGTGAGAACCACTGTGACTACCCCCATTAAGAGTGTGAAATGCCTCAAAGGCAGTGATGGCATTATCAGTGATAAGTCTTCCCTTCAAAAAATCACTTTGGGTAGATTCCACCACCTCATTCAGAGTCTTCTTTAGTCTATTAGCAAAGATGAGAAGAGTATTGCTGAGACTGATAGGTCTAAAATCCTTCAAAGAGGCTGCATCTGGAAACTTGTGCACCAAGGTAATGTGAGTGCCATTAATTGCTGAAAAGTCCCTCTCATGATTGAGAACATTAAGAACAAAGGATAAGATATCTTCCTTATAAATGTGCCAGTGCTTCTGAATGAAAATAGCTTGCATTCCATCAGGGCCTGGACTTTTCCTTCCAGGCAAGGACTTGAGGGCCTTAATAACTTCTTCCTCGGAAAAGGGTTATTGGAGATCTGCAAAATTTGTTGCACTGATCTGATTGAACGGCAAGCCTTCCAAAGAGGGGTTGTGATTAGTACCTGCATAAGATGAGAAGAGGTTAGCATAAAAGTTTTTTGCATATTCTTTGAGGTCCTCTTGATCAGTAAGAACAGCGCCGTCATCATCGAGTAAGGAGTCAATTCTGTTCTTGGATTGTCTAATGGAAGCTTTCTTGTGAAAGTAGTGGTATTTCTATCCCCAGATTTCAGCCAATTGGTTCTGCCCTGTTAAGGGTGATTTTGTACGTTTTATAACGATATATTTTACGATGATTTTCCCCATATTTATATTATTTGCATAAGAATTGGCCTTTATATTGAAATATTAAGCAAGTGATGTTTTAAGGGTCTAATTGCAAAAGTGATTACATTATGTGTTTAATTGATGGTTTTATGATTATTTGGATGATGTTACACTTTGCAATGGTTTTGATGTTTGTAGATGTGCAGATTTCGAGCTGAAAAGGGGATCAAAAGATGATACAAGTCGGATTTATTTGACATACAAGAGATAAGGAAGAGTTATATGAAGAAGAGAAGAGATAGAGATGAGAAGAATGAGATAAAGATGATGATATCTAGTCCAGACATACCGGACGAAAGCGCCCATGTCCCGTCTCAGGAGTGGACGGGCGTCCATAAAAGTGAACGGGCGTCCAGAAGGAAAATTTAATACAGAGAGTTCAGACGCCACTCAGACGGCGTTCACCGGGGCGTCGAACAAACGGACGAGCGTCCGACCTTCGAACGGGCGTCCACGACCGACCTACAGCAGAACCGACTTACTTTATCTATAAATAGCCGCATTATGTAAACCCTAGGATCATAACTTTACCGCACATTACTTTAAAACCCTAAATTGCGAGCAAGTCACCTCGGCCGGTGAGCCTTGGTGCTTGGCGGCCGAGGTGTTTCTTTCCATTTGCTTTATTTTCTTTGTTTTACGAAGCTTAATGCTTGGGGTCGCAATTGTTCAAACGATCGAATCTTCTTCTTCAGGTTTTATCTACTTTTATTTAAGTTTGTTTTATGATTTTATCTCAAAGTTGTATCTTTTCCTATGCGATTATTTGTTATGCAACGTATATCGGAAGATGGTTGCTTATTGATGTTTGATTTTGATGGAAGTCATGTTAGACTTAGATCACCATAGAAAGATTGGATTTTTAACCTTGACATAACGAAAGTTGATAGGTTGATTATCTAGGTTGCTAGATTTGAATAAATCTTACACCTTGTTTTGATTGATAGGCGAATTATCTACGGAAGTAGGATTCATACTTTTGATTAGGTGAACCACATCTTTAGTTAATCATCACAAGATAACCTTAGATAGAGATAGAGGGTTTGAAGGATTGGATGATTTTGTTTGTTCATTGTTAATCTCCATGTTCATCTTCTTGTTTATTTCCTTTTATAGTTAGTAGTTTAGATTTAGTTTTTATCGCTTTTATCCTTCCGGCTTTGGATTAACAATCCTCTGTCGATTTACTTTTCGTTTTTCGCTTTCGATTCCGTTTTGAATAAGTAACAATTTAAGGATTAATAAGATTAGATTTAACATCCCTTTTCCTTGAGGATCGATACCCGTACTTATCCAACTTTACTAGCAACTACCCGGTATTCGGCCGGTTAGGAGGTAGTTTTGCATGGTAGTATAGGTTTTATAAATTTTCTTTTGTTTTAATGATGCAAAATCTCTCCAACATGCCCCATTGATTCCAGTAGTCTTCTTGCATGTTTAACAGAAGGTCAATCTCAGCCATGAGATCTTTTTCTTTCCCAGTGTCATGAACATCTTGTTGCTGGATAGAGAGGAGTGTATCTTGCAGCAAATCAATCTTCTTAGTTAGCTTACCATACTTCCTAGAGCTCCACTGCCTGAGAGAATCCCTAACAGCCTTTATACCATTTTCACAATCAGTAGCATTAGGTGTTAGGAAATCTACGCGGGAATGCAGCGGAATTCAAAATTTATTTCCTATTGACCCAAGATCGACTTCGTTTAAGAAATAAACAAATAAGCTAGTAGACGGTGGTTACCTTGGTTGATCTAAAAGATCGACGCTTTGACCGTCTAAGGAGAGTAGTTCTGCATAGAGCCGCCCAAGTGTTAGGCCTCTACCGCTAGTCCACACGAACGACCCCGCTGAATCCCATCATGGATTGCTATTGGAAAACTCCGGTTGCTAGACCGGCCTTTTTCCCCTCTCTCCAACTCTCTATAGGATGCTCTCTATTTTACACAAGAACTATGAGCTCTTGCAATTGTGATGTACAAAAGAGCTTGTCACCCACCTCTTATTTATAGTGTAGGTGGCGCCCCATATAGTGTGGAGGAGAAGAAAACATTTTCCCAATGGGATCTTTAATGCGCCATCTCGAATGAGATCTTTATTCTTCTTTCTTTGGTCTCCATCTTCTGCTCCATTCTTGTTATATTTAATTCTATCTAATAAAATAAATACACCCTCCGCTTTGCAGAGAGCTACGGGAATTGGATAAATGCAGGAAAATAAACTAGAGTCACGTTCTTAACGGCCAGGACAATTTTAAACCAACAGAAAAATTAAATCATTCACATCTATCCTATCTATCGGTCGAGTCCATGATCAATCGGGGTCAATATAATCATATTATATCTACTATATCTAATCAATACAATAAAATCTTATGAAAAAGATAAAATTAAAATTTAACTACCTGCGTCTTAATTAATCAATTAACGTTTAATCTATTAAATAATTATTTCCAATCAATTAACTAATTAACATTTAATTAATTAAATGATTTTAATCGAAATAAAATTAACGATTAATTTTAAACGATTTTAATTTTAATTTTAATTAATTAGAACTATTCCAAAAATAAATCAAAATTAAAATTAAGTCTCTTTTGTTTCTTTCCTTTTGATTCCTAATCAAAAGGGATGTCTTTGGTTTCCTAAACCAAAATGCATCTTTCTAAACCAATATTGGTTTTTAGCGACCACTTTCCAAAATCAAAATTTTGGAAGTGGCACTGCTAAGCGCTTTTACAAATCAAATATTTGAAAAAAGTGCAGCTTTATTCCAAATCAAATATTTGGAAATGCCAAATAATTTTAGTTACGGCGCAGCCACTTTCCAAAATCAAAAATTTTGGAAGTAGCTGGCTAAGCAAGCTTTACAAATCAAATATTTGAAAAATTTGCAGCTTATTCCAAATCAAATATTTGGAAATGCCAATATTATTTTAATGTCATGTGGCATCATCGAAATGGCTTCAAACTATTTGAACCATTGGTTAGCCACATGACACAACTAAACAAAGGAGGAATTATCAATGACAACTATGAACCATATTGAATCACAAAATACACAAAACAAAAATTGGAGATCCGTTAGCATTGACCGGTCAACCGACAAAACAAAATAGGTTGCCCTCTTTGCCGCCACTTGCCGGTGATAGTGCCTTGCCGGTCGGTGAGCTCCCGATCTCCTTTTTTTTTCTTTCCTTTTCATGTATCACTTTTGCAAATCAAAAATCTTTCATCTTTTAATTACGTAATTTAAACGATAAAATTAACTACGCAAAATAACATGCTTATTGCTTAAGCTCGAAGCTCTCTCTCGATACCCTTTGTTAGAAATCTATGCGGAACGCAAATGAATTCAAAATTTATTTCCTATTGACCCAAGATTGACTTCGTTTAAGCAATAAACAAATAAGCTAGTAGACGATGGTTACCTTGGTTGATCTAAAAGATCGACGCTTTGACCGTCTAAGGAGAGTAGTTCTGCATAGAGCCGCCCAAGTATTCGGCCTCTACCGCTAGTCCACACGAACAGCCCGCCAGAATTTCATCATGGCTATTGGAAAACTCCGGTCGCTAGACTGGCCTTTTTCCCCTCTCTCCAACTCTCTATAGGATGCTCTCTATTTTACACAAGAACTATGAGCTCTCGCAATTGTGATGTATAAAAGAGCTTGACACCCAACTCTTATTTATAGTGTAGGTGGCGCCCCATATAGTGTGGAGGAGAATAAAACATTTTCCTAATAAAATAAGGAAAATATAATTGATTGATTTATCTCATTTATTATAATATCTTATATTAAATAAATATAGGATATTGTCAATATCTTATATTGAATATTTTCAAAATATTGTCAATATCTTATATTGACTATATTTATCTTATTACCATAAATCAATTTACACATGTGTATACATATCACATATATATTTAACACATACAAAAATCTATTAATATCATATATATATATATATATATATATATATATATATGTTTTGGTGCGCATGCATGCAAATCACCAATTTGCATTTAAGTACACACACGCATGTATTCATAATATATCTATATTATTTTATTTTATTAATATCTAATATTAATAATAGGTAATATCATTAATTAAATTACACAATCCAAGTGTATCACTTATACACATATGTGGCGCCACTTATCAATATAAGTGTATTTAATTAATCAACTTAATTAATATCTTGTATTTAATTTATTCATAATAAATAAATATCACCATATTAATTTACCACTATAACATTTATAGTACGAGATAAATTCTTTCCTTATTTGGTTATCACTATAACCGCATTTTAATCCGGCTAGATGTTCATATGTGTGTGACCCGATATGCTTCCGAATATGTTGGCCATAGACACAAAGTGCAAATTACGAAAATGCACTTCATGCCTAACGATCACGGGATAGCGTCTAGCAACACACCGTGACCCCCAATCATCGGAAGAGTCAAATGCAATGACTACTACCTTTCATGTGAAAGCGATTTACCGTGTAACTTACAATCCTATCATTTGTAATAATATCCATACGGTCGCACGTCGAGTGTCAAACATTAACGACCGTATCTTATAATCTGGATATCATGCCCTCTCGAAGTAACTCATTTACTCCCACTTTGCAAAGATTCACGAGAGCTAGACATTCCTTATAAGAAGGTCATTTCGGATATTCGATCCCAATCATAGGATACACGATTCCCGGATGACCAAACATGTATACTCCGCGTGCTTGATGATCATACCCAATCACTACCGCATGATGATCGCCCGTGGCTGTGGAAACCTCACTAGTGTCAAAGCATGAAAATCCACACCGTGATGCCATGTAGACTCGGTCCTAAGGATAATTACACAACCGTCACATTGTGTGACACTTATCCGTGTAAGTGGGTCAGTCTAACATACGCATTCTCTAATACACGTCCACGTACAGTCCAAGTGTCTCTACACTTCGATAGACGAGATCTATCCATGCCCTAAAGACAGAAGACGTCTAATACGTGCTAGCCTGTTCATACTATCAATGCCCTGTTTAATAGTACATCAGCCTAGAGACATTTAAGTATCAAACTTGTTAAAGTGATTAGAGATCTCATCAACCATAATCGCCTATCATGGTTTCTCTATCACAGTTTAATACTAAGGACGTTATCAAGTAACAATTCACAATTGGTTCTCAAAAAGAACATATATATGACAACAGAAAAGACATTTAATATATGTACAAACACAAAGAAATAGTAGAAATGATCCGACCCGGTCGGATCCGGTCCAACCCGATTGGGTTTAGGACACTATTTCAACATTAGGATGGGGTGACATATTCCAAATATTTGTAGAGATTTCCAAGCATTCTGGGTCATGGATCCAAAAGGGATCAAACCTAGGAACAAAATTCTTGTTTTTTTCCTTTCAAAGTGAAGAGGCCAAAAGAAATGACGATAGAGATATGATCACTACGAGAAGCACTGAGATGAGTTACAGAATAGCCATCAAACAAGGTTTGCCAAGCATTATTGGCCACTGCCCTATCCAATCTTTCCTTGATTTCGCCATTATGCCATGTGAATTTGGCACCAGAGAAGCCCAGATATTGTAATTCACAATCCACAAGAACTTGCCTAAAATTCTCCATCAAGTATCTAGGTTTGGGACCGGATCCAGATTTTTCAGACAAATGTAAAATTTCATTAAAATCACCTGCGCAATGCCAAGGTAGATCAAAGATAGAGTGAAGTCTTCTAAGGAGTGTCCAAGAGTCCTGTCTCTGACTATGATTGGGGTTCCCATAGAAACCAGTAAACTGGAAGACTTTGTTCAAGTAGGTAACAACAGAATCAATGTGCCCCTGGGACTTTCTTAACACTTGAACAGAGGTAGAATCGTTCCACATTAAGGAGAGTCCTCCTCTAGTTTCCTCGCTACTCACATGGAAACCAGAGGCAAAAATGCTTGTTCTAATTTTATTCATAGCTGCTGAAGTTAGTTTTGTTTCAGAGTGAAATATGAGAAAATGAGAATAGTTTTTAATCAGGCATTTGAGACTAGGAACTGCGTTGGGGTTGCCCAAGCCCCTGAGTTCCAGCAAACAATATTCATTGGGCTTGGTGGAGCTGCATTGCAGTCTCTACCGTTTCAAGATTTATGGTCAATTTTGATCTTTTCCCAGATGTGGAATCTTCCTCAGTCACATTTCTTTTCCAAGATTGTGCTCCAAGTTGGTTACATCTGCAAGAGGTCTAGGATTTTCTTGTTTAATCCTTTTTCCAGGCGCCAGCAGTTGTTAGGGGGGACAAGGGAGTGTTGATGGATTGTTCTTGAGTGAATGAGGTGCAAGAGTGGCCTGATTGAAGGATGGTAGAAGAATGGGTGGTATTAATTGAGTCATGGTGATTAGCAGGCCTGCTTGGGAGGCCAGCAAATTTAGGATGAGAGTCAGGATCCAGGGTTTGGAAGATGATGAGAGAATTATTAGGATTAGTAATTTGGCTATCGGTTTCTGGGTTAAGATTTAAAACAGCCTTTTGAGTTATGGGTTGTTGGGTGGGAATAAAGGCTATGGGAATAGAGTATGTGTCTGAAAAATGAGTTTTGGGTTGGGAATCTTTGGTAGTTGGAACTATTGGTATGATCGGGATAGGTGAGAGAGAGAAATGTAACTTTTCGGCCACGGTTTTGTTTTTTTTGGATTTTTGGTCAGAGTGGGGTTTAAGGTTAGGAGAGTGGTAGCTTTCAGAAAGGGACATGTCAGTGGCTTTATTTGTGCTGTCTAAGGTTGACTTTTGCGTGTTTTGAGTTTGACCAAAAGTCAAAGGGTTTTTTGGTGGGAAATTTGAAATTTTCTGGTTTTGGGCTTGGGTTTGTGAAGAAGAAGGAGATGCAGGTTGAGTAGTGGGGGATAGAGTGTGGAGGAAGGGTAGGGTTGGAGTTCCATATCCAGGAGTATGTGTTCCTTTACCAATTTTGAATGATTTGAAGCATTTAACCAGATACCAAATCTAAACTTTTTTTCATCTTCCAGGTTAAACTCTTCAGTGGTGGAAAGGCAGTTCTTTGAAGTATGGCCGAGTATACCACAGAAAAAGCAAAAGGATGGCAATCTTTCATATTGAGAAGGATCATAAGGGCTCTGAGACTTGAGCAGTTCCCTTTATCAGCGAGGAATACTCGTGAGCTTCAGGGTAGAGGTTTGTTCGAGTTTAATTTGGCTCAATAGAGTTCCGTAGGAGAGAAAGACAGGTGGTTTGTTCCTTACTCTTCTCTAATTTGAATGAAAGTGCAATCTGAGAGTCCAAAAGCAATTTTCTTACCAACGTTACCTGTATGTAGATGCATAGGCAAGCCCTGAACCTGAATCCAGAACAAAGATTCATCAAAGGCTTCACTTTCATGGTTTAAAGAGGGTTCCCACTGCTGCAGGACGAGAAGAATGTTGTTAAAGCACCAAGGACCGTCAGCCAACACTCTTCGTTGATCTTCAAGGAGGTCGAAAGGGAATTGACAGAAATTTTTGTGCAGTTTTACCACCTTGAATTTAGAAGTTACCCAGGATTTTTCCATGGCAATCCTAAGAATTTTGATCGGTATATCCTTTGTAGTAATAAACTTCCCAAAGAGGCTAGATCTATTTTTCTGTATACCTTCAGAGATATCAAAGGCATTGATTTTTTTGGCTAGATAGGAGTTTCATGGATTTTGAGATTGGAGATAAGATTGAGAATATCTTTCTTGTCCATTGCACTGAAAGAGCCAAGAATGGCTAGAGAAAAACTCAATAAAGTTGGAGATGTTCTAGAGAGAAGGAGGAGCTCTCAAAGACAGAGAGAGATCCTGAAGCGTTTTTTCTTAGTGTTAAATTTCTAGTCTAAAAACTGGAATTTTTAGTCGGTATAAAAACTGGAATTTTTTTTGAGACGAAGTTAGTATTTATCATTTGTCATCATCCCCTATTTCTAACCAATGAGTTGTACATTCTGGGACAATACGTCATATATATCAATATGAAAATATATTAGGTTATACAATTTTTAAGATCAAATAATTTATTTATATTATAATATGTAAGGTTCATTAATCAAAGAGCCTTGCTCTCATCATTATCAATAGTTCAGTGATATGTAATAAAAAAAAACAAAAGTAATTTATATAAGATTCCCTACGACATGTACTCTTTGATTGTGACTACGTCAGGGAGATCTGGACGACCTCGCCTTTTGATAGTCAGCAGATGTAATATGGATCGAACTTCAAGGAGTTTTTGGTGCAATAATTTTCACGCCGGATGAGATCTCTACTTTTTGTATGCTCCTCTGGAAAGCTCGATGCAGTGCGGTTTTTGACGATGTGCCTATTTATGTATCCCGCGTGCTTCCCTAGCCGGGGCATTGAAGTACCGTCAGGCCACACACTTCTCTCACACTGACTCTGAGGGGGCTGCCCACTCAGTCATATGGAGGGCGCCTTATGTGGGCGGCTGGAAATGTAATTCTGATGCTTCTGTCACGGACTCGGGTTCGGGGATAGGTCTGATCTTCAAGGACGCGCTGGGATCGATTTCTGCAGCCTTTTGTTCCACTTTGACCCTGGTATAAGCCCAGAGACTCTAGAGATGCAGAAGATTCTTTTGGCAATGGAAGAGGCTATCCGGTTGGGGATCTCCACAGTTACTTTCGAGACTGATTCTTTGCGCATTCGTCCAGACGTTACAGCGTCCGTCAGATGACTTGTCTGTCTTTAGTTGCTTAGCGCATGACTGTCTTGCGCTTTTGCCGTCCTTTACATCTACTTCTTTTACTTTTGTCAAGCGCACTGACAATTTCTCGGCGCATTTGTTGGCTAGACATGGGTTAGTGCATACTGGTCATATAAATTGGGAAAACTTTTCCACCTCATGATGTAATTTCTGCCGTCATTACGGATTTGACTTAATAAAAAGTTTGTTTTTTTCAAAAAAAGATTATTTTGGATTTGTATGGAGGGTTTGTGTTTTTTTTTACAACTTGTGATGAAAATAAGTATTACGTATATAATACGAGAAAAAAAAGTAAACATAAATTATAGGTGAGTTATTAAGACACGCCTAAATTACTTCATGACCCACTTACTTTCTTTGTGCACAAAAATTACTTGACCATGATTGTTTTCAAAAATACGACACCATTCGTTAGTTGGTGTTCAAGAACAGCGATAAGTGACGTTTTTTCTGCCATGAGAAAAATATTTAAATAATGGATGCCAAAAGTAATTTGGGGCGTGTCAATAAAACCCACCAAATTATAAAGTTATCCATAAGAGGCCCTTTGACTGAAAATACTATTTGCTACCAAAAACCATGGGTTGACACGTCCCTTTCACCTGTCTTTAAATGAATATGCACCGAACACGTGTGTACTTAACTTACCCCACTTTGTACGACGCGCGTTTTTAGTCTTTACTTTTTTAGGGTTTCTTAAAAAAAAAAAAGAATTTCCATCCTTAAACCTTAACCATGAGATTTCCACTTGAGAGCGAGAAATTATACAATCAGGTCACTGTAGAGACCTGTATCTGTATTTCATGTTAGATCTGAACAGACCTGATATTATTTTTTGAGTCCCCCGTGCCTACTTCAACGGGGTCGTGAAAAATTCCACCAGGTCACGTGGGAATTTAAATGAGTCCCGTGGAAATTCAAGAGGCAAAAGTTGAACTTCAATGCGGTCACGTGGAAAATAAAAGGGCGCCTCGTGGAAAATTGAGATGTGGCGTTGAATTTCATCGGGCCCGTTGAATTTGAAAACACTAATAAAGAGTCTGTTCTCCTTCTTCCTCCTCACTTCATCATTTTTCATCTGAAAAAAAAAATCGCACAGCCCCACCAATAAAAAAAAATGCGTAGCCCAGCCCCACATTTGTTGAATCATTTCACGGGGAAGGTGATTGGACGGGTTTCATTCATTGCGTGGAATTGAAACGGAAAGGTGATTGAAGCTTCACACACAACAATCGCCGTTATTAATTTAGAAAAATATCATCTAGTAAGCAATTTACAGTTTATTATGTTTAATTTCGATGAATTTTTCCCCAAATCTTCATGAATTTATTTTTATTTGAAATTGTGATATTGTAATCTTGTTGAAATTGTGATATTGTGAAATCATGGTATTGTAATTTATTTGAAATTTTGTTTATTTCTTACAAAAAAAAAATCGAAATTGTGAGTTAAATCGAAATTTCGGTTTATGTATATTGGGAAATTTCGATTGGAAAATTTTTGTATATTGGAAAACATTGTTATTGATGTTTGTAGAAATTTTGATATTGTAAATTTTTTGACTATTTGATATTGTAGAATTTTTTTAGAATGAAATGCATGTCGAAAATTATAGTGACAATATAATTTTTAGAAATGATATTGTAGAAATTTTGATATTGTACATATTTCGATTATATGATATAGTATGTATGTTATACGTTGTTTTGAAATTGAGTAGTATAAATCTCTTGCCCGTTCCGTGCCTTAGTTAATTTTGAATTTCTGTTTTCTGTGTAGTATGATACAACTTTAGATTTGAAATAACACTCGAATAAATTAATTGTTACGCGCAATCACAATGAAAATGCCCTAATTTTATAAGGAATAAATTTTGAATTTAAAAACATGAAACAAACGACAAATAAATGTTGTTTGAAATTTCCAAAAAAATAAAATTTCGACTTATTCTATGGTACACCTCGATTTGATGAGGTTCTTAGAAATGCATGCATCCTTAGGGTGTTTTTGAATCCTTCTGATCCGCTGTGTCGGCCTAATCTCCAGGCATTGTATTGGGGCTCCTTATGTAGCGTAGCTCGTAGAAAATTTCACTAGATATGCTCAATAGAGCATTTTTTCCGTTCCCAGTAGCTTGGTAAAGACTCCGCCGGAAGTGAGGCATCCGTTAGATCAAAAGTCTAAGCTCTGTGTGTTGGCTCTGTCCAGCATCTGATCTCCCTCGTCATTCATCAAATATATATATATTCTCTTCCATTACCCAAAATCAACAGTTACAACACAAAACAACGACATTCGAAAATAAACCTAACCACCATGTGTGTGTGTATATAGGTTAATTTTCGAATGTCGTTGTGTTGTGTTGTAAACACATGGTTAGGTCTATTTTAGACATCACAACGCAAGACAACAATATTCGAAAAAACCTAACTATCTCTCTCTTTATATATACACACACACATGGTTAGACTTTTAGGAATATTGTTGTATTTTTGCAGTCTGGCTATATTCACTTATATACAAGTAAATATATGTGTATATAAACGAGAAACCAATATACACACATATATATTACTTACATATATACATACATACACACGCACACATGGTTAGGTTAATTTTTCAAGTTTCGTTGTGTTATGTTGTAACGGTAGACGGGGGTAATAGAAAAGAAGATTGTTTTTACCAGCGTCATAAAATATTTGATGATGACGAGGGAGATCAGATGCTGGACAGAGCCAACAGAACAGGGCTTAGACTTTCGATCTAATGGATGCATCATATCCGGCGGAGGCTTTACCAAGCTGCTGAGAACGGAAAAGATGCTCTATTGAGCAGACCTAATGAAATTTTCTCCGAGTTACGCTATATAAGGAGCCTCAAAACAATGCCTGGAGATTAGGCCGACACAACGGATCAGAAGGATTCGAAAACACCCTAGGGATGCATGCATTTCTAAGAACCTCATCAGATCGAGGCGTACCATAGAATAGGTTGAAATTTCCACGGCCCACTATTACCAAATATTGTCTCATTATAGAGAAACTTGATTTGATAAGATAAGAAATGAACTGCATCCGTCTTATTGCGGAGCTCCATTGCCCGAAAAAATTAACCAACCCAGTAATAATTGTAGTGACCGATTAGTACCGAATTCATCCGAAAACAAGAGAAAAACAACAAACACCACTAGAGAAAAGACAAAACATGCCAACTACCACCAAGGAATCGCCGACAACACCTACCACCTCCATGCGCCGCCATAGACAGCCAACCAACACCATGGAAGTCGACCACAAAGCCCCAAAATAGAGTAGAAATGTTGGAAATAATCAAAAATGGCCATAAAGAGAAGCTATCAGCCTCCGATTAGAGCTTTGTGATGAAGTTTATAGAATTATAAACTGAAAGTAAAATGCGGAATTATTATTGATGTTACATTATAGCTGATCATGGGGTATTTATAACTTCATACACATCATGAATCAGTTAGAAGTAAGTTACAAGCGGTTACAACAAACTATAACTAAATAACTGCTTTCTACATTGCACTAAATTAGATTACTCAGCAGGCTGTTGTGTCTTCATACTGTCAGCAGGCTGTTGTGTCTTCATGCTATCAGCAGAGTGTATCAGCTGATTGCACTCATCATTCTCTTCAGCCTCTATACTGTAACACCTTCAGCCTCTATATTGTAACACCCTCTCTCATGATGAGAGTGGTACATGAACAACTTGCACTCAGCATTCCCTTCAGCTACTGGAACTCAGAAATATTTTTGAAATTCCCAGTTTGTCTAGCAGATAGGAGAAAATGGGTGCATCCGATCGAGGATTTGGTGAGAATGTCAGCTATTTGTTCTTTTGTGTTGACCGGAAGCAGTTTGACCAGTCCAGATTCTACTTTGTCTCTTACAACATGACAGTCAATCTCTATGTGTTTAGTTATTTCATGGAAGACAGAATTATGGGCAATGTGCAAGGCGCTGGCGTTATAACAAAAGAAGACAGTGGGCAGTTGATCTAGAATTTTCAGATCTTGAAGAATGTAAATAAGCCACTGAATTTCTCAAACTGCATTTGTCATAGCCCTATATTCAGCATCTGAAGAATTTGTCGCAATAGTGGTTTGTTTCTTTGCCTTACAAAAGACTAGTGCATCTCATAGGAACATCATGTAGCCTAATATTGATTTTCTTATTTTAGGACAACCAGCCCAATCACCGTCTGTAAATCCTTTGAGTACAAGATCATTGTTTGCTGGAAACAAGATTCCTTGACAAGGGTTGGCTTTCAAATACCTCATCAGTCTGTATGTTGACTTCATATGATTTTCAGTAGGAGTGTCAATAAATTGACTCAGCTGCTAAACTGCAAAGGCAATATCTGGTCTGGTAAAAGTGAGATAGATAACTTTGCCTAGTAATGACCTGTAAGCAGTTTTATCTTCCAGAAATGGTGAATCACCATGCTGTAAAGTTTTCCTGGACTCCATAGGTGTCTTGGGAGGTTTTGCTCCCAAAAAATTCTACTAAGAGATTAAGGGTGTATTTTCTTTGAGAATTTGATATGCCAGCATGAGTTATATCAGCTTCAATGCCTAGGAAATATTTCAATTTTCCATGATCTTTGATAGTGAATTGCTGATGTAGGGCATCATTTACATGATGAATTAACTGTTCACTGGGGCTTGCTGCTATAATGTCATCTACATAGACCAGCAAAGCAATAAAGGACTGTCCTGACCCTTTTGTGAATAAACTGTGGTCATTCTTAGATTGAATGAATCCTCGAGCTTCTAAGAACTCGGTTACTTGCAGTTTCATTGTCTATTGGCTTGCTTGAGGCCATACAGTGATTTGGTTAATCTGCAAACTTGATTTGGTTTAGTTGGTGCACAATCTGGTGGCAACTGCATGTATACTTTTGCATTCAAGTCTCCATGTAAGAAGGCAGTGTTGACATCCATCTGATGTAGATGCCAATTATTGGCTGCTGCTGCTGCTGCAAGTAAAGTTCTGACTGTAATAATCTTGACAACAAGATAGAAAGTTTCTTGATAATCAATGTCATATGTTTGAGTGTAACTGAAGTTTATAGAATGATAGACTGAAAGTAAAATGCGGAATTATTATTGATTAACTGAAAATTACAAGTTAGTTTAAAATGCGGAATTATTATTTATAACTTCATACACCTCATGAATCAGTTAGAAGTAAGTTATAAGTGATTATAACAAACTATAACTGAATAACCGCCTTCTACATTACACTACACTAGATTACTCAGCAGGTGTTTGTGTCTTCATCTTGTCAAGAAGTCGCTATGTCTTCATGCTATCGTGAGTGTATCACCGATTGTGCACTCAACATTTTCTTCAGCCTCTATACTGTAACACCTTCAGCCTCTATACGTAATGCTTTGTACCCGGAAAAACCACATGCAAAGCCACCGAAACATCCAGAACTCAAGAATTCAAGACATTGTGTATCAGATAACCCTTTAAACTAATCCTTCTTGGCCTATACTGTTAATCCTAAACTCAAGATTCCTAAGTAAAATTAATTTGTACAGTTTTTTCCTCAATTTTTTCCTTTTTGTTTTTCTTTTTCTTTTTGGTTAAAGATGTTTACTTTAAAATCGTACGTCCACATCCCTAAAAAAAGTAAAAAAAACAAAGTGGCAGATATTGAATTGTGGCGCAAGAATCGAACTTTATGTCACCAATGCGGAGGTTGTCTCTTTTCAAACAACAATTGCCGCAAAAATTGCTGTCTGCTCCCCTTTGGCCTTTACTAACGCTTTTCCTTCTGATTTATTTATTGCCTGAAAATAGTCCTTGTCCAAATATATGTGAACATTCCCTAATAAAATAAGTTAAATAAAACCTTCATACATGCATCTTACACAACAACAACAACAACAACAACAACAAAAATAAAAAATAAATAAAATAGAAGGGAAAAAAATGTTCAATTACATAAAAACCCTTACTTAGTCATACATACATCTCCATTCTTGCAAGTGCATGACTTAAGTCACACATGAAACGTGATCTTGTACACCTAGGTCTATTATTTCTATAGATTTTTGTTTAGACGGATAAAATTATCAAAAAATCAGGATAGAAAAAAACTATAATTTAATAAAGACAAAAATAACAAATATGAAGTAACAAACGTGGAATAGAGTAAATATGAAGTAGCAATTGTGAAACACAAAGTAACATTAACACGTGAGGTAACAATTTTAAAGTAACAATTGTGATTTTTGTCCTTTATAATCATGAAAATGTTACTTTTATCCTTCCAGACCCATTTATTAATTTTTTTATTTTTGTGGCCCCTTCCCCCTTATTTCTATTTATAAAGTGAACAAGCACTTAAAACATATGCCACTCAAATTTATGTTTATTTTTCTTGGTATTTGTTGATTTCGACCGAACTTGAGACGGAATATTGTTGAAAGTTTTTATAACTTAATTTTATGTCTTTTCTGATCGGAATTCCGTCGGTATAATCATTATTTGAATTGTGTCGGTTGTGTAAAAATATAATCAAATAAAAGTGTAGATATTATCATAAATTGTTAGAGAGATTGAAGTTTGGAAAACAACAACAATGTTAAAACCGCAGGAAAACTAAAAACGCAGAAAATGGTTTGCTTGATATGAACGTAGAATCATGTAAACACTTTCCTACAAAACTCATATTATAGCATTCTGAGTCCACCCATCTTTGTACCAAACCCCGATTACATAAATGAACATGGTAACACTTAAATTACCAACAATCCTCCCCATTTAAGTGTAATCCTTGGTTTATTGAATAACAGATCAAAACATAGCAACTCATGCATCAATGATAATGTCACGAAGATTGAATTATCACTTAGTAAAATTACACATTTCAAATATTCGAGTATTAGGGTGTGTCTAAGCATTGAACCCCTTTACACGTTTTGAATATATGAAGATAACATACACATGAGTTAATATAACTCCAAAAGCTTATTCTTGACACTAATTATTCAGGCCTTGTGTCCATATCCATTCATGAGCATATAGAAAGCCAACTCTCGAACTTTCTTGAAGCGGCCAAACTTCATACTCATATAGGTGAACCTTTATATAATCGTGCACCTGCAATAGCACTTTGTCAAAGACTCATTATGAAGAATCCCTTCATCCTTAACTTACAGGTAATAGCACATACCTCGGGATACTATCATGTGCTCAAATCTAGATAATAGGCCTTCCACATTGAATTTTGCCTCTAACATTGTATTAGAAGGGAATTAGGTATCCTATCACAGAGATTCAAATGAGTTGTAAACCCATCCCGATAACAGACTTTTGTACCAAGTCTCTAGCCAATCCTTTTGTTAAGTGATCAGCTAAGTTATGTTGAGATTTCACAAACACAACCGAAATCACCCGTGAGTGATCAACTCACGAACCGCGCTTATATCTAACGCCTGTGTGTCGCGACTTACCATTATACATTTGACTATAAGCTTTAGACAATGTAGAAGCACTATCACAATGGATAGAAATGGGTGATATTGGTTTTGGCCACAATGGAATTTCATAAATCAAATTCTAAACCACTCAAACCTCTTTTCGGTCGCACTAAGGCAACAAACTCGGACTCAGTAGTAGAGCACATGTTTGCTTTTGGAAGCCCATGAAATGGCACCTCCTCCAAGTGAAAACACCCAACCACTAGTAGAAGAATGATCCTCACATTGGATATCCAACTAGCATCCGAGTATCCTTCTATTATCGAAGGATGTCCCACATAAGTCAAGCCAAAATCCTTGGTCAACTTAAGATACCTTAGCACACGAGTTACGCGTGCCAATGATGACTACTCGGATTACTCGTAAACCTGCTTAGCTTTCCAACCGCATAAGCAATATCCGGACGTGTGCTAGTCATAGCATACATCAAACATCCTATTACCCGAGAATACTCAAGTTGTGATATCGGATTTCCCGTATTAGGCATGAGTTTCTCATTAGGATCCATGGGAGTATTAGCCGGAGTGGAGTTTTTACAATTGAACTTCTTCAACACTTTCTCAATGTAATGAGATTGTGTCAAAGAGAACCCTTTGTCACTCCGTTTTATCTTGATTCCTAGAATCACATCCGCCTCCCCCATGTCTTTCATAGAAAAACTTGATGACAAAAATGCTTTGCAAAGGTCAACTTGATCTTGGTTGGTTCCAAAGATCAACACGTCATCAACATATAAGCAAATTATCACACCATTACCGGTATTGTCAAATTTGCTATATATACACTTGTTTGATTGATTAATCATAAATCCATGAGACAAGATAACTTCATCAAATTTATGATGCCATTGTTTAGGTGCTTGTTTAAGACCATACAATGATTTAACAAGCTTACAAACCTTATGCTCATTTCCTGGCAAAACAAAACCTTCCGGTTGTTTCATATAAATTCTTCTTCCAAATCTCCATTTAAGAACGCCGTCTTAACATCCATTTGATGGATTACCAAATTGTTAATTGCTGCCAATGCAATCAACAATCTTATTGTGGAGATTCTAGCAACCGGTGCATAGGTATCAAAATAATCAATACCTTCCTTCTGCTTAAAGCCTTGAATTACCAATCTGGCTTTATACCTGTCGACAGTGCCGTCAACTTTCATCTTTCTTTTAAAGATCCACTTGCAACCCAAAGGTTTTCAACCACGTGGAAGATCCGCAAGGATCCACGTGTTGTATCCCATTATGGAATCCATCTCATCATTGATGGCTTCTTTCCACAATGACACGTCTCGAGACTCAATAGCCTCCTTAAACGTCTTAGGATCCTCATCAATATTATAACAATATGAATATTGGAATCCTACTTCATCTCTTGTTCCTTCTACCAAATAAGTTTGATAGTCGGATCCAAAAGATTTTGCTTTCCTAGCCATTTTGCTTCTACGAAGCTCCAAAGGCTCATCTTGAGAACTGACATCATTATTGTTCTCCACTCCAACATTAATAGGAGTTATATCTTTCGGTCTTTGTATAGACGAAAACCGATTTTCATCAAAGATAGCATCTCTTGATTCAATCATAGAATGAATATCAACTGAATCATTAGGCTCTATAACATAGAACCTATAAGCCTTGGAATGCATAGCATATCCAATGAATATACAATCAATGCCTCTCTCACCCAAGGTTTTAATCTTAGGCATGGTGAGCCTTACAACAGCTACATCCCCAAACTTGTAGATAACTCAAGTTTGGCTTCTTTTTGAACCAAAGTTCATATGGGGTAATAGGATTCCTTTTATTAGGAACTCTATTCAGCAAATAACAAGCCGTTAACATGGCTTCTCCCTAAAATCCCTCACTCAAACCTGAGTAAGATAGCATGGAATTAACCATCTCTTTAAGAGTACGGTTTTTCCTTTCCGATATACCGTTTTGCTGTGGCGTGTAAGGTGCCGTAACCTCATGTATAATCCCACATGACCCGAAAAAGGTTGGATCAAAGTATTCACCACCTCGATCGGTATGCAACTTTTTAATTTTAGAGATTAATTGCAACTCAACTTCACTTTTATAGATTTTGAATTTATCGATTGCCTCATCTTTAGAATGAAGTAAAAACACATAACAGAACCGAGTGCAATCATCTATAAAAGTCACTATATATCTTTTGTTGCCAAAAGAAGGTGTAGCACAAAAGTCACATAGATCACTATGGACAAGATCCAAAACTGAAGACGACCTTTCAACACCATGAAAAGGTTGTCTAACAATTTTGTTCAACATACATGTATCACATTTATTTACATTCATATCAAAAGATGGAATTAAATCATGTTTAGACATTAATAACATACGTTTGTAATGAACATGTCCTAACCGAGCATGCCATAAAGCGAAACATTAACTTCATGATTCATACAAACATTATTCACAACATCATCATCTTTGAATGTTAAGCATAAACATACCATTACAAAGATAACCAAATCCTATAAATACACCACACTTACTTAAAATGTATTTGTCGGACTCAAAGACTTGTTTAAAACCATCTTTACATAACAAACTTCACGAAACTAAGTTTTTCCGGATCCGGAACAAATAGTACATGTTTTAAAGTTACAAATTTGCGAACTAAAAGGTAAAACAACAGGTTCCTCTTCCACGGATGGCGGCCTTTGACTCGTTTCCCATAAAAGCATGGATCCCGGCTTTAATGAGTTCATAATCTTTAAACCAACGTTGATCCTTGCAGACATGCCTTGTCGCACCCGAGTCAATCCACCAAGCAACATCATCCTGCACATAAAATGCCTTAGAAATCAGTGGTACATAATTCATATCCGAATTAAATCCACAAACAATATTCTGACCTTGATGTTTAGGAGCACCTTGGTCCTTAGACCCTTGCCCCGAACTGTTGTTTGGCCCTTTCTGATTTTTGCCAAATCGACAATCAGCCTTAAAATGCCCAACTTTCTCATGAAACCCAACAAGCACCTTTCGGTTTCTTGTTGGCATCTTTGCCGTTGTTTTTAGATGATTGCCCTTTTCTTTTCTTCTGGTTCTTTTGAGAACTTTCCCCGGTTTCCACCATATTTATGGAAGTCGAATCCATCACCTCTTTACCCTTGGTTTTACCGTTCTCTTGCGCCCTTAGAGATTCCTTTATACGCAAGTGACTACCAAGTTCTACCAGAGATAATTCTTCTTTCTTATGTTTCAGAAAATGTTTAAAATATTTCCAAGAGGGTGGAAATTTATCAATTAACAGAAATAGACTCATCCATTTCCATTTTATGCTGTGCAAATTGACCCAAAATGCGAAGAAGTTCATTGTACTGTTCCATTACCGAACGTGAATCAACCATGTTATATTTCATGAAGTTACCAACCAAGAACTTTATACTAGATGCATTTTCATCCATGTATTTTGATTTAAAGAATCCCAAAGTTCTTTGGCGATTCAACATTTTGGTAAATATCGAAGCAGAGCATCGGACATACCGTTTAGAATGTGGCCTCTACAAATGTAGTCATCATTCTCCCACTTGTTCTTCTTCCTCAACTCTTCCAGAGGTCCGTCCTCCAACACTTCCGGCATCGGTGTACTTAGTACATACACCACCTTCAAAGTTGTCAGCAGAAAATGCATCTTTCTCTACCATCTTGAAAATTGACTCCATCGAACTTTTCCAACTTCCCAAAATTTGCAGTCATCTCCTTGACACTTGACATTGTTAAACAAATAACTTTTGTAGATTGTTAGAGAGATTGAGGTTTGGAAAACAACAACAATGTCAAAACCGCAGGAAAACTAAAAACGCAGAAAATGGTTTGCTTGATATGAACGTAGAATCATGTAAACACTTTCCTACAAAAGTTATTTGCCCCCTTCTTGAATGCCTAGGGTGACACACATACTTTTGTGAGATAAGACTACGTTTTCCCTTCAAATATAGGCACAAAAGATGAAGATTACTCTTGGAGATAGTTTAAGGTGTTTTTACTTTCAAAGATGAATGTGCTTCACTTTTCTCTATCTGTTTAAAGCACTCAAAAAGATCTTATATATTGATGGAAAAACCGACCTCTTATGTATGCAACCTTTGGAAATAAGTTATATACATAAGCGATTGAAAATGACCAAAAAAGACACACCATTTTAATTTCGGACGCATCCGTACGGATGAAGTTATCATCCGGACGGATATATCACAGTATCAAAGTTTTCACTGTTTCATCCTTTCATCCGTACGGATAGATTCTTATCCGTACGGATAGATATCATCCGTTTCCGAGATATCGAAGGCCTTTCGAGCCGCAACAACACAAGAGTGACATACGTACCTCTCTCGAGTGACTTACGTACCTCTGACAAGTGTTTTATCCGTTTCTTTTTTATGTTCTTTTTTTGTTTCTTCATCCGTATTTTCCAAAATTTTGAAGTCAATTCGATTGTGTATCTAATTTGGAAAAATGACTTTAATAAGTCGGGATCTATCAAATGAAAACCTTAATGCGACTAGCGGGTTTTGGTTTTCATTTTATTTTGTCTCATTGTCATGCTCGTCTCTATCCGTACGGATAACTATCTGCTTCTCCAAATTCTGAATTTTTGTCCTTTAAGTGGATTTTCAGTCCTTTAAGTGATTTTCCCAAACTATACTTGATCATTTAAATCCGTAAACTCGTAGATACTTATATGAGTGTACACTCCGTACCTCCAAACTCATATTATAGCATTCCGAGTCAACCCATCTTTGTACCAAACCCCGATTACATAAATGAACATGGTAACACTTAAATTACCAACATAAATTGCAGTTTATGGTTGTGAACTCGTGATCAGTATTGGTTGATCAACTATATATATATATATATATATATATATATATATATATATATATATATATGCAAAAGATTAATACGTAGAGAACTTTCATGGTATAATAGTTATATTTACATAAAAAAATCATGGTTTTATTTTAGATTTTCTCTTTATACATGTGGTCATTCTTATATATAAGACGTCTATGCAGCAAAATTACCCTTGAATGATAAGACCGAGTTATCAATCCAAGAAAAGAATAAGGGAATTAGTAATTAGTTGTATGGCTGGATGTAGTGACATGTGTCACAATCTTAGACTAGATCTTATCCTCTTTTGATAGATTTGGTCGTACACATATATTGTGGGTGTACAAGTCTGTTTTCAGATCATTATTGAATGTATGAATATTCTTTTGCTTGTCTTCTTCATCATGGAAATCCTGTGTTCTTCATCATCTTAAATTCAATCTTGGTATCGGAGCTGATAGACTAGCGTCATGAGTACTAGGACCTCGATCGTACTACACACTAGAACTCCGAAGCTCGAGGGGCGAAGGAAGCCATGGAAGCACAGTTCCGACGAGCTCCGCTGCTATTCCGGCCACAACAACCATCACAGCTACCTCTGTTACTATATTGGCCACTGCAACCATAACAGCTGCTGGAACTGAGTCTACAATACCTTCATACTACAGATCTACTCTTTGATCCATTCCCTATCCAGGTTTCATGTATCCACCACCGATCTTTGGTGTAACCTCACCACTTGTCTTCTCCAGTACAATGGTACCACCATCTATTCCAACATCTTTTCCTGAAGTTTCCACCTTCATGCGATCTCCCTCACCCTCATTCCCTCAAACTGGATCTCCGTTTCAAGGTCATTTGAATCAGACATGCACTGTGAAGCTCAATCGAGACAATTATCTGCTCTGGAAATACACCATACTCCCAATAGTGAAGGGCCACAAACTGGAAGGATTTCTTCTTGGAACCATTCCCAGACCTCCAAACACAGGTATGTTTACGGGTTTATCTCAGTCCTCTGCAGATGAATGGAACACCGTGGATCAGTTGTTGATGGGTTGGTTATTGAGCTCTATGACTGAACAAGCTTTAGTCGAAGTGATGGGTTGTAGTACCTCTCATGAAATTTGGACTACGCTGGAAACCTTGTTTAACAGCCAATCTGAAGCTAGAATGTTGGAATTTAAGAGTGCCCTGACCAAAACTGAAAAAGGAGGCAGATCACATGTCTGATTACTTGGCTCAAATGAAAACCTATAGTGACAGTTTAACTGCAGCTGGATATCCTATATCCAAATCTGAACTGAACCTGGCTACATTGGGAGGATTGGACAAAGACTATGAGGCTGTTATTGTTAACATTACCTCCAGGATTGGCTCTCTTACATGGACAGAGGTGCAATCACAGTTGCTGACACATGAGAGACTTCTTGCAAGGTTCAATCCTACCCTATCCCTTGCAAATGGAGCTAATGTTTCTTCCTCTAACTCTGCTGCACATTTAGTCACTTATGGAACTGGTGGTTCAGGCAATAGACCACATTATAGACCTAATAACAATCAAGGGAACTACAGAGGTAGAGGTGGAAATAGAGGTGGAAGAAACAGAGGTGGTGGTAGGAATGGCAATGGTGGGAGATCATCTGGCCCAAAATGACTTGTCAACTCTATGGAAAGAATGGACACACAGTTATTGATTGTTGGCATAGATTTGAGCAGGACTTTCAACTAGCTTCAAATGGAAATGCAGGTGGCTCAAAACAGAATTTAGCATTTGTTGCAAGTCCTAGCACAATTAATGACAATGCCTGGTATTTGGACAGTGGGGCAACAAATCATGTCACTGCTGACTTAGGCAATATGAGCATCAATCATAATTACAATGGTAATGATACACTAACTGTAGGAAGTGGTGAAAGATTGGTAATAGCACACACTGGACACTCCTTTTTACACACACCTCATGGATCCTTACAACTTCACAACATTCTTCATGTGCCTCACATCACTAAGAACCTTCTCAGTATATCCAAACTTATAGCTGATAACACTATTCTAGTTGAATTTGATGATCTTTTTTGTTTTGTGAAGGACAAGCATACATGGACAACTCTTCTCAAGGGTCAACTGCAGGATGGCCTATACAGGATCCCTCTTCATCTTGAGAACTCCCCTCACTCCAAATGTCTATCTGTCTGTTTTTATGTTTCCAAATATTCCATTCTGTAATAATGTGAATGCTAGACCTGATGTTTGGCACAGAAGGCTTGGGCATCCCTCTAATCAGATTTTATCTTCCATTTTGAAGGATTGTAATGTTAAGACTAATGGTGTTTTATCCTTTTGTGAGTCATGTCAGTTTGGTAAAGCTTATAATCAGTTTCACCCTTTATCTAATTCTCATGCCGCAACACCCTTTGACCTTATACACACAGATTTGTGGGGTCCTGCACCTATTAAATCCCTAGAAGGATATAGTTACTATGTGCATTTCATAAATGACTACTCTTGGTTTACTTGGATTTACCCTTTGAAGTCTAAATCAGACACCTTTAGTGCCTTCACCATGTTTAAGGCCATGGTAGAAACACAGTTTTCTGGAAAAATCAGATGTGTCCAGTCTGATTGGGGGGAGAATATAGGTCTCTTCAACATTACCTTGATACTGCAGGAATCAGGTTTAGACACTCTTGTCCTCATGACCATGCACAAAATGGTAGGGCAGAGAGGAAGCATAGACATATTGTTGAAACTGGCCTCACCCTTCTTGCACAGGCCAACATGCCCTTAAGATATTGGTGGCATAGCTTTCAGACCTCTGTCCTTCTCATCAATTCCCTTCCTACACCTGTCCTTGCTCATAAATCCCCTACTGAGTGTCTGATGTCTGTTAAACCTGATTATAAGCATCTTAAAGTGTTTGGTTGTGCTGTTTACCCAAACCTAAGGCCCTTTCAAACCACTAAGTTTCAGTTTCACACCAAAAGATGTGTGAACTTAGGCCTTAGTTCCTGTCATAAAGGTTTTAAGTGTCTAGATGACACAGGACGAATTTACATTTCCAATAATGTGATTTTTGATGAAACATTCTTTCCCTTTTCCCAAGGGTTCACTCAAGGTCCTTCTACTCAAATTCTGACTGATTACACTTCCTTCTCCACTCTTCCTACTTTTCCATCCACTCAGTATGAGGGGGAGAAAGACACTATCCTGAGTGGACCTGCTGATGAAGACAACACTGTTGTTGCCCCTGCTGTTGATCAGGTAAGTTCAAGTCCTAATTCTCCTGTACATAATGATGTTTTTCACTCACCATCACCATCCCAAAACTCTCACAATTCACATACACAATCTCCATCTCAGAACAGTCCATCACCACATTCTCATACACCTGTTCTTTCTCAAAGTCCTAATTACAGTCCTGACACTCAAATTTCCATTAGTCCCACAAATTCACCATCTGTTAGTCCACCTAGACCTGCACCTCCAGCTCATTCCATGCAAACTAGATCTAAAAGTGGCATTTTTAAACCCAAAGTTTATTCTACTGCTATTAACAATATTCACTCATTTCTCACTGAGCCAACCTGTGTATCAGAAGCATTGGAATCAGGAGATTGGAAAGCTGCTATGATGGATGAATACAAGGCTCTTATGCATAACAGGACATGGGAACTGGTAAAGCCTCCATCTAGTAAAAGCATAGTTGGAAACAGATGGATTTTCAAACTGAAGCTGAGGCCAGATGACACTATACTCAAACATAAAGCCAGATTAGTGGCTAAGGGGTATAATCAGAGTTATGGCATAGATTTTACTGAGACTTTTAGTCCAGTAGCAAAATCTGCCACCATTAGAGTGATTTTGACTCTGGCTGTGTCTATGAACTGGCCAGTAAACCAAATTGACATCAACAATGCATTCTTGAATGGACCACTACAAGAGCCTGTTTATATGGAGCAACCAGAGGGATTTGTGGACTCTACAAGACCCAATTATGTGTGCAGACTGAAAAAGGCCTTGTATGGTCTGAAGCAAGCACCAAGGGCTTGGTTTGATGCCTTTAGAGCTCAAAAGATCATATGGGGGTTCACTCAGTCTATGTTGGATCACTCTCTTTTCATGTTCAGGTGTGAGAATCAAATTATGTTTGTCCTGGTCTATGTAGATGATATTCTTATCACAGGAAACACATCCTCTATGATACAAAAGTTTATCAAGCAACTGAACTCCAGGTTCCCTCTTAAGGATCTTGGCCCTGTGTCTCACTTTCTAGGAATGCAAGTTGCAAGAGACAGTTCAGGGATGTATCTGACACAATCCTACTATGCCTCTCAGCTGCTTAAGGGGCTAAACATGGAACACCTCAAACCCTGTCCTACACCAATGATGGCAGGAAAACAGCTTGTCCCTGATCAAGGTGAGCCTCTTGTTAATCCTGGTATCTATAGGAGTGCCATTGGGGCACTATAGTATTTGACTCTTACAAGGCCAGATATTGCCTACACAGTTAATACCCTAAGCCAGTTTATGCAGAAACCATGCACTGAACATTGGCAAGCCCTAAAAAGATTGTTGAGATTTATACAGGGAACTCTGAAGCAAGGCCTGCAGTTTATACCCAGTGATACTTTGCAGCTGCATGGTTTCTTCGATGCCAATTGGGTCGATTGATCGGTGATAGAAAGTCTACTGGTGGCTATTGTGTGTACTTGGGAAAGTCTCTTATTACTTGGAGTTCCAAAAAGCAAACAGTTGTGGCTAGATCAAGTTGTGAATCAGAGTATAGAGCTTTGTCCAACCTGGGAACTGAGATTCAGTGGATTGTGCAGTTGTTGGCAGAAATGAAGTTCAAACTTCCAGTTGTGCCAGTCCTGTGGTGTGATAATACTGGAGCAACATCCCTAGCTCAGAATCCTGTTTATCATGCTAGGACAAAGCATATTGAAGTTGATGTTCATTACAGGAATCTGGTTCAGGACAAGAAACTGAAAGTCTGTTACATTCCTTCTTCTGCACAAGTTGCAGACATCTTTACTAAACCGCTGTCTATTTCTATGTTTTGTAATTTTAAGGCCAAACTCAATGTGGTTGATCCACATGTTCGTTTGAGAGGGGGAGAAGAGAATAAGGGAATTAATAATTAGTTGTGTGGCTGGATGTAGTGACATGTGTCACAATCTTAGACTAGATCTTATCCTCTTTTGATTAGGGGTGGCATTTGGGCCGGGCTAGCCCGACCCGGCCCGGTTTTTGCAGGCCCTAACCCGCCCCCTGAACTCCGCCCCAGCACCCCGCCCGACCCGAATTTTTTAGGGCCGTGCCCGGTCCTAGCTTCCCCAACCCTGCGGACTCTGGCCCGGCCCAAGACCTGCCCGCAACCTGCCCGCCATGCTGGCCCCGAACTCCGCCCAGCCCGCCCGGCCCGCCCGGCCCTCCCCTCTTTTGAATTTTCCCCCTCACTTTCCCCCTCTTTTGAATTTCCCCCCCTTCACACTTTCCCCTAAACCTTTCATTCTACACCTATAAATACCCCTCTATATCATTCATTCTCCTCACACTCTCTCTCTCAAATCTCTATCATTCTCAATATTCTCTATATTCTCAAATTCTCAATATTATTATCTTCATATTATCCTATATAATATTAATTACTACTTACTAGTTTACTAGTAATTGTAATTTACTACTACAATATTAAATTACTCTATCATATATTCATACTATACTCTTTACTCATTTATAAATTTATACTCTTTTATACTCTCTAGTCTTTACTATCTACAAATATGGATAATAATTTTGCACAAGCTTTCGGTGTGAAATTTTTGGTGATATTCCCGTATTCGACTCACAAGATGTACAAGTTTATCCACTTTCCCAAGATTTTTCGAATTCTGAAGTTACGGTTCGACGCCACAATTTCAACAATTTGGTATGTATCTATCAATTATTTTTGTTTTAATTTGTTTTAATTTATTTTTGTTTATTTTAAATTCGTTTTAATCACCATATTTAATTTGTTAGGTGGCGGTGCCGGTAGTGGTAGTGGTAGTGGTGGTCCTAGTGGTAGTGCCGAAGTACCCTTGGAGGAAACACCAAGTTCTTCCACAGTTCTCGCGATAAAAAAGAATCGAAATCATTAATTTGGAAATATTTTGAAATTCATGATCTACCACAAAGGGAAGGTGATGACCCTAATATTAAAAGAACTAAAACTATTTGTTTAGTGTGCAGGAAGAGAGGAGTCACGAAAGAATTGTCGTGGATTCGGGGTCAAGGCAACGGAACGCAAACTTGGCATCTCAAAAAAGAGCATGGTATACAATACCTTGCTAATGAGAAGCGGATAATACAATATGGCGGTCATGGCTCTCAAACCAACTCGGGGGGTACATGTTCTCGGTCAAATTATACGATTTTTAACGATATATTTTATATCAATTTTCCCTATATTCTTATGTTTTTCATAGAAATCGAGATTTATATTTAAATATTGAGCAAATGATATTTTTAATGAGTTAATTTCAAAATGTAATGAATTTTGTGCTTAATTGATGATTTATTATTAATTTGGAATTGTATTACATTTTGGTGTTATTCATTGATTAATTAGGAGCTCACAAGTGTTGAAGTTTGGAAGTGACAAGTGGCAAGGGATAAGATCAAGGAGAGCAAGTCATGAATCATCTAGAATATCCAAGAGATAAGGTTTGTTACAAAAGGATAAGGATGGGTTGTTAGAGATATTGGATAAGAATCATCGAACAAGCTCAGAGCAGTGAAATCGGCGTTCCACCTTGAATCCAGCGCTCGGGGGCCAAATCGGCGTTCAAGGCTTGGAAATCAATACTGAGAGCTCGGAAAAAGCATGGAACCGAGTTCGGAATAATGGAGCGGGCGTTCCAAAGTCCAAACCAAGGCCCCACAGATGAAACTGCGTTCGAATATGCAGACCGCTTGCCTATAATCTGGCTGAGCTCCCAATTCATTCAGAGATATATATTATTATTGATCGATTTTCTTCCACACACTAAAACACAGAGCGGCCGCTCCTTCTTGCTTCAAGGCCGATCACCCAAGCCTTGTGCTTGGGTGATCCGGTTAGATTAGGTTTTACTTCTTTTGTTTTCCTTTTCTTGTTCGATCACCATGATGATCTCTCGAAGCTTTGAACTTGGAGCAGTCATGTAATACTTTTCAGCAGCTTCTATTTCTTGTCCATGGATGATCTTGTGAGTTTAATCTTAAAGTTGTTTTCTTTCCTTTGATTATGTGTTATGCAATCGATAACGAAAGTTGTATTGCTATTGATGTTTACCGTATGACGAAAGTCGGTGTAAACCTTAGATCGCCATAGGAAAGATGAGATTTTTGACCTTGACATAACGAAAGTTGATAGGTTGAATCTCTAGGTTGTTAGATTGAGAGATCTTGCACCTCGTTTTATGATGTGTTAATCTTTAAAATCGAGAGATAAAAGATTACTTAAGAGAGGTGAACCACAACTTGAATTAAATCATCATAAGATAATCTAGGGAAGAATTAAGGGTTGCGGGATGGTGGATCATGTTTGTTCTATGTTATATTGCTTTAGTCGTTATCATGGGTTCGTTAGTTTCTTGTTTTTTCGTAGTTGTAGTTTTATTTATGTTGGTTCGCAATTATTGTTTCCGGCTTTGGATTAATAGTCCTCTCTGTCGCTTTACTTGTCTGCTTTTAGTTTTAGTAATAACTAGTAGTAACAATTGGAAAGATTAATGAAATTAGATTCAACATCCCAATTCCTGTGGATCGACCCCTTTACTTATCTCGCTTATACTATCAACTACCCGGTGTTTGGCCGGTTAGGAGTTAGTTTTGCATCTAAGTTAGGGTTTATAAATTTTCTTTTGTTTAAAAGATGCAAAATCCTCTCAACAAAAGTGGCGCCGTTGCCGGGGAATAGGTGTTTTGTTGAATCTAGTTAAGTTAATTTCTCGATTTTGTTACGTTTCCTTTCTTTCAATAAAAGTAGCGTTGAATAGATTGAGAGTTTTTATTTTTGCCGTGTTTCGATGATGACCGTTTGGTTAAGAATGTGCAAAAGTTTTTTTACTCAATTTGTTCAACGTGAATTATGTGTTTAGGTGATTTCTAATCGACCCTCGTGCTAAAAATTTATCTCTGTGGTCATGTTATGTGCTATATATGTGTGTTGAGTTTATGATTAGTTTTGGGTTCTTTGTTATTTTTCCCGCCTATCTGTGCATTTTTGGAAATGGACGAGCGTTCAAGGCATCCGAACGCCCGCCCAAGTTTATAATATGCAGTGGAACGCTGGTTGAGTTCAAACGCCCGCTCGATTGTGAAATTTTCAATTTGAACGCCCGTCTTGAAAGATGGAGCGACGTTCAAATAGTTGGACGGGCGCCCAACCCCTGAGTCCAGTTCCAATTTCTTCTGTCTTGATTTATAACGCTTTATTTGACTTGGATGTTTTTAATATGAGCTTATGTGGCTTTTTATTTTTACGTAGATGTCCTGAACTTGCATATTCATATCTTTCCATCTACGAATCCATGTTAAATAATTGATTCATCTATGCAAGTTATAGTGACTGTCGGTTCTCGTAAGCTATAACTGGTCTTATTGTTATTTAGTAGCTAATGTCGGTTTCCGTATGCTACATACCGATGTGATGAATTTTTTTTAAGCTTTGAGACTTATGTGCTTCCTTGTTGTTTTTGTAACTCATATGGGTAGCTACTGTCGGTTTTCCGTATGCTACGTCCAGGCCATATGAGTTATATCTGTTTAGTATAGCTAATCGTTGGTTTCCATAATGCTATCACTTTTGATGAGTCTTAAGGCGCCGTCTACACACTTTGCATTGTAATGGACAAAGACTCATCGCTTATCGTAACTCTTGTCATTATTTGGTAGACGTCTCATTTTATACATGTCATGTTGCAAATGAGTGGGCTAGTTTTCTTTCTTTTATTTTCTTTTATCTTTGCATATCATATAGATGCATATCATTTAGCCGCATATCATCTAGTTGCATTGTTTTTCTTTATTTTTCTTGAGTGTAGTTAATCGTCGGTTTCGTAACACTACCTCGCTTTTTTAAATTAATTGCATATCATGTAGATCGCATTGTAATACATTTTCATATAGTGCACCTAGCCTACTAATTTGTAATGTTCCATGTATATGGTCCATCCTTATCTCGAGCTTGATCTCAAAGCATCTCTTTGACTTCTTGTCCATATGTTTTAGTTGTCTAATCCTTTTCCCCGTAGACTCTTTTTGCACCGGTCAAGTATGCAGGACATTTTTGATAGCTATTGTGCGCTTTTCACGATGAAACAAGCAATTTTGGTTCTTCGTAGGGTCCTTCCGAATTGCTAGCTTGGAAATACAATCACTAAGTTCTCTAAATTTTAACTCGCACAACTTGAGGACAAGTTGCAATCTAAGTGTGGGGGAGGGATGGTTTATGTGTTTCTATGATTCATTTGCTCAAATGAATATTATTTTCTATGAAAATGCTAAATTTTTAAAAATTTTTGTTTTGTCCCAAGTGAACAAATGCATATCTTTATTTGAGTTTGTATATCATTGGTGCATTATTTTGCATATTTAGTAACTTTAGATGTTTCACCCAACAATATTTTTCACGTGCCATAGTAAATGATGAGCTATAATTGAAAGCTATGCCCATTTGATTGGAGATTTTTGATGATTATCGCATGATTCTTTGCTTTCATATGAATTTTGAAAATTTTAATAGTTTGTATTTAGAATTAAAAGTATGTCATACTGTGAATATCTTGAAGTTTGAATGTGATAAGTGACACGTAACTATTGTTTTTTTGAAAAGTTGAGTTAATGAATGAATTAGTTGAGTATGTCGAAAGCTGGTCGATGATTGGAGTGAGATAGGGCATTATCTCGAAATGTCCTATACCACTATGATGACCAAAAGCTCACGACGATCCAGGAAGAGTCGCCTTATGATTTGAGTAGGTAGGGGATTATCTCGAAATGTCCTATTCTACTATGAGGGCAATAGCTCATTTCGATGTGTGTTTAAATGATAAATAATTAAATCAACTTAGATGAGAAGTGATATGAATTGAATATAAGACATAGTTATCGTATATCTTATCCTCAAAGATAAACTGAAAGATATGTTGTAGGGATTATCCTCAAGTATGTCGGAAATATTTTAAATACTCCCTATTATTGTTTTTTAATTTGTATGTTTTGTGAGGTGCATGTTATAATCGTTTTATATTTCTAATTTAATGGGATGTTAGCTAGCTTTGCTTGAATCAATTTCAAGTGTGGTTTTAGTGGAAATTTATTATGGCTATGCACACACACCTGGGTGAACCTCTAAACGACTTGAATATGTTTTATATTTGCATAAATGTTTATACGTCTCGAGTCTTGATTTTTGTTTTGTTTTGCTCGGGACGAGCAAAAAGCTAAGTGTGGGGGAGTTGTTCTCGGTCAAATTATACGATTTTTAACGATATATTTTATATCAATTTTCCCTATATTCTTATGTTTTTCATAGAAATCGAGATTTATATTTAAATATTGAGCAAATGATATTTTTAATGAGTTAATTTCAAAATGTAATGAATTTTGTGCTTAATTGATGATTTATTATTAATTTGGAATTGTATTACATTTTGGTGTTATTCATTGATTAATTAGGAGCTCACAAGTGTTGAAGTTTGGAAGTGACAAGTGGCAAGGGATAAGATCAAGGAGAGCAAGTCATGAATCATCTAGAATATCCAAGAGATAAGGTTTGTTACAAAAGGATAAGGATGGGTTGTTAGAGATATTGGATAAGAATCATCGAACAAGCTCAGGAACAGGTGAAACTGGCGTTCCACCTTGAACCCGGCGCTCGGGACCTGAAATCGGCGTTCAAGGCTTGGAAATCATCATCGAGAGCTCAGAAAAAGCATGGGCGGAGTTCAGAATGGAAGCCTGGCGTTCCAAAGTCCAAGCGGCGCCCCACAGATGAAACGGCGTTGTTTCAGCTATCGTGCATCTGCTTGCCTATAAATACAGCAGCTCCCAATTCATTCAGAGATATATATTATTATTGATCAGATTTTCTTCCACACACCAAAAACACAGAGCAGCCGCTCCTTCTTGGCTTCCAAGGCCGATCACCCAAGCCTTGTGCTTGGGTGATCCGGGTTAGATTAGGTTTTACTTCTTTTGTTTTCCTTTTCTTGTTCGATCACCATGATGATCTCTCGAAGCTTTGAACTTGGAGCGATCATGTAATACTTTTATTGACTTATTTCTTGTCCATGGATGATCTTGTGAGTTTAATCTTAAAGTTGTTTTCTTTCCTTTGATTATGTGTTATGCAATCGATAACGAAAGTTGTATTGCTATTGATGTTTACCGTAGATGACGAAAGTCGGTGTAAACCTTAGATCGCCATAGGAAAGATGAGATTTTTGACCTTGACATAACGAAAGTTGATAGGTTGAATCTCAGGTTGTTAGATTGAGAGATCTTGCACCTCGTTTTATGATGTGTTAATCTTTAAAATCGAGAGATAAAAGATTACTTAAGAGAGGTGAACCACAACTTGAATTAAATCATCATAAGATAATCTAGGAAGAATTAAGGGTTGCGGGATGGTGGATCATGTTTGTTCTATGTTATATTGCTTTAGTCGTTATCATGGGTTCGTTAGTTTTCTTGTTTTTCGTAGTTGTAGTTTTATTTATGTTGGTTCGCAATTATTGTTTCTGGCTTTGGATTAATAGTCCTCTCATTCAGCTTTACTTGTCTGTTTTAGTTTTAGTAATAACTAGTAGTAACAATTGGAAAGATTAATGAAATTAGATTCAACATCCCGATTCTCGTGGATCGACCCCTTACTTATCTCGCTATACTATCAACTACCCGGTGTTTGGCGGTTAGAGTTAGTTTTGCATCTAAGTTAGGGTTTATAAATTTTCTTTGTTTAAAAGATGCAAAATCCTCTCAACAAGTACATGTCTCAAAATCCCGGGAGGTATGCCTTTTACTTATGATAGACAAAATATGATTGACCGTGATGACTCGTTATATATCAATTGAAGAAAAACCATTTAATCACGCTGAAAGTCGCGCTTTAGAAGAATTTAATAAAATGTCTTTAAATCCACAATATTCAGCCGTTTCACGAAAAGTAATTAAAACAATATGAAAAAATGAGGAACGAATTAATAGAAATGTTTTCCAACTATAAAGGTCGTGTTTCTTAACAAGTGATTGTTGGAAATCTCCCAATATGAGGATTATATTTGTATTATCGCACGTTGGTGCGATCCTCATATAACTTACAAAAAGAATTATTGCTTTTGATCTATTTGTGAGTCTCACAAGTGCTATTAATATATTTAATAGAATTAAACAAACGTTAATAGATTTTAAATTATATAATAAAATTTTGTCAATTTCATTTGATAATGCATCCCATGCAAAACACAGCGTCAATACCATACATGAAAGAACATTTATCATTGTTACTTGAAGGTTCACTTTACATGTTCGTTGTTGTGCACACATTTTAAATTTGTGCGCCCAAGATGGTTTGTCAAACATATACGAAGTTTTAGAACCAATAAGAACTATTTTAAAATCGTTTAGATACAAAGTGGCAATGTTAGCGAAGATTTAAAAATTATTGTTCTCAAAACGGTTTAAGGCCCCGTAAATTTTCATTAGATTGTAAAACTCGGTGGAATTCCACCTACAACATGCTTATAGAGGTTTTAAAATATAAAGATGCAATTAGTACATGTTTTAATGAAGAAATGATAAACAAAGGTAATACTACTCGTATTACTCCGAACTTTGGCAACTTCTTTGAAAAATGTTGCACTCTTTTTGAAAAATTTCATAAAGCAACAAAAGTTTTTTCATTGATTTATGAACCAAATGTACATTCGGTTATAGTAGAATGTTGTCAAATAATGTCTCATTGTAAGTGGTTGTACTTGGTTAACAAATGAATTAAATGCGATCATTCAATCTATAAAGACTAAATGGCTAGCATATTTAAAAACTTTTCCTCACATATATGGTATTGCCGCTTATGCTTGATCCCGGACTTAGAAGAGAAAATTTAATGATTTATTAATTGCATATTATTCATTTTTAGAAATAATGATTTTGACGTTGACAAATATGTAGCGGAGTGTTATAATATTTTAGTTAAATTATATGATATATATTATCTTCGAGAGAAACCCTCGACGCTAGTACTAGTGGTCGATCCACCTAAAAGCGATGAGATTTGGTGCCTTAGGAAATATATTAGGTAAAAGTAAAAGTAAATCAACTTCCATAACATCGAACGCAAGATCCGTAATTGATAATTATTTAAACATCGATGATATAATTGGCGAAGATAACTTTAATATTTTACAATATTGGCGTAGTAAAGAGACCCATCTGGCCCATTTTACCCGCAATAGCTAGGGATATACTTGTTGGCCCATTAGTCCGAGTCTGCATTTAGTTCGAGGTAGAAGAATCGTCACCGACTACGGACGAGTTTGACCGCCGAGTCGGTCAAGATATGTGTCTCGCAATGAGGATTGGGAAAGAGCCAATAGACGGACACAAGACATGGAGTTCGAAGAAGATAAAAAGCGGGAAGAAGATCCGTGGTTAGAATACACAACATCCGGATCGGGATCTCCATCAACGAATGATTATTATGAAGACTAAGCCCAACCATCTACCAATCCATCCAATGACCAAGGTAAGTGACACGAACTACGTGGGCTTTGATTCTTTTGAGAGATACGTGAAATGTTCTAATTATTATAATTTACAAAATCATACTTCCTCCATTCCATTGAATTAAATTACCCTAAGGCCCAAAGTTCTAACTCCCAAACATACTTATTAGTTATTACATTCATACCTCCACCTCCACTCCAACATAGTTACATACTTACTAGTTAGTAGATTCTACTACCCAAAAGAGCCAAAACTCAAATATACTACCCCCGCAAGTCTCCAACATACTTACATACTAGTTAGTTATTACCAAAAACTCAATCATCATACCTATTACCTCCACATATTTACTACCCAAATGCCAAAACCCAATTCTACCCCGATATACTTAGCACTTACTACTTACTAGTTACTACAAAAATCCAATGGAATTGAGGAAGTAATTTTTGATTATTATAATAATCGGGTCCAAGCCCATTTATTTATATTTTTATGTTGTAATAATGTAATTTTTTATGTAAACAATAGTTGTAAAGTTGTAATAATATAATTTATTGTAATAATGTAATTTTTTATGTAAACAATAGTTGTAAACTTGTAATAATGTATTATGTAAATGTAATTTTTATTTACGATTAATAAAAATATGATCTTTTGATAATATTATATGTTTATGTTTATTATCATTTATTATATTATCTTATAATAAAAATACGTAAATGTTTGATTATATGTATTAAATACATGTATTATATGTTTATATGTATTATTAAAACATGTATTATGTTTATTATCTTTTATGTAAATGGTTATTATCATTTTTTTTTTTAAAGTTATTAACATTTTTAAATTTGCATAAAAAAATTAAAAAAAAACCCGGACCAGCCGACCCGCCCTAAACCCGCTTAAAACCGCCAGGGCAGGGCCCAATAGACCACCACTTCGCCTGGAACCCGCCCACTGGCTTCGCCGCCAAACCAGTGTATAGGGCGGGCACGATCACCTGGCCCAGCCCGCCTGAGCCTGCCAGCGGTCACCGACCGGCCCGGAGCCACCCCTACTTTTGATAGATTTGGTTGTACACATATATTGTGGGTGTACAAGTCTGTTTTCATATCATTATTGAATGTATGAATATTCTGTTGCTTGTCTTCTTCATCATGGAAATCCTGTGTTCTTCATCATCTTAAATTCAATCTATCCAGCAAGCAGGATATAAGAATGTTTTCTCTGAGAACTTATTGGGTGGTCTCTCCACATGCATCGAAATCCGTGGATTGATCGAAACCATCTGAAATGAGTAAAGGTTCAAAGACACAAAGAATGTAGTTCTCTCTTGGATTTTATCAAACACTTTCAACCGAAAATGGTTGGAAGTGGTTGTAGCTAATTGATTTAGTTGTAACTGCTTTCTATGTACTTAGGCTAGGCTATACACCTATATATACTAGTAGAAACATCCATGTAACTTTAACTTTTCAGAATCAATAAAATTGCGAGTTTAATTTCTGTTTTCCCATTTTCCCGCCTTTGTTCTTTTTCAAAACTGTTCTTGAGTTCTTCATGTTCTTGTATGAAGAACATGATCGAGTTACTTCAATTTCTTCACCATCCGTAGATATAAACTGTGTGGTTCCGATCAACACACGGGTCATTTCGACATAAATTCTCTAATAAACCATTAACTTCCCGTTTCCTCTCTTTGTACCCATAGGAATTGCAGCATACAGTGACGGGTAAAGGATAAGGTTGAATTTCCGATCTCGCAAACAATATAAACAATTATATGAGGTTGCTGTTTTTTTTTTTTCTTTCTCACAGTAATTAATGATTATTATTCCAGCAAACAATGGAAACATTATGTGAGGTTGTTGCTTTTTGTCATAGCAATTATGAGAATAGTACAACACCTAATTAAGGTACGCACTTTCTCCGTTTTTTTTTTATGTGCCACATTTTAAAATTTATTCTGTTTTTATATGTTTGTCATTATATATTTTCAATGCATCATTTATTATTTTTTCCTCTTTTATCAATAAAATATTTACACCTTCAATAAAAAATATATATTTCCAATACTAAAAACATATTTACCAACAAAATAATCACATCTCCAATAAAAAAAATACATTTTTAACACTATAAAGTATTAATTACTTTCTTAATTTGTGTGAATTTTCTCCGTGCGACATATAAAAAATACGGAGGAAGTATGTATATTGTCAAAAACAAAACAAAAATAAAAAGAATCCATAAATATATTGTTTTCTCGCACTTTATATGAAATAATTTATTTGATATACATCATATAAAATTTCACGGGTAAGTCGAAATACTAATTTAAAATAGTAACACAAAACCTCCGCTACGTATATTTTAAGAACAATTCCATAAATTGGCTTTGACATTAACATAAGTCGAAATACTAATTTAAAATAGTAACACAAAACCTCCGTTATGTATATTTTAAGAACAATTCCATAAATTGGCTTTGACATTAAGATAACCACTCTGATGATAACCGGACAATATTCATGAGCATTTTCCCCATTGTGTTGTTTTTTGTTTTGTTTGAAGAAGATTACATTATGTCACTCCTTATATTATAAAAGGAATGTATTTTTATACAAATAAAAATCTTAATACACAATATTTTATTTTTCGTTTTTACTCTTTAAATTTATGTTTTTGTACACTCACTGATTCTGACCAAATTTCAGACAGAATATTAAAAGTATTCTTGACTCAATTTTTGTCAGAAAGTCTTTCTGACCGGTATTGAGTATGAAAAACATTCAAAGTTCTGACTCGAATTAAATCAAAATAATCATCGTTTTCTGACTCAAAATGGGTCAGAATAATTCGCAAACTCGTTGATTCCGACCGACTTTTAGACAGAATGTTAAAGGTTTTCTTGACTCAATTTTTAGTCAGAAAGTATTTCTGAACGGTATTGGATATGAAAAATATTTAAAATTCTGATTCGAATTGAATCAGAATAATTATCGTTTTCTGACTCGAATTTGATCAGAATAATTTAGTGTGTGAAAGATGTTTTCTTTCATAACCGCTGTGGCTTTACTATTTCAGAATTAAATATGATACTATGTGTTTCTCAAAAAAAAAAAAATGATGTGTGTTACAAAATAAATAAAGCCTTTTTTTTTTCATTTTATTTTTTTTTTTTGTTTTTTTTTTTCTTCTTATATTAGGAAATCTCTCAAGTATTATCCGCGGGCAAATTGGTACCAAAAAGAAAAAGAAAATGGATACGTGTAAGTTATCCAAACATGCCTTCAGATCATGGGACCCAGCTGATCCACTACGGATCAATAGGATTCGCCCTGTGTGACTATCTTTATTGACCGACCTGTCAAGTTTTTTTTATAATTATTTTTATTTTATTGAAGTCCAATTAATTTCTTAGCAAACAAATTGTTATTATTTGAACCGTGTTATTATAAGAGCAGCCCTAATAATGGAAGTTTAGCCATATTCTTTATACACTTTATGCAGATGAGATTAATCATTCTTTTAAAAGTAAAATAATGATAGGTAAATAGATAGATTTTTTTATGTATTCTCATGGAACCTTCTATCTCATAGCCAAGAAGTATAGAAGATTCTACGACAAATTGGCATCAAATGGTTAAGATCTACGGCGGAAATTTCACCAAATCCCACGTGTAAATTTCTCTACCCATAGGATCAACTTTAATATTATTTTAATCAATAAATTTAAAAATTTATCACCACTACAACATCTAATCACACACAATTAATCTCTATCATCCTTCTATATTATCACCATTACAACATCACATCACACACAATTTATCCCTACAATCCTTTTATATTTATCTTCCACTCATCTTTCTCCACATCACCCAAACAACACCAATCAATGGTCTTATCTCCCGATCACCATTAGGGCTGCTCTAAGGGGTGATATAATATTTTAGGAGAATTAGGAATAATAACAGCTTTTCAAATATTTTTTAAAAACACCAACTACATATTTTTTATTGGAAGAATGACAAATTCTATAATTTTTATAACCAATAGGACACTTAAAAAAAAAAGAAAAAAATTTTGGAAAATTAGGGATAAGGACACAATCTGAAATATTTTTAAGAATGTGGAGACATTTACATATTTTTAGGGAATGAGGAGAAGGAGAGAAATATTTATCATGATTGAGTAGAAGGCGATTTTGAAAGCTTTTGCATAAAGACAAAACTATTCATTCATTTGTCGAAATTCACTTGTGTTAAATTCATTGTTTAAATTCATTCGACAAAATTCATCGTCGAAATTCACTAATTTTCAAAATTCATCGTCGAAATTCACTAATTTTGGGATTCATTATAAATTCAACGATTTGGGATTCATTGAGGAGATTCATCGATTTTCGGATTACCGTCATTTGTCATACCGCTTATAAAAATTATGCGATTGTCCTTCTCCCTATAAAAAATATGTAATTTGTCTATTCTTAAAAATATTTGATTGTGTCCTTATCTACAATTTTCCATATTTTTTATAGGGAGAAGGACATTGCATAATTTTATAAGCGAAGAACAAACAGTGAATCCAGAAAATCGGTGAATCTTAAGATGAATCCCGAAATCGATGAATTTCGATGATGAATTTTGATGATGAATCCGAAAATCGGTGAATCTCGACAATGAATTTTGAAAATTAGTGAATTTCGATGATGAATTTCGGCGATGAATTTAAAATAATGAATTTTGAACACAAGTGAATTTCGATAATAATAAATAGTTTTATCGGCTTTATGCAAAAATTTCAAAAATTTGTCTTCTACTGATTGATGAAATATTTACGTTCTTCTCTCATTCCCCAAAAAAATTTAAAATAAATTCGTGCCTGTTGTTTCCGTACCTGGAGCCTTTTTTTTTTTTTTTTTTTTTTTTTATCTTTCCTTCCCGATTTTCAAACAGTCTTTTTTTTTTTTTTGATATCCAATTATGATGAAAATTTCATTGAATTTTTTATTTTGGATGTTTTTCGTTTTGAGACTTGGTTCGATATCATTACATCATTTTTCATGAAATTCACTGTCGATAGTACTCAGTCAATCCCGAAAATCAATGAATATTGATAGTGAATTTCAAACAATAGTGAATTTCGACAGTGAATTTTCTGAAATCACATCGGATATGTTGATGTGGTCTCAAAATAAAGAGTACGAAAAAATTAAAAAATTTGGTGAAATAATTTTCAAATTTAGAGATTAAGAGATACGAGTGTTTAAAAAAATGGACAAGAAAAAAAGTATGTTGAGTTCTTTTTTTTACTTTAGAAAATAGGCGGCAGAAAATATGTAAAAAAAAAAAAAAAATTGTTTTGTCATTTATATAAAAGTTTGAAAAAGATGTCATTCTTCCTAATTGATGAAAATGTTGATGACCTTCTCCCCCAATCACCCTAATATTTTTTTCTAGGATATTCATATACGATCATCGAAACCCAACTGATAATAATTTAAGTTTATTCTGATTAAAGATATTAAAGACGTGTCATTCGTTGTAATTCAATTGTATAAAACAATTCTATAATATTAAGTGTTATTCGTTAATGATGCATTGATCCAGTGGTAATTATTATGGTTAATTTGAAATATTCGGGTTCGAGTTTTGATTGAGACAAAAATGTACGTACGTATATTTTGTTTTTTTCGTAAAAAAATATTACAATAGAAAGACATTTCTATATTAACCATTTAAATGTTACGATTAATTATGTAGAAGTGTGTATATAACTTTTGTTACTCCTTTCATTCTTATTTAATTTTCGTAGTTGTCGAAAATCAAAATTCCTTTTATAGTTATGTTTTCAAAACATCATTTATTGTATTTTTTTACATTTATCATTATTTATTAAGGGATAGAGATTTAAAAAAAAAATTACATTAAACATTTTCAAAGGATGTTTTTGTTAATATGTGTACAATTAAATAGGAACGGAGGGAGTAATATTTTATTTAGCATTTAGGTTTTTTCTTTTTCTTTTTCTTTTTTAGTCTTATCAGTAAGTGGAGATAGTGGGCTCCGTACAGTGTTGTACCTTAACCATGGCAAAAGTTAACTAACCAACTAACCATGGTTAACTAAGCAGTTTATATTCATACTCGGGCCAATGGTGCATTCCACACACCGGAAAAAAAAAAGATTACAGACGAAAAGAACAAAACATGATGATGACCGGAGAGCCACCCGGCGCAAATCCAACCGTCCACGTACCCCCTTTCGAGTTGTACGACGAACATCCAACCGCTACTTTTCATCACTCTCCGTTTTCCTTCACTTCACAGTGCAGTGATGATACCTTCACGGCGTTGCAGCGTTATCTGCCGTCGAACACTGTTCCGGACGATGTTATCTCCGGCGGTGATGAGTTTGTTATTCCGGTGGACACGTTTTCGAGCGATGAGTTCAGGATGTATGATTTTAAAGTAAGGAAATGCTCACGTGCTAGGTCACATGACTGGACGGAATGTCCGTACGCTCATCCCGGCGAGAAGGCCCGCCGGAGGGATCCACGGAAGTATCACTATTCCGGCAATGCTTGTCCGGAGTTCAGGAAAGGTTCGTGTAGGAAAGGTGACTCGTGTGAGTACGCTCACGGCGTGTTCGAGTGCTGGCTACATCCTGCTCGCTATCGTACGCAGCCTTGTAAGGACGGGACGCACTGTCGCCGGAGGGTCTGTTTCTTCGCGCATACTCCTGATCAGCTCCGTCTTCTGTCACCGTCGGAGATGTACGATGGGTCTCCTGCTCGTCTTTCTTTCAATCCCCCAAGACTTCTTCGTCTGGGTTCTTCTCCGACGTCGGTTCTGCATTCTCCGCCGCTTTCACCACCTTCTGATTCTCCTCCATTGTCGCCGATCAGAACTTTCAATCTGAACACAGTGAACTCACTTGCTGATTCAATGCGAAACATACAGATCGGTAGTCGTCGGTTGAATTCCAGCTCACTACCATGGGGGATTCAAATGAGCCCTAGAAGCCCAATACCTATTCGACCCGGATTAATGAGCCTTCCTTCAACTCCGAACCGGGTTCCAAATCCGACCCGATCGGGTCGGACTGTATTTGATAAGTTGGACCAGTCTTTTCAAGAAGAACCTGCAATGGAGAGGGTGGAATCTGGGAAGACACTCCGGGCAAAGATCTATTCCAAACTCAGTAAGGAGAACTCTCTTGACTCGGCTAATCCGGGTTCGGGTTCGAGTACGGGTCCTGATTTCGGGTGGATTTCGGAGCTGGTAAAATGATTGTGGGATCCAGGTTCGAGTACGGGTCCCTGATTTTGGAGCTGGTAAAGTGATTGTGGGGTTTGAGCGTGGGGTTTTGTATATGTATCTCTTTTAACTTGTTGAATGAAAGGAATGAAGATTTCGGGTTGTGTAAATAAGAAGAAAAGATTGAGGAAGAAGATGAAGGTGGAAGAATAGTATAGTAGTATTTTGATTCTTGTAAAAGAATTAGTAAAGTAGTAGTAGCAGCATTTTGTGCATAGAAATGTGTCCAGAGTTTGACAATGTATGATTTATCTAGCCATTTAAAATCGTAATTTCAATTTATGATGATTTGTATGTTTGTTGCATTTTCAGCATTGTAATTTCTCTTCTGATTTGTTATCTTGTTGCATTTCAGTCGTCTCTTTCTCAGTAAATTTATAAATCTGAATGTTCTTTCCGTTTGTTTGTCTATTTCCTTTTCTCGTCAAAATGTAAAGGAGAAACAGTTTCGCAACAAAATGTTCGTAACAAACGGACAAAATACATTAGTGGACTCTTTGATTGATGTGATTTCTACCATTATAATGTAAAAAGGTGTTGGTGTCGATGAAACCATCATCTTCAGAGTTCACTGTTCAGACATAGAAATAGCATTGGTTTTTTACTCTTTATCATTTCTTCATTTGGTCTATAACGGCATGTTTGGATTACAGGCATAAAGGAATAGAATGTTATCGAACAAATGACCAAAATTTTATCTTTCAATTGCATCACATGTCAAACTTGCGAAGAAATTGCATCATTTCATGTCATTCTATTCACGTTAGCAGGTGTGGTTAGTGATTTATTGTTGTTTGCGGTAGTGGCGAGCGTGACGAGTAGCGACAGGGGGTGGTGATGGTGTGCAAGGGTGATAGGCGTGTAGTGACAGAGTGCATGCTACCAAGTGGGTGGTGGTAGATAAAAGTAAGGGTGACGAATACATGTAAGGATGGTGGGGTAGGTGGTGGTGGTAACAAATGAGGTAGGGGCGAGGTCAGAGGGTGATAGCAGATATTGCGGATGGTTGCAAAAGGTGCTTATGGGTAGGAGTGGCGGATGTTGATGAGGTGAATGGTGACTATGGGTTGTGCAGTAGCCCGGTAGATGGTAGTGAGAGGATGGTGGGTGATAGTGTCATAGTGGGAATAGAGGTTGGTGATCGGGCAACAACAACGGTTGATAAGGTTAGCAGCAGCAGCAAGTTATGGGTGAGAGACATAGTAGAAGGTGATGATAGGGTTTGTGGTATGTGATAGGGTGGGTGGACGACGGGTCGATTGGTGACAACGGCAGTGTGTGTTTCTATCCCTTGATTGTGTTGTAAGTTTGAACTTTTCATTTTCTTCATTTTCCTTCATTTCCTCAACGTGACAAAATGATTAAATGGAAAAAATTATTCAATCCCAACAATTCAAACATATACTAATAAAACTCACAGAATTTTATCAGGTTAAATTTCTTGTGATAGAGCTGCATGCTCATACACCCTGTGATGATACTCAGAGTCTCTACAGCGCTACTCTAGTGAGAGGTCCAGGGTTCGATCCCCGCCCCCTCCTTTCGTTTTAAAAAAAAAAAAAAAAATTTTTTTCTTGTGATAAGAAAAGAAATTTCTTGTGATAAGAAATGAAAAGCCAAGAAATAGTTAACTATCAATAAATGTCTTCTGAATGCAAACAATTAATAATTTGCAGTGTGTTAGATTGCATAAAAAGTCAGAAAGTAGACGCCAGTTGCTATTAATTAAATAATGACAAAGGAAAGAGGAGCCACATAGCGAAAAGAAGATTACAACTATGATGTGGAAGATCTAAGGATGGAAATTGGTCCTTATCCATTTCACTAATACACACTTTAATATAAAATTACTATAAATAATCCTCAATCATTGAGGTTCTTAATCATTAATTTAATACTACTAGCGGTGCCTTTAAAACATAAAAACATAATCAATTTGTAGGTTAGCAGCAAGTTGCTTGATGTGGGAACCTATGCGGCACCAGGTGCGTGGGTCTTAAACATGGCCCTCTTTGCTGTTTTTTGGGAACCATGGATCTTGTTTCTCTATGCCAATTAAAGGGGAAATACTTTTGTGAAGAGGGATTTTGAGATGAAGTAACGGATGAAACAATCATAACTAAACAGTTTAAAAACAGAATGAAACTGTATGGTGGTGTGTGTCTTCACACCGTGTGAAGACACCACACAAGAACCACCCCAATTAAAGTACTACTACTACTTTATTCCATAATAACATGCTACAAAATAATAATAATAATAATGCAATAAAAAAAAACGTTATTAACACCATAATGAATCTATAATATCACACTATTCAGCTAGGTTCGACCGTAAGAGTATAGCAAAGAATAGGGGATAGCAAATTCTAGTGTCAAGCTTACATTCAGTTTTACAAAGATCAAATATCGGTATGACGACTCAAAATTAGATTCATTGTAGTGTCGTTAAGAATCCCCAATAAAAATTAGGCAAACTAAAGAAATGAGAGCAGGAAAAGTCACAAGTAGCCTTTTAACAAAGTTTCGCATAATTTTTCCGGTGACTAATCCAATAAAAGCATATTTTCCCAAGTCTCATGTTAAGTCTTTAGTGACATCACGTTAAACCCACTTTCAAGACATTGCAGTGAGGGTCGTTCTACTATAGGGACTCGCTAAGAAGCTGCGCTACGTGGCGGAGATCTGGACCACATGATTCACGAGGTGGAATACTGCGACTCGTGTGTGTGAAATTGTGTGGTCCAGACACGCCACGCGTGAGCTTCCACAAGGAAGTTCCTGTGATAATTTTTCTGCAGTGATGTTTCATCTACCTGAAAGTCTAATCTCATGCATAAGGTTCGACTTTCAAAAAATCAAAATGTCTGAAAAGTCGCAACTCACATCCCCATATAATGATGCAATGCAGGCGCCTCGCTACTGTTTTTTTTATGCACATTACCCACCTGAAATACTATTCAGGTGTCCCAGTTTTTTTTTGTTTTTTTTGGTTCTTTGTTTTTGTTTTTTGTTTTATTCTGTTTCACAAGTGTACAAGATAGTAAAAGATCACGAGTAAAGGCAAAAGGGAACGAAATGTTTCAGTATATCTCCAGCATCCTTCCCCGCAACATTGCTTCTGCTTTTCGCACCTGTTTCACCGGTCCAATTATGAAAACCTGAAAGAAAAGAAAAAGTATCCAACAAAAATGTAAATTGACAACTACAATAACAATTTCGCCTTGTTTGACAGGATGAAAACGAATCGTAAATGAGAACATTTCGTGGCACCACACTGATCAATGTGTGAGATTCAACATTCAACTATCTGTCAAGTGGTGCCCCCGAAAATAGGTTTATTGTGGAGCTACTAAAGACACCCTTTGAACATTCCCCATTATTACAGAATTTCTGCTGCAGTTAACAGGCTGAATTTACATTATTAAAGTATCAACTATTCAGCATTCAATTTTTAATATTATGTTAGAAGTATGGGTGGGAGAAAGGCGTTCTTAGTAGCACTAGCACCGCACCAAATCTAAATCTACCGTTGTGGCACCACGACAATGATCGACTTTTTCGCGGTCGGTTCTAGAGCCAAGAATCGACTTGTCACAATTGACTAGGTGAAAGTTGATTCTAAAGCTAAGAATCGATCTTCCCCTGATTGATTGTTTTCGGTGTGGTGCCACACTAAAAACATTGTAGTGCGCCATTAAATGTGCACGTGGAAGAAATGCAAGCCAAACAGCAAAAAAATCGTAGAAGTAAAGCCTAACCTTATTAGGAGGACCCTTTTCACCTCCAATGAAGATTTCAGCACTGAAAGGACATGCAGCTTATGTGAAAATCCAATAAAACAATTGAGGAAAAGTATATACAAGACATCAACTTACAAACTAAAAACATTTAATTGGACGGTGAGAAAAAATTAAACGTACGTGCATGATTCTTTAATTGCCAAGATGGATGATCCTCGTTTCCCGATTACACAACCCATTTTCCCAGGAGGAACATCAAGAACAGACAAGATTTCTTCTTCTGGAGTATTTCCGTTTGCAATTAGATCATCTGCGAATGTTAACAAGATGTCAAGAAGAAGCAGATGAAAGAATCAGTAAGAGAACATTATCAGTGCATCTGTATGCTGCTTAAATATTGCAGGACTTATAGAAATTCCCTTTATGAACTAAGAATGATTAAATTCTTGAATTTACTCGTAATTACCAGTACTCATGAATGCAAAACATTCAAATTTATAAATATCTTGGAAGGATGTTTCATCCCGTTGTTTTTCTTTAGGCGAGGGGTGGGGGTGGGGGTGGTTGATGGTTGACGTACAAAAAAAAAAAAAAAAAAAAAAAACCTGCCTGGAACTGGAGGAAGAGGTGGCCAGTCTGCATAATTGTTCTCATTGATGCAGAAACACCGACAATACAGCGCACCGCGAACTGCAAGATACCACCGGGATCTTTGATTCAATTTCTCCATCATCTTATAGTATATGTGGAGAAGAAAGCGAACATCATCCGCAGCTGCACGGACCATCAATTCAGATAGTGGCCTATATGTCCAAAACATAGGGTCCTGAGAATGAGGACATAATCAGAAAGGAGAACTACGCTTATGAAACGGTAATATAAACATCCACAGAAAAAGAAAGCATTTCCATTATATTTTCAGAGGATCTGGGGCATGGATCAGATTTGCGGAGCACGGACTTCAGTATAGTTGTATTCAAGTGCTTGGCAGGATGATTAGGCATGCCTTATATGCCGACCAGGGAACCATAAAAAAACACATACTGTGCTTGCCATAGCGTGTGAGGTCGGTGTTTAAAAGGATTTGCCAAAACATGTTCAGATTTTGACATCAAGCAAATGGTGAAATGACTGGCTGCAACTAAGTGTGTCATTAAGTTCCATTAATGTTGTTTGGTTATCATTTGCTACTAGTGTATTATGTCTGGCATGAAAGGATCTTTAGAATTTTCCAGCAAGTGGCCCGCAGGCTTCAGACTACATGTGAACAAGTGAAGAAAACTTAAAAAGTGGTGAAATGCGAAACAAATTGGGTTCCAGATGATGTGTAATTTCGCTCAATCCATTTTTGACAGAATGTATTAAGAAATTCGTGTAATTTTGAATTTAGCACGTTACAGTTTGCATGATTTGTATTGTTGAAAATATTGCTTGTAGATTACAAGAAAAGGTGCGTGGGGTGGGACGAACCTGCCTTAGAAGAACTCTGACTTCTTCTTTCTCAGCATAAGCTATGCCTGAGCAGAAACCACAAAAATAATATCCATGAGGCATAGTCATTCTGAAATAAGATTCCATACATGCAAACAATTCTTTTTAGTGAAGACAGTATGAATGCAGCATGCTAGCAACAAATAAATTCTAAAGGAACTCATCCTTATTTAAAAGGGAGGGCAGAGTTTAAGTTCCTCTTACTTCTTTCTTATTTTGCTTTTGGGGTCACCCTATTGTCATGTTTTAATTTTAGACTTTTACGTTCAAAGGGAATTGCAGGGAGGGAATTCGAAACACAATTATACTTTATACCTTTTGAGCAAAAAAGGTGATAAGCAGAATCTTTATTATGCTGCCAATAAAAAGACCACCAGAGTACTGTTGTGTTCCAAATCACGTAAACAACAACACTCAAGCCATATTCTCACCAAGTGGGATCAGATGACAAATAAATAAATGCGCAAAAAAAAAGTTTTCATACCGCCAAAAACAGGATCTGCCAAGAGGCCAACAAATGATATATAGTCATCAGGTGTTCGTGCACGTCCTTCTTGCTCTTTGATCAAAGCATAAGCAATCTGCTTACATAATCAGATGTCTAAGCCAACAAGTCAAAATACAGGTAGTCTGCTTTATTTTCTTCAAGTTTAACTAGTGTGTATAAAGCACCACCAGGCATGGATAAACTAGGCTGTGAAATTCAAAACGATGGAACTGAAATAATAAAACATGATTTTTATTGGACATCTTCTCTTTAGATAATGAGATGCTTACAAGATTAGGACAGGTGACATGATACAAGTCCTTACTTAACAAAGTTGCTGCTAGGATATTACATGATCAACCATAAGCTATTTTACTTATCAGCTTAATATTTCAGATGAGATTGTATTTTAGTATGGTGTCAGAGTGGTAGGTCGTAAGATCAAACCTCACACTACTTCCCCATTTACAATATATATATATATATATATAGATTTTCCACAGGCTACAAGTGATATTTCTGCTTGTCCATGTCTTGACAAGCCCACGAGTGATGCAACTTATTAGACTACATACATGCTTAAATTACACTACTTAACAACCTAAGGTGGTATAGCAATATATACGAGACTCGAATGTAGACATTTATGCTGAGAAGTTTTGATGCCTAAAACAATGACAGCCGCTTCATGCGTTTTTCCATGATATCTATCAATCTAATAAATCATCATATTTCAATTCATCAGAGATCATCGCTTATGATAAAATGTATTTCAGACACGCAAGGCAACTAATGTCAGACAACTCAAGATTCTGTTGCAAAGAGATACCATTATTCGCCATCCGGTCAACAGCCACCTAAAGCATGATAAAGTACCAACTCTTGCGCCGAGAAATAGTCAGGTTCACTAAAGGTACTCAAAGCCTCCATTGCACACCATACAATTTCAACATAGACGGAGCCAATTACAAAATAGCAACTAACTTTTTTCCGAATCTCGCAAACTGAAATTAACTAATAGATTTCCACATCAATGACAAGAAACTACTAGCAAAGATACTGGGATAAATAATCAAGTGTGTCCAGACTAAATGAAGGGAAACAAACTTAGTGATGCATACCATATTCAGAATTCTAAAAGTACTAGAATGGGAACAAATACATGAACTCCCTTTCCATACATGAAGGAAATCTGGAATAGACATGACAAACCTGGGTATCCATGACATTATGCAACTTTATGCCAAACTGATGATATAACGCCTGAAACAAAATAAAGTTAATTGGGTGATGTGACCAAAAGATGGCAATTCTTACATCGGGACAACATATGAATGGAATAGACAAGAGACCTCACTATCTCGTTTGCAATCATGAATAACTTTAGTGATGTATTCAGACTCAAGCGAAGGCTTACAGGCTTTCACAAGTTCTGCTCCTCCCTCAATCGCATCAACCAAATATATTGCATCCGGAAATGCAAGCTGTGGAAGATAAAAACATTTATTAAGGCTATAAATGTAAGGCCAGCTGCATGAGGAAAGACAAATGATCCTTCCCCTTTGTACCAAAATTATCTGATATACATGCATCAAAAAAACAACAATGATGAGACGACGAAAGAATATGCTGGAGTATGTGTGCCTATATTATACTCTAAAGTGTGCAATCGGATGCAGCCTTACATCACACATGTTTGTGCAAAAAGAGTACATGCAGTTAAGTACACAGTATAAAGTACTACTTTATCAATGGTCAGAATTTTTTTCAGACAGATGATCTGGTTGCAATTTATATCATTCAGTTAGCAAATGTCAAACAATCATGCACACTATAAATTTATGTTGTTCAAATCCAACCTCACTTCAGTACCTAAGAGTAATCAAAGCATGCAGATTAAATTGCACTAAATCTCTGTAAGAAGAGAACTCTCAGGCGCAAATTATTCTCTCAAACATTTTTATACCCCAATAAAAATATAAATACAAATAATTAAGAATTCCAAAGTGAACTCTGAGATCACCAAATCAGTTTACCTGTATAATACAGAGAGTCCCATGGCGACAAAGATCCACACCCTCACAGTCGAGACCAATCACAAGCTGTTTTTCAGAAGAAGGTTCCAGAAACTCAGTTGGAAGCTGAGATGCTTTAGTCACAACTTGTATTGGCAGAGACCACTGACCTTCATTCTCTAAACCTTTTCGAACTCCTATAGAATTAAAAACACATCTACGCTTCAGGAAGTTTCCAATTCAAGCACACAAAAAATGCAAAAACAAAAAGTCTCGACGATACAATTTACAACTCCATTTCAAGATGAAATTCATTTCCGATCACCAAACAGCTACAAAATGATACTCAACAAACTTTCCAAAATACACGAACGAGGATTTTCGTTTCATTCTTTTAACGAACAGAGTTCATAACAAAAGTTCATCGAAAACATAAACCCTAAAATCACGAGTTCAGTAACTAGGATCAAAGTTGAAGCTGAATACGAACAATTCCAATGCCTAAAGAGAGAGAAAAAGGAGAACGAGAAAGATAGAGAGGAATTTACCAGGATCAGGTGGTTGAAGAATGCGAGTTTGAGGTAGGAGGCCATGAGATCATCGAAATCAGTCGCTCCCACTCTGCAGTTTCGAATTTTTTTTCCTTTTTCAGCTTTTGCTGCTATGCTTTATATAGTAGATGCCGCAGAAGATCGGGCATGTGTTGGGAACTTTTAAGTAAATGGATGAACATACGTTTACTTCTTACTTAAAAATTTGTTTAAAAATATTTTTTTTTTAGGGAACAGAAACAAAAAAAAAAAAAAAATTTGATAAACTAATTTTGTCTTTTCAATATTGCAAAAAAAAAAAATTTGTTGAATGTTGTCATCTTGTCGAGTTAAACGGTTCTTGAGCGGTTTGAGTTCGGTTTAGTTTTTAAATCGAATAGTTTGATCCGATAAGACTCAAATTCGAATAATCTCCACTCGAATTCTTCTCAAACATTTTAATACTCGACTCGTTAGCTTACGAGTACATTCGAATTCAACTCGAGTTTGAAGGTGCTCATGATTAAGCTTGAGTTGCATAGTCATATTAAGTTCGTGCCAGAACTTGAGTTTGTAAAACTTAAAATACGTTCAACTTGATTCGGATCATTGCACTCGTAATAGACTCGTCGCAATATATTTTCATAATATATATACAGCGAATTTGTTTTACTTTTATCATAAGAAGCTCCATTATTATGTTTTTGCTAAAATTGTTTAGCAATTACTCCCCACAGGCCACAGAGCAACATTCTCAGTTGGAAATGGCAGATTTGTGGCAATAGGTTTGATTCGACTTCATTCAAATAATTACCAATCTCTTTATGTAATATATTTAGAAACAACGATGATTTCGGTTATATATTTTGTAATGTAATGGGATAAAATATTTCACTAAGCCAATCAAAAAAAAAAAAAAAAAAAAAAAAAAAAAAAAAAAACGTAATTACACATTTAATTGAGATGCAAAAGGTGTCATACAAAAACCCGTATAAATGTGAAAAACTTCATTGAATATGATTCTTAGACTCAATAATAGAAATAAATAAAAAAAATGCACCAAAAAATAAGGATCTAACATAGGTGTATGAATCCTCTTCAATGCACTTAACGGTGCAATGCAGTTGTGAGAGATATGCATGCTTGTGTATATATCTGTATTATTTGTTTATCTTTCACAGCACCGTAAAATCACTGCAGAGGATAGAGCAGAAGCTCTAACATAGCATCTATACATCCCTGCAAAAGCCTCTGCAACATCATAAAAGGCTCTCTCCCTCTCACGATACACAGCTCACGATTTAACCGTCAAAACCCTAAATACTTTCGTGCTAACAATAACAGCGGTTCCAATGCACCAGGAGCAAATTTTCTAGCAAAAAGGAAACAAACCGAACTAGGCTTATCATTATATAAGCATGTATTGTTTTCAAGAATCCTCTTCATCAACTGCTGTGTAATATCTGCTCGTCCAAACGTAGCCGGATGTGGACCTCCCCGTGACCAGTCTGCCCAAGTAACGCTTCGATTCGCTAACCGGCTTGCTGCTTTGATCGTCAACATAGTCGGGAAATAATGCTCGTCCACGTAGCAATGCGGTTTACAGAACGCCTCGAATTTTGGATAGTATTTTGTGTCTTCGATCATATAAAGTGCAAGCTCTCGGTTAACTTCAAACCATTGTGAACCTTTACGCCATTGGGTGATGTTGACCTCGGGTTCCATGTTGTAATTGTAACGACCTCTGCCATACGGGCCAGGATCATCGAATGCCCCAATGAAGCTATGGTTTGATTCTTTTATGTGATGATAGATGATGCTGAAGTTGTGGAGTGGGATGCATGACTCGGATAAGAGAACGAACCACTCGTTATTGATATCGAGTAATGCATTAGCTAACAGTCTTCTCTCTGCATCACACATACTCATTTTACCCCATTCTGCTACCTGTATACTATCAATAGAACATCAGAAATGGAATATAAACATCTACTTAAAGGGACGAAATGGAATACACATGCAAAGACACACACACACACATACCACTTTCAAAAGAAAAAAAGACATTTTTGTTGCACCAACACCACCAAAAGAATAAACCTAGAATACGAAATATGAAAACTCTGCTCAAAATCAGAATCGTGGACCTTTCGAACACTGCCCCTCTGTTAGGGGGGATATAGGCTGGCAAGAAGAAATAATCGACTGCCTCACATCGAGGTTCCATGGAGCAAAAATAGGCTCCATAGATTCAGAACAAAAAACCCAAAGGAATAGACAGCATTGAGCTTAGAATCCACAGTCATAAACTGAAGAGGGGACATTTTTGGGGGCAGGGGGGAGTGGACAAGCATGAATTCCAACGTCTAGTTCAGAGTATGCTATACAACACATAATTCGCAACTGAAATCAAATCAAAATTAGGGGGAAAAGACCGGAAACAAACAAACTAAAGGCCAATAACTTAAGGTAAGCTTTCATTGCTTGGGTAAATAGGAATGATTAAACATGTAAGTTCACAAATACTCATAATCAAAAGTAACAGTAACATGGAGAAAAATAGCCATGTAAACAACCAAAACTACATGACAGAACGCGTGAAGCGACCAGAGTTTTTTTGTTAGAGCAAATTTACTCACCATAAACGAATCATATTTGCATAAAGATGTAGAAATATCAACCGAATGAGACTAAACTGAACAATTATCATACCTGAGAAGGAATTTGGCGCTTGTAGAAAACAGATGATGATGAAAAATCAGCTTCATAAGACGGTATCGGATGAATATAAATCGAATACAACCCATCATGTCCTTTGAAAAACCTCTCCCAAAGAGGCGCTAATGGCAACGGCCCTTTTGTCAAGAACATGAAAGCAACCTTAGGCACTCTATTGAATGGATATTTCTTCAATCTCGGGACAAAAGACGCTCTCCAAAACAACTCTTTATCACTCATTGAGTGAACCAAATTCGATGGAGGCTCGATTAAACGCTGCAAGCTAACTGATTCTTCTTTAGTCTGAACACATGTCTGTACACTAGATGTTACTGCACCCATTAAATTACTAACTCCAAAATGCCTAATCATGTAAATACTGACCACAGAGAAAACTAAACACAATGCTAAGAACATCATAAGTAATTGAAGTAGCCTATTTGGCAAAACCCTAGATTGACTTGCTCTAATTGGCACATGAGATTCGTTACCTTCCTCCATCAATAAAACGCCTAATCCAACCCCAAAAATCCGATTTAACAACTGTTTACAAACACCTTCACGAGTAAATACAGAAGCAAACTACCATTCAAATACTTACTTTCTGGGATTTTCTCTGTCGGCAAAACAAAATGCCAAGAACAGTATGCTTTTACAGAGTTCAGACCAAATTTTCCTCACAATTATTGAAGAGCATTTGAGAATGAAAAATGAAGCTAGATATCATTCACCATTAAGGGTTGCTTGATGAAACCGTACACTAATAAGCAGCAGGAAATCGGAACCGACAAAAAACAAAAAGAGAAACCACAAACTAAACGAACCTTCTACGATTTACTCTTAAGTCAAAGCAAGTCTTCTTTTACCTCCAGAAAACTTGCAGATATTGACAAAACAATCAACTTTTTTACGAAGAAGAAAATGACGGATTGAATATGACAATTTTACATAAACATTGAATGGGATTATGGGAGTGTTCCAATTTAAAATTAATCAAATTAGGAACAACAAGCAACAAAAATTGATAGACTGCAAAATACATTATTTGTTATAAAATAAGGGACTTATTATTCGCACAACCTCAAATCTACCGTTGCACTACTTTATAGTTTACACCTACCTAAATGAAAAATCTACCTTTACATCACAATGATTTTAAAACTTATTTCACTCTTTATTTACACCACAATTTCAATCTTTACACCACACTTTATAACTATTTCAACACTAGTTTATTTTTATTACGAATTAGTCCCCCTATTTTTACCTACCTTATATCACACACCTCTACCTACTAACCCCAAAATTTCCCCCATAAACACATTCTTCTTCATTAAACCCATTTCACAAACCCTTATCTTCATAAATTATCACCATCTTCACAAATCTTTCATCTTCATCATCATCATAAACCGACATCATCTTTAAACTTTTTTTCATCTTCTAATCTTCTTCTTCTCCATCTTCTTCATCTACACCTTTGTTTCATCATCTTCACTTTCATCATCCTCACCAATTTTTTTTTCCTCATAATCATATCTACACCATATCAATCAATAGCACAACAAAAAAAAAGCTTATTTGGAGTGTATATAACAATTTTCAATGGATGATGGCAAGGAATCAAAATCACATCTTGGAGAAAATAAGGCTTCCAACACCATGGATGAGAAGATACTTTTGAAATCAATAACCTATTTGATGTTCTTTTCCTTAGATTAACATTTCAAAATGCAATAGTGTACATGAAATCAGGATATTGAACTCTCATTTTTTTGTTTGGTGAATGATTTCTAGCCAAAGTTTAAGCCTTTTCTTAGTTAGATTTCGCCCAGATCGATACAATCTTGCCAAAGTCGGATTTCATAGATTCGACCCTGGTAAGGTCGAATGTCACTAATATATGCGACACTGTCAGGGTCGCATGTGGCTAGTTCGACCTTGTCAGGATCGAATGTCTAAATTATTTCACACTTGGACATTGTCCAAGGTGGCGTTTATTACATGTGACAATCGACTTTGCACCCTATTATTCATGATTTGACGATAACTTATAACATTACAGGTAGACGACAACATTAGCCAAAATGATGGTCGTGATGACAACTTCCCTAGTGTGGATGAAATGATCGCATTAGAATTGTTGAACCAAAACATGGCGTTAGTGGTAGTAGATGAAAATACGCCTCTCAATATTTATACCGGTGATGCATTCATTACTGAACAGGTAATTATATATTCACCGATGTGATGTTAGATGTGAATTCTTAATCCCACGATCGCTAATTGTTGGTAATAATCACATGTGTACGTATTCAACACCGACACAAAAGCTATTGAATGGATGAAAGAAGTTGCAAGCAACATTGGGATTGTACTAATCAGGTGGAAGTCAGACTACTCAGAAGGTCGAAGTCCTTATGTGAAATACGCTTGTGAAAGGGGTGGCGAGGCGCGCAAGGACTATGTGAAGAAGGATGGAGGTGTTGGGAAAGGTAAGCCCCGGAATACATTCTCAAAAAAATGTGGGTGTCCATTCCTTTTGTTATTGAAGAGTGAGAAGGTAGTCGGCGGGTGGTGGGTGAGTGTGAAAAATGGTTTTCACAACCATGATTTGAACAAATCAGATTTGGGACATTCGTTCAAGGGGCGTTTGTCAATAGACGAGATAGACCTTGTTAAGAGTTTGACGAAGAGCGGAGCATGCCCTAAAGATATACTCAAGGCATTGAGGTATAGGAATGGAAAGAATGCAACTTCTGCGCAAACAATCTACTATCAAAGAGTGAAGTTGAAAAAATTAGAGAGAAACAATCGGACAGTAATTCAAGAGGTCTTTTACAAGGCTCGTGAAGAGGAAGTGTTTTTTCGTTACTTACAAGATGGAGAAACAGTAACACATATGTTTTGGGTTCCAAAGGACTCATTCTCATTGGTGAAGAATTTTCCACATGTGTACCAGATCGATTGTACTTACAAGACAAATAAGTATAAGTTTCCCTTTCTACAGATTGTTGGGGTCACCTCTACCAACATGACATTCTCAATTGGTTTTGCTTTTCTAGCAAATGAGACAACTTCGAGTTACAAATGGGCCTTATGAAAGCTTCACGAGGCACTTATCACCATTGACACTCCGGTTAAAGTGATTGTTACTGACAAAGAACAAACTTTAATGTTTGCCATCCGCACAGTATTTCCAACATGTAAAAATCTTTTGTGTCAGTGGCACGTAGAGAAAGCAGTGCAAGCGAAGCTTAGACAGCCATTAAGTGTAGAAGCATCCGCTGAGATTGAGAAGATGTGGAAGAGAATTATATATAGTGACACTGAAGAAGATTACTTGGCTGGAGTGGCTGAAATAAAGACCAACATAAGCGTAAGTGTATTCAATTATCTGGAGGAAAATTGGTTAGGCGATTGCAAAGAACAATACGTGAATGTTTGGACGAATAAAGTGTTCTATCTTGGGAACACCCACACTAGCAAGGTTGAGGGGGCTCATGCAGTTTTAAAGAATTGGTTACGTACTTCAAATTGCGACATGGAAACCGGGTGGAAATCGGTGGAGAACATGTGTGTGCAACAGTTTCGAAACATAATGGCGTCATTTGAAACATCAAGAACAAAGTGGCCTTAGAAGTTAGATGGGAAAACATGGTGTCGCTCTCTACGTGGGTTTGTGTCACTAGATGCTTTGACGTTGATCGAGGAAGAGGTGGATAGGTCGAAGAAAGTTGCTTTGGACTCAACAGATTGTGAGTGTGTGATTAGGAAAACGCACGGGATACCTTGTGCACATGAGATTTTTGGCATCTTACAGACTAGGGAAACCCTACCTCGGGATTGTGTTCATGAGCATTAGAAAACGTTATCATTGGATGGGCCGTCAAGAGATGATATCATTGATCCAACGCCACATATTGCTCGTTTCGTTGAAGTGTTTAACAGTTCAACCAATACACAACAAATGGAGATGGTCCAACGACTGGTAGAAGTGGTTGATCCGGCTAAAACAACGCTTAGTCAACCAAAAGTGAAGATAAATCTTCGAGGGAGGCCGAAGGCGAAGGCAACAACTAAACGTAGGATGGCAAATGACGAGCGTTCAACAACAAGATTACCCTCATTGCATGAACACGTGGATGAGAAAAATCAAAATGAGGTGAAAGAAGAAAATAAAACAAGAAAAAGGTCAAGAACATGCAAGGCGAGCAATAAAGTGGAGGACGGTATGACGAGTGTTGATTCCACAAAAGTGGGGAATCTTATCATGAGGAGTGTTGATTCCACAAAATTGGAGAATCTTATGATGAGGAGTATAGATATACCCGGTCCACTTCAAGAATTCATCAAGTGTGTCAATGAAGTAAAAGGTGATGGTAACTGTGGATATCGAGCTCTTGTTGTGGCAATCGGTTTGCCTGAGAATGAGTGGCCTAAGATTAGGCGAGATTTTTTTTTGGAGCTTAAAGGAAATGAGGAACACTATGACAAATTGTTTAAGATGAAAGTCTTGAGCGTTCAACTTTTAAAGGGAATCGATTTTAAAGTAAAAAGAAGATGCTCCGAAAATTTTTGGATGAAGACGACACCAATGAACTAGGTTATATCGGGAAAGTACAACGCCGTTGTGACTTTGTTTTGTCCTCAATCTAAGGGCGATACTGTAACATGTTTTCCAACAAAACAGAAGCCGAAAACCCCTCATCCCTTGAATATCACACTTTTGTACAAGAATAATCACTACGCGTGTGTTATGATGAAAGATGATTGTCCACTACCTCCTATGATCAATCCGTGGAAGGAAGAAGCCCTTAAAGTGTCAGAAGAAGTGAGCATTGCATGGCTACAACTGTTTGGAGAAAGAGTTGACAAGGGAGAGAGATTGTTATATCCTAATGGTCGCTCCGTAGGTCACGTTGACGTCAAAGATTGATGGATATCGGATCTAAGCATTATTTTATTTTCATTTTGCCAATTTCACTTTTGCTCCACCATCCTTTTGAACTATGTTGTTGGCGGAAGTTCATTTTCTAAACAAAACTCACTTTTGTATTTTCTCTTGGATGCGTTATTTTCATCTTTAAATATGGCTCGTCATCGTTTTGAAACTTAGTTTATCAACGGAATCGCGTTTGAAACGAGTTAAGTAAATGTTTTAGCTTTAAAAAAAGGAAAACAGGGAGAACCGACCCCCTTGAGGTCGAAACCAGTAGAAACGACACCCTAGATGTCGATCAAGGGAGAATCGACCCCCTTGAGGTCGAAAACAACTCTGTTCGGAGAATCGACTTCACGGAAAGTCGTATCTCCTAGGATCGACACCCAGGAGGTCGAATTTTGTACATTCGACTTCCTTAAGGTCGTATCTCTTACAAACCATTTAAAAATCATGAAACTTTGTGTCATTGTTTACCTAACACTTATAACACGTAGAATACAATTTTTGAGGTTTAAATTGATGTATAAGCGAGGTATTTGACCATGTAAAATGAACCAAGATAGATTGAGGGAGAATCGACCTCAGTGAGGTCGGGTCTAGTGCATTCGACCTTGCTATGGTCGAACCTATTGTGATTCGACCTTGATATGGTCGAAGCTTTTGAGATCCCACAACCAAAGTCTAATTAACAAGAATGAGATACAATCATAAAAATCCATAATATTCAAAACCATACGGGCGATCAAAGCCATGTTTAATACATAATAGTCAAAGCATACGATAATTGTCACAAAATAAAATAAAACATATGTAGTTATTGAAGTACAATCATTTTTTTCTTGTCTTTCGGTTTTCCTTCTCCAATAGAATTGTCTTCCCCTTTCCTCCTTTGGCATAATCCTTAGATTTGTCTCTTCCAACATCGGATGGTTCGCATATTTTAATACCACCGGGCTTCCTGACGGATTTGCTCTTCTTTTTCCCGGTATCTATGTCGTCGTTGAGCTTCATTTTTCCTTCTCCATATTAGATTTGCTCTTTTTTTCTCGGCATCCGCAACAATTGTAGACTTCTTTTTCTTTGTCACACCCGATGAAGTCTCACCAATCTCCATATCAGCAGTTCCGAAGGAAACCCTTTCTTTGAGTGTGACCACTACAGCCTGCAATGCATGATACAACTCATTCTTTATTGCCTTCAAGCCCTTTCTCAGGTATCCATCACCCAAGTTGATAGCTTTCCTCATCCAACGACCCTATGCAAGTGAAATAAGTAAGATTAAACCATTATTCAGAAAATTAATATATTACGAGTGTATAGATCCATACTTGTTCATATTCACCACTTGCAAAGACCGACAAAGGCAATTCATGATTAAGTTTGATTATTGCAGATGATTGGTACCATTCATCGTATTCCTTCGTGCATTGCCCATTCTTTTTCGCACGTGGGCCTCTCAAATTTTCGGGAATAAGATGGTAATTATATTCCTCAAAATCTTTGTCCCGATTATCAAACTTTGCAAGGTAAGCTCGGACTTTCATACGAGACGATCTCTTTGCAAGAATAGGACATCCAGGCTTGTCCTGCACACGGCCAAATTGTCTCACAACTCTGTTTGGATGATACGGCTCTTTCATGTTGTCAACAACTAGACATCCATAAAACCAAGCAACCTCGTGAGGATCCTAACTCCTTTTGCGATACGGGGTCCAAAGAAACTACAAATAATAAGATAAGGAAAACAAAAGTCATAAGTGTGTCCGTTCACTTAAACTCCAGTTTATAAGTACGTACAAAACTTACATCTTCCTTGGTCATATTGTCCAACTCCCCCCTCACATACTTCAATTGTTTATTTGCAGCTTCATCCGCCATGTGGAATGACGGATTCCATTTCTGTGTTCCGATATCCTCGCGGGTGATCTTTCTTCTTTTTTGAGGCCGTTGTTTAGGACAATGTTCGTATATCCAAGCCTGAAACAAGAAAATACCACATTTCTCACGAGATTTTCTTCATAATTATAATGTAGAAGACAAAAATAGTAAAAAATTATATGTACCTTCAACAAAGTGAGATATCCACATACACATTTGGTCTCGTAAGTGGCTGCTTTGCTAAGCATCCTATATAAATAGGCCAATGTGCCCGCACCCCACGCCCATTTATCCAATTGCTTCAAATCTTGTAAATAGTAAAGATATTTTACCTTCACTTTATCCCCTGATCTGTCTTGAAATAAAGTGCATCCCAACAGTACCAACAAAAAACCTCTCGTGATTTGCTCGGCTAAAGCATTGCAACGTCTGTTTTTAGACTTCGACAAATTGTTAATAATCCATGATGTCCTCAGAGAATATCCTGAGCAACGAGCCAGTTCTACTTGCACAATTTGGACAGGTATTCCAAGAAGATTTGATATCCAGACATCCAACGGATCAAGTTCTGCCCATTTCACTTCCTCCATCGGCTTTCCAATTATAGGGATTTCCAACAATTGTTCAACATCATCCAAAGTTATAGTCGCCTCACCAAAAGGCATGTGAAACGATGTTGTTTCAGGATGCCAACGCTCAACAAAGGCCGACACAAGAACCTTATTCGCCGTCTTATAAGAACCATTATAGAGGCGATACAAAATCATTTTTTTATCATATTGCGTGTGGCCTCTAACTCCTCGTACAAATCCCAAGTATGCATTTTGTTTGTGTATTGCTTGCACGTAATAAATCCACGATCAATTTCAAAGCAAAGTAAAAATGGTAGATGTTGTTAATCAAATCAATATCATAATTAAAACATTTACATTGTAAGAGATAACTTATATTTACCTCCCTCTTCAGTAGATGATGTGCTACGTGATCATGCTTTTTATCGTACAATTCATAGTCTTCTTCTCCAAGATCTAAGAGCCAATCATCTTCTTCTCCACTCCCCTTAAAACCCTCTTCACTGCTTTCTTCTTCATTCCCATCATGGCTCCTTTCATTACTTTCTTCTTCATTCCGATCATTGCTCCCTTCACTTCCCTCTTCATCTCTCTCTTCTTCGATGCCTTCAATTTCATTATCTTCGTCTTCACTACCCTCCTCTCCACCACTATCTTCTTCTCCGGATTTTTTTGTTTCTCGGTTTCTTTCTTCTTCGTCCCTATCTTCATTACAGATTTTATCCCTTATTTCAAGTATTAACGCTTTTCTCCACACACGTTTACCCCCTGTTCCTTCCAACTGTGTAGTTGTTTTTCCTCTTCTATAAGAGGTAGTCAACATTTGACGACTTCTTGACAGCTCCTCATCATTGATAGACGTACTTTGTTCCTTTGTCCTACCCATCTGCACACAAAGATGAAAAGACAAGTTCATGACATTTCTCATTCAATTAAACACAAGCTACAATCATTAATGATCTTGGTTTCATGATCTAATCAATTTCACAATAAAGTAACAAAAAGGTTCCAGGAGAAACGGCATTACCATTGTCGAACCATAGAGGTTCGACCTTACGCAAAGTCGTTCCTCAGTGGTCCGACAATGGTGAGGTCGCATCTTTGAAAATCGACCCCAAGGGAGTCGAATTCCGTTTTTCCTCCAGGACATGAGACTTCCCCAAGGTCGCATGTCACCAAAAATCAACAATCCATTTCAAAACTTCTAATGCTCAATCCTTTGTCCAAAATCGACATCATCAAAGTTTTTTCTTATTTATATTATCTTTACACATTCATAACATAAATCACAAACTAATTGCATCATGAACACTACTACTTGTGCATAATTCATTCTCTTAGGCATTTTATCAAACACTTGTAAGCATATGAAATAAGAAGAAGAAAAATAACAATTTCTACCACAATGCTTGAAATGGAAGATGAGAGATTGAATATAAACATAAACTTACCTTTTTCAGCCGCACATAATGTCAAAAAATCGAATTTCTACTATGCCCTTCTCCGGAATCCCTTACAAATGAGAATGGGATATAATGGTTTATGTGATAATGAGAATGTGGAGTTATGGTTTAATAGATTTGTTATGGAAAGAAGAAGAAAAAATAGTTGAAGATGAGAAGTTGAAGATGGAAGTTTGAAGATGTAGATTTGAATTTTTTGAAGAAGAAGAAGTGAGGAATGGAAGAAGAAGAATGAGAGAAATTAGGGGAAATGGTGTAATTTTCGGTTTTGATGTGTTTTAGGGGGTGTTTTGTAATTTTTAAAAATTTAGGGTATATGTAGAAATGTGTAAATCTGAAAGCAGTAATTTGTTTTTGGCAAAAGTGTGTTTTTTTTTTCTTCTAAGTTTGAAATGAAAGTGTGGTGTATTGGTAGATTTGGGAATTTCAAAATAATAGGTGTGGTGTAAGAGGTAGATGCCATCTTTTTTCATTGAGTTGTGGTGCAGCGATAGGTTTGCCGTGGTGCGAATAAAGGTCCCCTAAAATAAATGGTAAAAGAGAATACAAAGCAATAGAAAAACAATAAGGAAAAACTTTCATATAAATATTCAACATAGACTTTCATATAAATATTCACGTCTAATAACCTATAAATATACGGTCACGACGTCACATAAAAATAATTATATACTGCCAGAGTTATTAAGTAGCGGAACATATATTATTATTCGTAATGGGAGAATATAATTGATCAAAATAAATATTTGGTTATTATAAAAACAAATTTAAGTCAAGTTCAACATCCATTGCTTATTTAATTTTTTTTACCCAGTCTGCGTGCTTCTATTACTCTATTATTGACATGTTCATGATTCAGATTATAATAGCAAATTGTGAGGCAGATATGTCGTCGACGACTGTGATAATATATTATAAAATTTCTCCCATAAAATATTTTGCTTATTCGATATTAGCATAAACCGAATCCTTATCAATGCATGGATCCGGTTGTTCCGTAACCCGAATATTTTATCATTTGATGCATGTGCGAATTTATTCGGGGTTATCGTCTTCAACGCGTATCTTTTCAAGAGATTTCATGAGTGACTTAGTATCAATATTGAATTCTTTTCCGTGGATTTTTATGTATTACACCGATCGGTCTTTTATGCTTCTCGCGTAGATATTATTATCAATCAAATTTGATTGCGTTTATAAATAGTCACTCTTTATATTCAATAAAATCATCTGGCAGAATACTTGCTAAGTACTGCAAATTAAAACAATTTCGCAATTCAGTTAGACTAATACGTGGAAAATCTTTATGTTTATAAAATTTCTCGGCATTCTTTAATTCTAAAATGGGGTTTTCTCATCTCCCCCGAATGCCGTGAAATGATTTTCATTAAAATTGTAGTAATTGCACCGAGCTGTAGCTTGATGCTCTTAAATTCGCTTCAAGCGATTTACACATTTTGAAACACAATGTTTTTTTTGCTAAATCAATCTAATGTTCAAGTGCTATTTGATTTTTGTTTCTAATGATTATAAAATTTATTTAATCATCTCGTATCCATGAGATTTATATCTTTTGGAAACAAAACAACTTATACGCTTCATGCGAAATATTAACATTTATAGCACTATGTCATTTCAGATTTTTCAAGAATTATTAACATTAATTTTTACACTCTTCTGAGGGTTTCGATAAAATAATATAATAAATGAACTTCATGTTCTTTTTCTCCCCCACATGAGATTGACAATGCTTATTGTGTCTTATATTGATAGGCTATATAGCTATTTTAGAACATGTCCTTGTAGGACTTCTATATTACCAGAACGTTCATAAAATAATTCGCATGGTAAATTGTGTCATCACTGTATGTATATTATGTGAATCAATCACGACTATTCAGATATGAATATCAAGTTCATTTATATTATAATATTTATCACGAGATATAATAATTTTTCCACCCGCTAATCTCAGACAATACTTTTATTATAATCGATATCAAGAACATTTGCAATAACCCGTGACGGATTCTACATCTTAATGTGATATCCTCTTATACGGGTATCAACAAACTTCTTTGACATTTTGCAAGCGGGGAAATTCAAAAAATCTCTTTTAGAGACTGATATTTCTACGGTCAATTGCTTAATCCGTTGTCTCGTTATTGTATTTCGTGTTATACCCATATTCTATAATCACCAACCACTTTTGGTGGGATTTTTTTTCATGATAAATTTAGTATAATAACAAAACAAAAAAAAAAATCATGGTACTAGCCACGGTAATTTATATCTCCAGAAAAATAATATATTTTCACGTTCACTTCATTGAACGGAATGATACATCTTAAAATTTTAATTTGATGACATTCACTTGACAAAATGTAATTGTATAGAATGATGTATCTTATATAATTATATTTGATCGTATTCATTTTACGAAATGAAAATGTATAACATGATGCATCTTATGTAATATAGTACATATATCATTGCATTACTCATGCATATTATATTGGTCACATACTCTTCTAAGAATGGACATATGTCATCGCTTTCAAACATATTGTTCAAATCATCGAGAAAATGTTATTTAACATGAGTAAATCCTCCTTTTTTTATGTCTTGATATTATACTTATTTTTATGCATATCTAAATAAATTCAATAAAAAAAATACGAGACTTGGGAGAGCATAGAACTTTATTTCGAACAATTTTGTATCGGCGAAACCATTTTATGTGTGAACATGAGACACGAGATGTTCCACACCTATTCCAATTGACATGCAATTACAATCAAACTTATGTAATGAATATTCACAGACATTATCCAAACGAATTTTCTTAATTGGATAGTTTAGAAATTTGTGCTCGTAACTTAATTATTTGAGCCAACAATCTAGCAATTGCATGGTTATGAGTAGATAATAAATATACGGTGACCATCTTGTCGATGCATCAATTAGAACCATAAAATATTTAAAAGGTTCACACGGTGGATCTATAGGTCCACATATATCACCCTTAATTCGTTCTAGAAATGTAGTTGATTCAGTATCAACTTTAACCGGTAAATGTTTAATAATTAATTTGCCCTTTGAGCAAGCAACACATGAGAATTCACTAGAATTTAATACTTTTTGACCTTTTAACGAATGGCCATGTGAATTCTCGATTATACGTCTCATCATTGTGAAACCGGGATGCCCAAGGCGATGATGCCATTTAGAATCAATAGACTTATGGTCTACTATGTGATGAATTTTAGCTGTTGTTATTTTTTGTATAATATAAGTCACACTCAGATAGAGCATGCAACTTTTCTAATAAACATTTCTGTCCAGAAATTGTATTTATAATCAATAAATATTCATCACTGAATAATTTTATTTTAAGGGCTCTTTTGAAGCCTTATAGAAAAATAGCTCTTGCATACATTATCATTTGCTTCTCCCATTTTTTCTAATTGAGATTTTTTACACGGTATAACGTGCGTTTTCGCACTCTCGATGATTCAAATGTTGTCATCATCTTTAATCAATCTCATATTTCATCTTCCATTTATGTGAATTTTATATTCACTTTATGCCATTCAAATGCTATTATTGGATTTCATGTCCATGTATATGCACTTTCAAAAGATTGATCATCTTTATATGATCATATCATTTTTCGATTGATAACATCATCATTTTATTGATATCATCAATGTCACTAGTATTAAAATACTTATAGTATAATCATACGAAAAAAATTCAAATGAATTGAAACCGATAAAAAAAAATCACCTCAATACTTACCACAAGCAATATGAAATTTTTGAGACTGCAAAAATTGTATTCTTATATTGGTTCTCTCCCATGATTTTGCAATGTCCCGATAGAGCACTTGTGGTATTCAACCATCAAGTGGACACCAACATGCCTTTTTTTTTTTTTTTTTTTTTGAATCTTCATTGTTTTTCTTTAGGCCTTCATTGTTTTCTTCTAAAAACTCCTTAAGATTTTCCAATCAAATGTCAAACTGTTTGATTTATCAGTGGTAGAGTCTCGTGCTGATAACGTGTTATAAAACAAATGATAAAAGAGAATACAAAGCAAAGAAGTAGAAAAACAATAAGGTAAACTTTCATTCACTTTTTCTCTTAATCTCTATAAACTCTATTACAATGGTGGGATATATATATATACTACAAGATGGAGATGAACCAATTAATATGTAACCAACATCTCTCATAACCATCTTCTATTAACTCCTGAAATAAACAACATTGATAGGCATTCACTCAATTATTATTTCATAACATTATTGTTGTTGTTTTTTTTTGTTTTTTTTTTTGGGTTTGGTGTTGCAAAATACATTGTTTTTTTTTGCAAAATACATTGTTGCTGAAAATATAAAATATAAATTTTATTTTTTGAGACTGGATCGCATAGAGATCCCACCCACTTAAATGAACTTGTACTTGTTTGCCCTGTTTTTATTTTAAAGTAAATGTAGTATACTAAGTCAATAATTTCAATTTAATTTCCTCAAAAAAAAAAAAACAATTTAAAAAAAAAAGAAGGTTAAGCTTAAATCTGAATGACACGTTATTCCGTACTTAGTGTTTTTAAAAATAGGATGGATCGGTCTTGAGAGTGCTCGTAGAGTCTGACTCTTACACGAAGACGATCGGTCTAGTCGAGAGTTTTTATCGTGACTCACTCAGAAAAAAATCGAACCACCGACCTCTCATAAGAGAATTATACATAGTTTTTTTTGTAGATGATATAGATAAAAAATTATTCCTTTCAAATTGACTTTTTGAAATTTGAGAAAATAGTCAATTCAAAATAAATTTTGCATCCTTCAAAAAAAACAAAAAAAAAAATTTGCAAGGTGTATTTTTGGCTCAACTTATATATTCGGTTTGATCCTAAGAATGACACCAACTAACTTTACTAATGACCTTGTAAATCTTTATAAAAGGTGCATCTACTTAAGTGGCTATGTCAATTTAGTGATAACATACATGGAAGTTCTTCTATGATAAGTCAATTTGAAGAGTAAAACACATGGATGAGTCTGGAGTAATACAGTGATAACATACAGTTTCAACTCAAATTTAAAATGTGTAGTCCAGAACCATCCACGTGTGTTTACAGTGCAAATAAAGTGAATAGAGAAGAATTACCATACATTAAACCTAAGAAAAAAATTATATTTGACAATATTTGGACTGGATACACTTGAAATCGAATTTTAATATAGTGATTTTAAAGTCAACTTGTTGCCGCTAAACGAGAGTCAACTTGTTGAGAGTAGATTAAGCATACTCGACTTTTAACAAGTCGGTAGTTTTAGAATCGTCCACTAAAAAGTTGAACCTCTGGTGGAGTGAAATATTTTTATTCGGTACAGTGTCCCATTATAAATAATATTTTTATACATAAAAATGCAATGTCACTAAAAAAATGTCAGAACTGATATCATGCCACAATAGACCTACGAATGAATAGACCTACGAAGCTATTACTTTTTTCATGTTCTTATAATCTGTTTCGAATGTTACTAGAGGGTGTGAGGATAAAAGCCGGGAAAGAGAAAGAAAATTAGGAATCAGTACGGTGAGTAAAAAAGTGATAAAAGAGAAATCTACGGTTAATTCGGTACCTCAAATTCATTTTCGTTATCTCAAATCAGTATAATTTCGATAAATGAATAACCTCGCTAAATAAATAATTTCTGGTCCCGACTTGGACAAATGGGCTTAAAATAACGTTCGATAAATAAATAATCTCGCCAAACGAAAAATCCACAGTTCCATCGTGCTTTTTTTTTCCCACACGAAAATGACCATATTTCTACTTTTAAATTGTTATAATTTTTAGGAAGGAAAAAAAAACCACGATATTATTCTTATTGTTATTAATGGTTGAACTCTCTGGGCTGAGGATTGGACCAATTGAGCCATGAATCAAACAGTTCAGTATCTGGCTGTTTTTTTAAGGGGTAAAATGGACAGGTAAGTTACCTTGCCTTTTGACAAAGGAGAAAGATAAAGAAACAAATACAGGCATTAATTTCCGGCAATCCTCAATGATACTGCCTACATAAGACAAGTCCTCGGTGCGATCCTTGAGGTGTTGGTGTATAAGGTAGGAGTCCCCTTATAATAAAACATTGAAATAACCCCAGGTTAGAGCAAAGACTAGTGCGTGATAAGCAGCGAGAGCTTCACCAACTAGGACATCATAGCTACCTTCAAGTTTCTTGGCAAAACATCGGATTATTTTTCCTTGATTGTTGCATAGTCGGCCACCCACTGCGGACGATGATTCACCAAAAGCTAGCTGCATCTACATTGAATTTTATAGTCTCAGAAGGAGGGGGTTTCCACTTGATCTCAAGAGGAGGGTGATGACCAATGTTCGAGTTCTTCGTGATGGCCTTCATATATTCTTCTGCTTCTACCTGGGAGTGAACTAGGATGGATTGAACATTCATGATTTTTCCTTCAAACAACCATCCATTTCTAGCTTTCCAGATGTTCCACAACATGCATATGATTCGAACCACGTCTGCTTCATCCACTAATTTAAGAATCTCATCAAACCAATCTAGAAGAGAATGGTTCGAATATTGGAAATATCAATACCAATGCTATATGCTTTCCAGACAGCTCTCGGGATGTCGCAGTCAATGAGGCAGTGCCATGACGACTCCTCTTAGCGCAAACAAATTTGACATTGGCCATTTCCAACTCCCCTGGTGCGTAACCCTGCAGCAGTGGGTAAGGCATTGTTGAGAAGTTTCCAAAAGAAATGAGTTATGCACGGTTTAATTTTCAGCTTCCAAAGAGTCGACCAAAGTTGCTTGCTAGACGTTGCAGAAGATGATGCTTCAAGCTCAGTATGCCGAAATTTCAAGTCATAAGCGAGTTGGTATCCCGTCTTAAACGTATACACCCCATTGCTTGTAAAATGCCATATCATTTTGTCATCTCTCGGCGTGGGAGAAATAGGAATAGAAAGAATTTTTTTTGCCTCAAACGCATTAAAATTTTCTTGAACAACATCTCTTCTCCAAGTACGGTATATAGGATCAATTAGATGACAAACCTTACGAAAATGACTGTGATTTACATTAGAAAGCACGTGAAAAATAGGGAACACATGAAACCAAGGATCATTTAAGATGTCAATGTATTCTCCAGAGCCAACTTTCCATCTTATGCCATGAGCAAGTAGCTTTTTTCCATGTAATATACCATGGTAGATAGCAGATGGGTAGCCCGTTATAGTGGCTCTCCAGAAGTCTCTTGAGTCAAAGTATTTTCCTATTAGAACACGAGCTGCTACTGAATCTGGATGTTGCAGAAGTTTCCACGCCTGCTTCGCTAACAGAGTTGAGTTGAAACACTCTAAGTCTCGAAATCCAAGTCCGCCCTCTGCTTTCTTTTTACAACAAGTCTTCCAAGATTTCCAATGACTTTTATCTTTTCCTTCCGATAAACTCCAGAAAAAATGCCTAGTTAATTTTTCCAGTTCCGCAATAAGATTCTTAGGAAGCTTAAAGCATTGCATAACGTATTGAGGTAATGCCTAAATGACAGACTTAATGAGGACCTCCTTGCCAACTGGGGATAAAAACTTCCCTTTCCAACCGTTAAGCTTTTTTTGGACTCTCTCTTTGATATATGCAAAAATTTCAGTTTTCGTCCTACCGATAACAAACAGTAAACCCAAATATTTCCCACCTCCTGATCCCTTCAGTATTTGCAATATGGACTGCAGCTCGGCTTGTTTATCTGCTTTTATTTGCATACTAAAATATATAGAGGATTTAGATAGATTGATTTTTTGTAGATAGATTGATTTTATGGCCAGATAAATTCTCGTAATCCTACAAAATATTTATAATTTCTCCACAAGAATTGTGTGTGGCCTTCGAGAGAAGTATGTTGTTGACGTGGCTTTTTCTAGTGCTATACCAGTCCTTAACCGACAGTGTATCGGGTCAAACTGTAGTGCTAGTATGGTGAGTCAGAGTGTCGAATCATCAGGGAAACTTGGTAATTCTTCTAAGTGTGGTTAAACACCAAAGAGCTGTTATTAACTCGATCTAAACCGCAATTTTATCACACAGATTACTACTATTCTACTAAACATAAATGCGTAATTTAAAAGTTATTCTAATATAATATATATAGATATAAAAATATATATAGATGTACATAGATTGCAAAATATATATATAGATATAAATATATATATACCAATATATTTATAGAACTAGACAGATAATTTTATAGAACTAGCCAAAGTTTATATAATTGATTTATACGATCTTTTCATTAAACGGAATGTGCTCAATCTTTCATTTTATATTAGGTCCAATTGAGTAAATGAAACGGTGTACTCCTGAGGTTAACAATTCCTCCTCACACGAGTGTATGAAATTGTCATATGTCATTGTCATCAGTTTAATCTCACAACTGCCCCATGCTAATCTTAGTTAGTCGAACGAGCAGTGCCGAGTACAAATCTACCCCGGATAAAAGAGGTTATTCCGTTTGTCAGACGGCCGATGTTATTCAAAAGGCTCCGGTTGTCAGGCGGATCGATTTAACTTTCCGGTGTTAGTTTTAATTAAACCGTTGATTTTAACATTATTACGATCTTGAGCACAAATTTAATAAGATTAATCTTTCCCAAGACAAATCTACCCCCGGGTAGGAAATAGGATTCCGTTGTCACGCTTTACGCACGGCCAATTTTACCCTCCGGTTTTTCTATCTTTTATCTCATATCCTAACTTCTCTGGTCAGTTCATCGTTAGGTTATATGTTGCGATTCATCTTGGTTAATTACGTCAATCCGAATATTATCAATACGTTACAAAATAGAAAAAGATTCAATTAACTCAATTTTAATTAATTTTAATTAGACAGCATTCCTTTACCGAAAAGATCGAAATAAAACGATTACATAACTTTGGCTAGTTATTTAGACTTAGCTAAAAAACATTATAACGACTAAAAAGATAAAAATAAACATAACAAACATAAATACTTTAGAAATTTACCCGATTACAAATGCTGAATCAGAGTCGTATTCTTCCGGACATTACAACGACTTCAACAACACCGAACTTCCGATAATTTCTCGAGCATTACAACAGTACTACGAGATTATTATTTTTGGCATAAGGCCTATTTACAAACTACTAAATAAAAAGAAAATAAAGAAGAGAAGATATATATATATATATATATAGAGTAGATATATATATATATTGGTACACTCTCATTCTTTCTTTGAATGAGTTCCTTATATAGAAAGTTAATCCAAGGCCGGACCGGTCCGAGATCAAGCCGGACTGGGCCGGTGTAATGATGGATTCCACCCCCCTTGATCACTCAGCATGTGCGAGGAGATATAATTATAATTATAATTATATATAACTTATAAAATTCATATCTCGAGTTCTGGATCTCCAAAAATCATGATTCAAGAGGCATCGGAAAGCTCTCGGGAAAATCTACAACTTTCGTGAAGGACTCTTCTTCAGATGATGTCGTTTTAAAGAGCCATTCGTTTGTCGAAGATATTTCTCGATTACCACTTAATCGAATCGATTAGTCACTTGACCACTTCGATTGACCACTTGACCACTTAAGCAATTCGATTGACCATTTAAGCTCGTGACACTCTCTAAATCCTTTCAGAGATATGATTATACTTCAACATGTCGATTCTCGGGGTCTTGGTTTTTAAATCTGCAATAAAATACCACAAATACCCACGTAAATCTGACACGACACTCCGATTTACTAAAATCGGTACAAAATGATAACTTTTTACTATTATTACTAAGTTTTACTACTAATTACTCTAAATTATAAAGATTAACATTTCACACTATTTATATCATAATTTCATATATTTTATATAGAATTCGTTGATAACACATAATAATATAACGTATATTTAATCATATAAAAGTAGTATATCAGTTGTCGTCTGCAAAAAGAAGGTGCGTTAGCTCGAAAGGATTTTGTTTGCCAAATGAAATCCCGTTAAGAGAGCAAGAAGATGCGGCAAGTTTCAATAAAGAAGAGAAGTCCTCTGCACATATGATAAATAAGAAAGGTGATAAAGGATCACCATGTCTTATCCCTCTAGAAGGCCGAATGGGCTGAGAAGGATTTCCATTAATAAGGACTTGATAAGTTGGTGTTGTAATGCAGGCCATAATAATGGAGACAATGGAGTGTGGAAAATTCATAGATTTCATAAATGACCGAAGAAAACCCATTCAATTCTATCAAAAGCTTTCATCATATTGAGTTTAGAGCAATGTGGTTGTTGCATCCTTTCTTTCCTAGCTTCATAGAGTGAAAAGATTTCATCATATCGAGTTTAGAGCAATGTGGTTGTTGCATCCTTTCTTTCCTAGCTTCATAGAGTGAAAAGCTTCGAAGGCTGCAATGACATTGTCAGTTATTAGCCGTCCCTTGATAAAAGCATATTGGTTCGATGATATGAGAGAGTCCATCACTCGTTACAACCGATTCACCAAATTTCGAGACATTAATTTGTAGATGGAATTACATAAACCGGGCGGTGGGCTAGAAGGACAATATAAGATTGAAAATGACAGAATAGGACAGTTTCGAAAGTATATGGTTGAAAAGGACAAAAAATAGGTAGATGTACAGAAACACCCTTAATGAATTTAAAACAATTTTTTTTATTTTTTCTCTCCAAAAAATCGGGCAAAACAAATCGTAACCGAAAGGTAAATATCTTTCTCCTAAAATCACGCCACTTAAATCAAGGGGATGATTGGAATGGACTTTGTAACTGCCTTTCCTTCTAAAACAGTCGATCAAGAAATCAGGAAAGAAAAAAAAAGAAAGAGAAATAACTGGAAAAGAAATAACGTGCAAGTTAGTAACAATATCACTGGAAAAGAAATAACTCTAGCTCTCACTTCCTTTCCCTGCAAGTTAATAACAATTTTTCTTAGTTCTTAAGTCGCATGATTAGTCATCACTTTGTGAGTCTTATTTGATCAGAAATCAGAATATATAGCGTGCTATGTATGTGAAAAGATATGCTCCAGACGGGACGATTTAGGGTTCTGCACTATTAGAAGAAAATTTCGCAAAAGTAACACCAAATTAGTCACACATAATGTAGCGACATGGTGAGACAGCGTGAATGAAATAGCAACCAACAATCACAAAGAAACGGTTGTGATTATCGGTTAATCACCTACATATTGGCTTTTGAATCCCAATAGTAAGAAATTGATTGTGTTTTTTGGTAATATGTTTGATTTCACGATGGTGTAACTGCATTCGGTGTTATTACGTGTATGAATGTGTTTTTGTGTATTAGACCAAATCGACAATGCTTGAAATTGTATGAATATGTTACTACGTGTATGATTGTGTAACTACATCTCATTTTAGGTGTATTGTGTGTAACTACGTCTCAGGGTATTCGGTGTATGAATGTGTTACTGCGTGTACTGTGTCATGTGTTCGGTGTATAAATGTGTTACTACGTGTTAGTGTTTTAAAACGATTAAAGAAGGCTGCGTTGGACAAGAAAAAATGCACATGGCAAGACATGCTTCCAAACAAATTTGGACAAAAGAGCTAAACATGTTTACTGTTGTTGCTACATGATGGAAAAGACGATTGTTACTACAAGTGTTGCTACAAGATGGCAAAGACGTGTTACTATATAACACAATTCACGTACATGACATGATGTGGTGGAGTAATGAAAGTGAAGAATTTGCCACTGCAACATGAAGAATCATAAGTACACAACATCAACCACGGTATTACCTGACACGTTTGAAGATGATGAACCAATAACCCTATAAACCCTAAACCCTAAACCCTAAAGCTGAACCCTAAACCCTAAACTTGAACCCCAAACCCTAAACATGAACCCTAAAACCCTAAACCTGAACCATAAACCCTAAACCTAAACCTTAAACCCTAAACCCTTTGAAACTTAGACCTTGAACCTTGAACCCCAAACCCTAAACCTGACCCCTAAACATGAACCCTCCTTAAACCCTGAACCCTAAACATTAAACCTGAACCCTAAACCCTAAACCCTAAACCCAGAACCCAGAACCCTAAACCCTAAACCTGAACCCTGAACCCTAAACATGAACCCTAAACCTGAATCCTAAACCCTGAACCTTAAATACTAGGTTAGGGTTCAAGTTTAGGGTTTAGGGTTTAGGGTTTAGGTTTAGGGTTCAAGTTTAGGGTTTAAGGTTTAGGTTTAGGTTTAGGTTTAGGTTTAGGGTTTAGGGTTTAAGGTTTAGGGTTTAAGATTTAGGGTTTAGGGTTTTAGGGTTTAATGTTTAAGGTTTAGGGTTAGAGTTTAGGTTTTAGGATTCAGATTTAGGGTTTTGTGTTTAAGGTTTAATGTTCAGGGTTTAGGGTGTACTTTATGTGTTACTATGTTTGAGGGTGTTTGCATGGTGGTGTTACTACGTCGGATAGTGTTCACAGAACCAATGTGAAATACGTGTTATTTCATATGTGGACTTTCACTGTGATACTACATTATGCGTAACTACATTCTTTGTATGGAGTGTGCGTAATGGTGTTACTACATGATGAAAAGGGCATGTGTTACAACAGGTGTTACTACAGGATGTTGATGTTACTACATGACTATTATTATATGCCAATAATATTGATCGGTGTTTGAATGATGGTGTTACTACATTTACATCCAATGAAAATGAAAGAAAAACCAACAAAATTAATTTTTTTTAAGCATTGCAGTACATAACAACTTCTGAAGTAATCGTATTCATAACATAAGTAACACAATCCAAATTATTCATGAATAATGGTCCATAAAGGCTTGTCTCGTTTCTTGGAAAAATAACAACAATTGTCTTTACTTTATTATAGAATACTTGAATAATTTCAGAATGAAGAGAGCATGGCAACACAGATATATTCAGAAGGTCCAACAACATATCCATATCTATATCCACTATTACTACAAGAAATTAAGATTGAGGTTTGAAAGTGTAAGGCTGCGGGCGTGACAAGGGACCTCTCCTTCCTTCATTGTCATCCAAAAGCCTCAGAACTTTTTTCTTGGAGCAATACGGCCTATCAAAATGCTTCACTTAAAAACCAAAAACCAATAAATTCACAACCCAGTTCTTAAGAAGCATAATCAGGCTTAAAATGGGGAAAATATGTATATCTTGAATAAAGAAACTAACCCAAGTGGGTCGGCATTGATTGACATATTGAACCCTAGCTTTCTTGCAATCCAACGGGTATAGAAGCCCCACAGTTCCGATTTCTGTGTGTTTTTTTTTTGTTAGAATGCTTCTACAAACACGCATAAAATGCATCACGTGCCTTTCAATCATAATAAAATCGATCAATTAATTGGAATCAAATTTCTTAGACATCTTTATATCATGAATTCTGTATGTACGTACGGCGGAAAAACAGCAAAAAGAAAGCTATGGATTTGTTTATTCAGGAAAAGGTCTAGAAATGGGCATGAAATTCGGCTTCAATATCTGATTTTGATCTGATTTGCTGTTATAGTTCAACATTAAATCCAACTGCATTTAATAGAAATACAGGAAAAAAAAAATAGCAACTTAAATATTAAGGGTAATATTGGATACAAAGACATTTGTTGTCATGATTTTTTTGGCACATAACATTGCCCTTTCTTTCACCACAAAATGCATATGTTACTACATCAAGAACACAACCACAGAGTACCCTGATGCGTTAATATTTTTTTCCTGACAGGATTACACTGATAAATCTGTTGAGAAACAATTCACAAATCCAAAATGATGAAACAAATATAAAACTCTAAAAAAAAACCTCAAATTCAAAATTACTTACATATGATCACTGACAAAAATTCCATGACAATAATAATTGATCATACATGCCAATAAAAATGAATACCTTCGGTGAGTAAAGGCTCGTAGACAATTCAAAAATACTGCAAAAATATAGCAAAGCCGAAACAAAAAGACTGCCAAATATGATTAGGTTGGATAAACACACAACATCGTATAGCAATATTTTTCTTCTTCAATCCTGGAACTCTTCGGCAATTGTGGAAATTCAGACTTTTTAATGATCTCATCGAAGGAAATTCAGATTTTTTTTTTTATCTGCGAATCCTATCAATGGATATTGGCATAACTGTATTTGGCTAATCTGATTTTCCGTTTGCGACCCAAATTCCAATATGTGGAGTTGCTAATAGCATGAAAATAGGACACAATCTCATTTGCCGTTATTGAAACTGCATTTAATATCTTTTACCCAAAAAAAACCGCCATTCAATACAATTAAAGGAAAATATCAGCAAATAAAAAATCAAGGGTATTTTTTGATATACATTACTTTTTATCCTTTACAACCGATGTTTTTATTTCTTATCTTTTTTACCCAAATAAGATGTAAACTCGTCCTGTACGATATTTTTATTACATAAACTGATAGGTCTGAAATCAGTCATTTTGCACGATTCCTTTACCTTTGGTGTCAGAGAGATTATGAAAGTTTTAAACCACCGGTCTTCTTTCCTCGAATTGAGCTTCATTTCAGGCGGATGCATTTCCGCCATGAGGAGGCCATAGAACTGCTGAGTTGAGTCGGTACCGGAAAAGTGGTAGATTTTGTGGAACACGATTAAAGTCCGATGATCCAAACCTGTTGAAAGAGATCAGGAGAATGGAGAAGGAGCTTGAGGTACATATTTTTTTTCTTTCTTTCTTATTTTTTTTGTTTTTTCAGTTATCAAATTCAGAATGCAATCTTTCCAAATATATTTTTTTAGTAATTTTTTTAATTGAATTCGTTCTGCTGATTTATGAGCGTGAAAATTGAAGCATGTAGTGGATTAACATCCATATCACATTTTGTTTAATTCAACCAAGAAAGCATGAAGCAATAAATTGTTTTTCAATACACAAGGCTCATCTATGAGAACTCACTACTCGCTCTTCCATAGTTGGAGTTGCTGTTGGGGGTGGGGTTCTATAAGTGAATCGGGCTACTCGTAGTCGACTCGTGAAGGAGTTTGACTCGAGTTTGAGCTTGAATCGAAGCTACTCGAATAACTGATTAAGCTAATCTCGAGCTACAAAGTACAGTAACCGTCAAATAACAAAGATGCTAACTTTGACTGTTGCAGGAACAGGAAGAGGTGAAAGGTATTTAAATTATCATCTCTCAAAAGCTTAAACGGTCAGAAAGATGAAGTAATTTTGTTTTTTAACACTTTACACTTAAACGCGTTTCTTTAAATGTGATGTTATAGCAAAAGTCAAAACCAACCAAAAAGATGAAATTATTGTTTGGGTATAGGGGTGCTACGCCCGCCCAAACAACACAAACAAAGACATAGGCCATTAGATTTTTCTCCAATACTTGTTGGCACCCCCTAGTTACTTCTGGGATCACATTTACATTTTAAAATTTGTATATAATTGTGCTGCCGGGAGTAAGAAAGGGGGTGCCAATAGAAACCTTGAGCATAATCATCCAACTAGTCCAGTCCAACCCACCTAGCTCGTGGGGTGCATTGTTTGTAGCTCACTTGGCTTCGTTCTTGGGGCCAACACAGGGCACACAAAATCACACAAAAGGCAAACCAAAGCCAATAACGAGGCTCCACACTTGACAATATAAACCCGTGTGGAAGTGAAAGACAAATATGTTTGAGATCGATCTTATGACCCTTTTGTTCTGATACCTTGTTGAAACGTCAAATCTTCCAAAAACTTACGTTGTTGAGAAGATAATGAATCTGTAAACAATGGAATCATCATCCTTTATTGGGAAAGAAGAGGCAAATGGCTGTGGAATCATCCCTTCTTAAATTAGGGAACTTTTTTTTCCAAGCAGTGGTTGATGCTTCAACCACAGCTTTAGCTGCTGCTGCTTCATTAGTTGCTGATGAAACTATTTTTGCCACTTGATCATTACTGAGGACATCCCACACCTGTCGTAAAAAAACACATCCATTTTTATCATTCATAAGTTTAATTCCACAACACCTTTTTATAAAATCGACTTTCGTAAGTTGATAATTACCCCATCAGTTGCAAGAACAAGAAACTGATCATTAGGAGATATATGGTGATAGGTGACATCAGGTATGGCAATCAAGCCATGGCCTTTTAACAGAAAATCTCCAAAAGCTCTGGACATAGCTAGTCCTGCTGAATTATCATTAGGTAGCCATAACCGTTTGATATGCGGTTCTTCCTTCAACGCAATCACGCGTCCGTTGCAGTTTTTTATTCTTTCTGTTTCAGCTGCATCCACCATTATTATTGATAAGAATCCTGAAAGACCAACAACTGGCAGAAAATCTACAGCAGAGACACTTCATATTGTGGAGTTGTTATTTGCTCCAATTATATCACGATATGTGTTTCATCTTCTCTATTAAAAAAGAGAGGTTGGTTTTAAGTTTAAGAAGAATGGGACACATGTCGTGATATGATTGGAGTAAACGGGTAATTAGGGCGTCTCTGCAGTAGAATTTCTTTTCTAAAACTGACCTATTACAGAAACAACTTACATGGCAACCCTGGCTTCTGATCAGTAGTCAATGGTGTTGTAGTTATTCCATGTTCAATTTTTGTCCCTAGAATTGCTCTTGAATCACCGAGATTCGCAATGATAAGATGCTCTCCCTGCGTATCAATTTTAATCAAATAATTAGTTCAAAAAAGTATTGTCTCGCAGGGAGAATGATTGTAAAGATACTGTAAAACAAGGCAAATCTATAAAATAGTTATCTAAATTATTCAGATCGTATTGGTATCTCTATTCTGTATAATATAAGAAATTTTAATTCTACACTACATTTACTGCACAAAATATATATTCTTCATTCACATACGATGTAGAGATTCTGATCCATGTTAATCTGAATAGAGATTCTATAAAATAAAGGAAAAAAAATGATGTTTGAGTCTTTGAAATAGAGATTCTGTTAATAGGAACTGATGAATGTCCTCTAAGAGCACTACAAAGATCCAAATCACTCGAGTTCACCGAAAACCATCTGCATCAGAATCTCTACTCAGACATGTAAAACACAAGTGTTGTAGAGATTCTAATACATTTCACTTTGAATTGAGATTATAAGAAACATAGAAAATGGTTTTTGAATTTGTAAAATAGAGAATCTGTTCCTCAAGTGAGAGTGTATGCATAAACATAAACACCTAATAAAACATAAACTATGTTTGTGAAGCACAAATATTTGTCTGTTTCTTACTTGTTTGACAATAACAACAGCAGTTGTTCCACTGCAACTTGTGTCAACATGTTCAAGAAGCTTGATTTCTTTGTCCATTACTTTGAAAGCACTAATACATGCCTCTTTCCATTCACTAAAATCTTCCTTTTCAAACGCTTCGGTTTCCATATCCTCATTGTTTATTTCAGTACTGGAGATCTGTTTTGCAGCATTTATTTGATTGAGAAGAAAAAGTGGCAGCTTGTTTCTCACCAATTTGCTTATGTGTTGACCATTAGTTCCATGTCCATCAAAGACTCCATAGAATGCTCCATCTTGTGCTACATAGCGCTGTCAAAATAGTGTTCTTAACAATTATTTCCTTTTTACAAGAATTCGGCATAAAAAGTAATGTTACTATTATGATCATTCGACATAACATGATTTTACCACAGTAGTTGTGGCAAAATGAGTGATATAATTGCAAAATTGTGTTAGTGTTACTCATCGTGACACAAGGCATCTATTGAAAGAGGGGTCCCACTAACACATCATTAGTGGTCCTACGACATATCATGTTGTGGTATTTGTTGTGTCAGAGAGGTTAGCACCACCCGGCATCAATTTAAAGAGGGGTCCACTACCACATCCTTAAAAGTCCTACTTACACATCAGGTCGTGACATTTGCATTATTCTTTGCATAATCAAACTGGTTATACCAGTAGCATTATTCTTTGCATAATCAATATTGATCAGCAAAGATTCAAGACAATGAGCCTTTTTGTAACTTGTAAGGTTAAGTAGTATCATCATGCAACAACAAAAATAAAAATAGAAATTCATGAATGATAACTGATAAGTGATTGGTCCACTGAGATTCTTCACAGAACAAACACAAGTTTAATTTGTGTTTCTTCCGTGAACAATCGTGGACCATTTCGATAGATGTACCACTGTTGATCATGAACTGGCTAAGACAAATCATCGGTTTATGACCATTACAAACAAGCATACCTGATAAAGAATTGCAGCATCTTGGTTGATCTTTTTGCTACCTTGATAAGAAAAAATGGAGCCAACCCCATGGACTTCATCTGCATAATGATCCTCTTGAAAATAAGCCACTATTTCACCACCATCTTGAGTTATATGGATATCTGGGGATGAAATTGATATGCAAGAACCCATTTTTTTTCTTTTCTTTTCTTTTTGCAAGGTTGTCAAGAATCAAGCTGGTTGGTACAAATATTTATTAAGATTAAGGATGTAATAATGCACCATTGTTGTAATATAGATTTGTTAGACTGTGTAAAAGTCTACTTTGATTAGATAAATATATAATACAATTGTTTACTAAATGGGGCTCCCTTTTACATATGCTTTCAGATTCAATTATGGTATTACTTTTTATATGAAAAGCGAAGGTTGGTTGGGTTGGGGGTAGGGGTGGGTGTGGGGCAGTGGGGGGTTTAAAGGGTTGACTTTAGTATTTTTATAAAATAATAATAACCCCAGGTTCACCTAAAGGGCCAACTGAATAGGTTGTTTTTCTTAAGAAATAATGGATGAGAAAACTTTAAACCTCTGACCAAGCTTTAAATTATTGTTTGGTTAATAAACAATCAAGATCATGTGACATTTGTATTACATCATGTATCATATGCATATAACCCGGTAAAGGCCAAGTTAATTACATTAAATCAGCAGAACAAGCTGCTACTACTACCTCCGTCCCATATTATAAGTCGTACTAGCACATTTTTTCATCTATCCCACATTATAAGTCATTCTCACATTTTAATGTAATAATCAATGCTGTTTTTCTTGTTTTACCCTTATTCCTTGTTCCAAAGCTTTACAATAGTCTAATCAACCTAAGGGCATTTTATTCCAAAACTACAAAAGTTTGATCATTTATTAAGTTTCTTAATCTGTGTGTAAAAAGCTATGATGACTTATCATATGTGACGGAGGTAGTAATACACAACACCCTAATATGTAAAACCCCTCACAAAGATAGTTGACGAATCTAAAAAAAATCACTGAAAATTACCGGAGCAGATCTAAAATTCAGTGGAGGCATCATTGGTGTTTTTATATTTTTTTAACAACAGAACAATATTGTTCTAATATAATTTGTTTTCGAATCTCGGTTGAGCACTGGTGACCCCTTGTCCTATGTGCGCCCACCCTTGGTTCGATTTTTCATCCACCGATGCAGAAAATGGTAAAATTTTCCACGGGCATTGAAAAATTTCCGGATCATTACAAGAGGAAAAAGAGCTAATGATATATTTGTTATGCAGGAATGGAATGGAATAGATTCATTCCATTAGTGTGTTTGGAATGTGAAAGAATAAAATGAAACCAATTATATAAAATGCGACACATTGAGTGATAAGTAGAGCATGGTAGTAGATTAAAGTTGGGTGGGGTAGGGTATGGTATGTTTCATAAGGTAGGATATGGTGGGATGGGGTAGCCCTACCCACACTACACCCCATCGCACCCTACCTTTCTACCCACCCTGCCATACCCACCACCTTATCCTACCTTACTCTATCTCACCATATCATACCTATCATACCCCACCACATACTCTACTCCACCATCACCCACCCATACCCTACCTAACTTACACTACCCACGATTTTCAGTCCTTTTCTCCAACCAGCTGAGCTACCTGCCGGAAATGTCTTCCACTCTATCTCCTTCCGCCGCCCACCATACCCTACCCTACCTACCTATCACCCCACCTTACAATGCCCTACTCTACCCACCACTCCATCTTACCCCTACACTAGCCTACCCTACCCACCACCCCACCCCTGCCCTACCTTACCTTACCCTATCTCACTCTATCATACCCTACGCATCCTACCTACCTTACCCTACCACCCACTCTACTCTACCATCACCCACCCTACCCTACATACCACCTAACCCCATCCTACCCTACATACCCTACTTCATCACATACCCTACCTTACTACCCACCACTCTTACACCATCACCCCGTGTTTTGTCGATTTTTCATTTTATTCTATCATATTCCTTATATTTTTGGAAGGAATGGAAATTGACATTTTTCATTCCAATGGAATAAAATTTCATTTTATTTCATTACCTCATAATTATACACAAATATTGAAATGAAATGGATTCCATTCCCGTCTAACAAACATACCACAGCATTCATATCAGTGTCTTATAACCAGGGACGGATGTATGTACCCTTAGAGTGTGTTTGGTAGGGAGAAAATAGATTAGAAAATAAAAGATTTTTTTTTCTTTTCTCAAGTTGGACATGTTTGGTTAATTGAGAATAGAAAAGTGTCTTTTCTCAAGTTGGAGTGTTTTCTCAAATCTTAATTCTTTTCCACCTTTTTAATTCTCAGGCTAAGGTGAAGAAAAGTTGAGTGAGAATAGAAAAGTCCATCAATTCTATTCTCAAAATCTTTTCTAAGCATACCAAACAAATTGTGAGAATATATATTTTTTCTTTTCTCATGTCTATTCTCATCATTTTTCTTTTTTAACTTTTCCCGTACCAAACATGCCCTTAGGGGGGGAGGGGGGTCAGACCCCACTGAAATCGGGGAATTTTTTTTATATTAAAACGATGTAATGTTGTTGTTAAAAATTATCGTTTTGTTGGTAAAAAATTGTAATTTTAGGCTCCGGTGACCCGCCGGAACAAATTTTTGAATAAAAAATAGGGGGAAGGGGCCTAAAGGACAAAAAATGTCAAAAATGGAGATCCAAGGACATCTATCATTTTGAGTGGTTAAAAAAGACAAATTAATAATAGATGGACCAAAATACCCATGATGTTTTGTTTTTTCGTTTTTTTTTTTCTTTTTCAAAATGGATTAACTTCCATGTAAAAATTGGAGTAACCTGTCGCCAAAAAATAGGGAAGTCTGGAATGGGATTTAATGAAGAATTTGAAAAAACAGAAAATCATAAAATCTGCCATAATTTCTGTCCCACTAATTAATGACGCTTGACTAATTAATCGACTCCTTATTGAAAACATAAAATAGGAAGAAAAAAAAGAAAAAAACAACTAAAATAAATGATTTGGTTACTCCTTATTGAAAACGTAAAATGGGAAAAAATAGTAACATTATAAATTAATAGTAACAAATCAATAAAATATATATAGTTACGGCAGAAAAATATAGTAACTCTGATAAAAAAGATGTAGTTGTAGCTATGAAACGTAATAACACATGATAAAAAATATTAACAATAAATGAAATACATGTAGTTATAGGAAAAAATTGTAGTAACACTTGAAAAAGAAAAAAGAATTCGCTAATAAAATAGATGTAATTCTAAAAAACATAAGAATAATTGAAAAAGAAGTAATAACAACCAATAAGATAGTTATATTTACGGCAAAAAATGTAGTAACACTGTTATGAATCGACAAATATAGGTGGATTAATTTTTGCGTAGATTGGAGTAATTTTTGCGTCAAAAATGTAAATGAAGTGAATATTTTCTTTCCCATTAAAATAAAATTTGTGTAGCGATGGTGAATGTTTAAAATCATGGAATTTGTTTTTTTCTTAGGGAAATCATCGGAAAAAAATTTGGGAGTTACAATAAATAATTTTTTTAACGAGAATTAAATTGTATGTGCAGTCAATGGATTAATTCGTTTGTCACAATTGTAGATTAATTGGGTATTTTATCTCTTAAATTCAAAAATATGTAGTGATAATGTTTCCCTAAAATTATGGAAAATGGATAGACAATTACAATATTAATTGCTTCCTTTAAACAAGGACCGTTCTTTTCTTTATTATTATTATATTGAGTATTACAATTGGCTATGAAGAAGTAAAATAAGGGTAATTTAGGAAAAAAACAAGCACTTTGTCCTAATTAAATCTCAATATCCTTTCATCCCTATTTAGTTGATAAGATGTCCTTTTAGCCAAAAATCTATAAAAAATATAGTTTTACGATCTGGTGACTCCACTGGAAAAACTTTCTGGATCCATAACAGATTATCTATTTTGCCGACTCAAACATCAATTTTCACCATTTTACAAAATCTCTACGCATGATAATTACATCATAATCTCTAGTATATTATGTGCAAAATTAAAATGAATACGACATATCGTATTGAAAAAACATATTATCTCTCTGTCACACACACGTAAGAGCTTCCCGGCGTGGTTAGCGTTTTTTTTCCAAGTATTTCGTTTCGGGAGTTTGAATGGGCGTAACTTCCCAGCGTGGTTATCGTCTTTATGTGATGACAAATAAGAGTCGCAACTCGCAACCTTTTTTATTTTTATTTTTTTTGAGTGGAAGGGTCGTAACATTCTCTTCTTTAATAAAATATATTCTGTTTCGAAAATATCTCTTCTTTAATTAATAAAATATATTCTGTTTTGAATTAAAAAGTAGCCGGTATCAATCATCACTATTCAGTATTCACTACCAAAAAAATTATTTAACCTTTTGGGGGATTGAGGGAAAAAGACAAAAATATTTACAAAATAAATAAAAAAATATTTTTTTTTTGTAAAAAAAATGACAAAAAAATTGACAAAAATACCCTTTTACTAAACCCCCACAAGATATCTTCACTCCACCTCTACGAAGACCGAAATAAATAAATCACCGACAGACACGCTCGACACGCGGTTTAAACGTGTCGCCGATTAAAATATTAAATTTTTAGTTGTAAAACGCCGGGACACTACCGACAAAAAATTTCAAACGCGTTGGGAACACACGACAGACACTTTGGCCCGCGACACGAAGTGACACGCAGCGAATTTAATCCGCCCCGCGAACCGCAAGATCAACCTACGCTTATGCTTTTTTAATAATATATATAAATATATATATATATATATATATATATATATATATATATATATATATATATATATATATATATATATATATACTAAACCCCCGCGCGCATATCTTCACTCCACCTGCTTCTGCGCTTCCCAGGTTTGATATCTTTTTTTTTTTTTTTTTTTTTTTTTTTTTTTTTTTTCAAACACTCGTAATTTTTTATTTATAACTTCGATCATCAAAATTTTTTCATCAAAATACATGTTTTTTTTTGCTTTTCAATTTGAGCCCAAACACGATATCCTTCCGACGTATATTTTGAAAGGCGAAAAAATATTTATATTAACCGGAGTGTTTTTTCTTATAAACGACCGTAACTTTTGATTTAGAACACCGATCACCAAAATTGTTTCACCAAAATTCATATTTTTTTTATTATCTTCATTTTGAGACCACGTTTGATACCTTTTGGATGTAGTATTGAAGTTCGAATTTTATCGCGGTGACACAAATGACACAAGTGATACAAGAATACAAGAATAAATGACACAACAACAGTGACACGTTTTATTAACAACCAAAATATCACCATTAACGTTGCATAATACAACAATCTATCAAAAAAATGCTTCATATCCTAATGAAACAATCTATGAAAGCATTATGGAGATGCAACTCCGGGGGAATCAAGAGAATAAAAACCTAATACTATTGGATGTAATCAAAAAGCATTAATGAAACTAAAATATTCTTCAAGTTCTTGAAGACAAAAGCGTATGTTTTACCATCTATGGACATTCATCATTCAAACCCGCACCACATCAAACTCCATGAAAGATGTATGAAGCAGAAAATGCATCAAATAGATTGGCTCTGGCTTCATCAATAGAGAATCTAGACTCTCCAATTTTCTCAAGACAAAAACACAAACATAACCATTTGAATCAAGAAAGTAACACACCAACAAAGAACACACTAACAAAAGAACACAGTCTATTTTTGTTCTCAACAAAGTAACACACCAACAAAGTAACACACTAGTCTATTTTTGTTCTCAACAAAGTAACACACTAACAAAGTAACACACCAACAAAGTAACACATTAGTCTATTTTTGTTCTCAACAAAGTAACACACCAACACAGTAACACAGCAACACAGTAACACACAAACAAAGTAACACACCAACAAAGTAACACACTAGACTATTTTTGTTCTCAACAAAGTAACACACCAACCAAGTAACACACAAACAAAGTAACACAGTAACGCAGTAACACACCAACAAAGTAACACACTAGTCTATTTTTGTCTCAACAAAGTAACACACCAACAAAGTAACACACTAGTCTATTTTTTGTTCTCAACAAAGTAACACACCAACACAGTAACACGCCAACAAAGTAACACACTAGTCTATTTTTGTTCTCAACAAAGTAACACACCAACAAAGCAGCACACTAGTCTATTTTTTGTTCTCAACAAAGTAACACACCAACACAGTAACACACCAACAAAGTAACACACTAGTCTATTTTTGTTCTCAACAAAGTAACACACCAACAAAGTAACACACTAGTCTATTTTTGTTCTCAACAAAGTAACACACCAACAAAGTAACACACCAACAAAGTAACACACTAGTCTATTTTTGTTCTCAACAAAGTAACACACCAACAAAGTAACACACTAGTCTATTTTTGTTCTCAACAAAGTAACACACCAACAAAGTAACACACTAATCTATTTTTGTTCTAAACAAAGTAACACACCAACAAAGTAACACACTAACAAAGTAACACACCAACAAAGTAACACTAGTCTATTAGAAAGCTTAACCTACCATTATTTTTGTTCTCAACAGAACTATTAACACCAACAAAGTAACACACCAACAAAGTAACACTAGTCTATTAGAAAGCTTAATGATATTAACCAAGTAAAAACACAATTAATCTTCATTAAAACATCATAGATGCATCCTTAAACGAAACATCATTATTTCCCACTATTTATATTGATTAAAGATGCATATAACTCAAAAGATGCTTCTCCTCAAACCAATTCAACAAATAGAAAAACAAGTAACAAAAATGATGAAAAAAATAACATTTCATTGTGGTTCTACAACAAACAAGATACTAGAGCTAAGAACTAAGAAGAAGTAGGATGTGTTTCCATTGGCTGCAAACATTGGCTGCAAACTTCATCACTTACAACATTTTTTCTCCGGATCAAACATGGCACAAAAGATATATAATGTGAACAATGGATCAAAAAAAACTCTATCAGCTTAGTCCTAAATATGGAAATTTTCTAGCAAACCTGTTATTACTCAAATTTTCCATAAATTGGCTTACAAGATGTTAACGTTTGGTTTTGGGCATATGATTTCATCAAATTCTCCAATCTCTGTATCTCTTTCTCCAATTTTTTCAAGTAATCTATTGTTTCTTCCAGAATCTCCCCTATTGAGCCCACAAATCAAAATTACATGACAAAATATGAATTTAACACATCAGAATTACATGACAAACTATGAATTACATGCCCACAAATTAGAATCTTTAATAGAAGAAGATTGTAATGGGGGAGTAGCCAAAGTAGATGATAGTTTCATACTACTTTTGATAACAATTTACTTAATTAACAGAAAAATGGATACATTTTCATGCTAACACAAATGTATATTCTTGTGTTTACAACAATTAATGACTTATTCTTGATTTTGGAACATAAATGGATGCAGAATGAAGAAGAAAGATAAAGGACAAAAAGCAACAGTTGACATCAAATGTCATAATCTGCAGAATAATGATGCTAAATCTTAGTTATAATTTTTGTTGTTTACTTCAATAAGCTCAATTGACAATGCTGTTTCTCTTTTCATCACACATCAATGGAAACATTATTTGCATCCATTAAAAAAAAACAAACATATTTGAAACCAATAGATTCATTTGCTCATGATTGAAATGCTGAGACTCCAAATTAGTTAACTTAGGGGATCTCCAACGGTGGTTTTTTTTTCTCTATAAAGCTTTAACAAAAGGTTTGCTTCCATTGGAGTGTTGCCTAGTGTACAAAGCTTTTTGAAAAAACTCTATCTGCACAAACCGGTTCATGTCTGACATACATGCCCTTTTTGCTTTTTTTTTTTTTTTTTTTTTTTTTTAGTTGTGTGTAGTAGAAAAAATGTTTATGTGTAATATTTTAAATGTATAGTGGGTCCATGCAATAAAGCTTTTTAAAAAGATTTATGATTGTGAAGAAAAGGTTTATAGAGAAAAGGTTTATAAGATGCTGATATGGCACAGTGATAAACCTTTTAAAATGTTTATCACTGGAGATACTCTTAGGGCAACCAATTAATTTCTTGATTTTAGAAACCCAACTATTGTTGAGACTGATAAACAAGGACAGCAGAAAAAAGTCGACAAAAAACAGAGCCAAATTTACATATCTAACTATTACATACCAAAATCAGAAATCAAAGCAGACAAGCGATAAATTAATGAAGTAGAAAGAGGAAAAAATAAAATAGAGCGAAAAGGAAGATGAAATACCTCCTAAGACTCCAGCGAAAAGCAAGCCGATGGTAATTATTGATAAGTCTTGAAAAGGCAGAAACGAGTATAAAAGATGCTTGGTAAGTCAAAAACAACCATAAGAAATTCGACAACTATGCATCCTGAAGAAGCCCCTACAAAACAGATACAACTTCTGAAGTAAATATTACACATCAGATAGTAATATCTTCAGCTGAGAAAATCAATGAATCAAACTACACCAGTCAAATTCAATAAGGAAAGAGCAATTTCCAGCTAAGACAATAGTTGGACATTCATGTTATGTGTTGAAAAGGAATAAACAATTTACCAAGAGAAAATATTCACTGCTTCAAGAGAGTTCACGAGAATGGAATCGTAGCTGCATTCAAGTACAAACAATTCATTAATTGATACTATTCCAAAAGAAATTGAGTACCTGCTGGCCCAGATTTGCCCCAAATTGAGTAACCTGCTTTTTCCATGTCTTAACTTTCTGAAGCAGATTTTTACTTAATTTTTACCTTTTGAAACCGATTCACCCCTGAATCGGCTTTTGGAATCTGGGCCTTGGAGCTTCAATGGAACTCTACTCGTATTGAAATCCTGGAAAAATGATTGGAATGAAGATGAAAACTTCTTTGCTAATTGCAGTTTCTGGATTCAAATTATTGGGATCCCTATCAAGCTTGCTTCGGTGGATGTGGGAAGAAGAATCGCAAGTTCTTTCGCCGGAAGTAATATTGTGAAATTACGGCAAGAATCATGTACTGGTAGCCATTAAAGCGCAAGAACCTCTCAGATGAGTTACGACCATCACGCCGGAGGGAGATAAGCAGGTGAAAACTTTGATACAGTATGAAGGATTTGGTTTTTATCCTGATCGGCGTTTCTGCGTCAAATATGTTTTGAAATAGAATAGGGGTATTTTTTTTTTTTTTTTTTTTTTTTTTCTTTCCACTTTTTACAAAAGCTTGGCCTAAAGGCCTTATTTATTGGTCTGATGAAATTTATTTTGTCCTTATTGCAACTAAAAAAATAAAATTGGATTAAAATTTATATACAGGACAGAAAATGGACTAAAACCTAATATTGCCTAACCTTTTTTTGTTACAGCAGTTTTTAACAAAAAAATAATAATAATAATAGTAGGATTTGAGAAGATGTGCATCAACTTAAATTAACAATTCCATTTGATTCTAAAAGAAAATTTTGATTTTTTTTTTTTTTTTTTTTGCCAGAGAAAATTTTGAATTAAATGGCATGAATTGAGTTATGTAACAAATGACACACGAGTTATACACAGGGGCGGATGTATGTATATCACGTGATTCCACTGAGATCCGAGAACTTTTTTTAAGTATTAAAATGATAATTTTTGTTGTTAAAAATGTCATTTTATTGTTTAAAAAAATTTAGTTTTAGACTTTGATAACTCCACTGAAACAAATTTTTGAATAAAGAAAGTGATTTTACTTTCCGGTAACCACACTGAATTTTTTTTTTTGAAGTAGTGTTATAAGAGTATCTCTAGTCATGAACCTTTTAAAAGGTTTATGACTGTGCCACATCATCTAGTTTATAAACCTTTACTTCATAAAACTTTCATCTATAATCATAAAACTTTTTACACTGCCACATCATCATTTCAAAAACATTTTATTAACTATATACATAAACATTTTTAAAAACTAAAAAAATACAAAATGAACTAGAAGACAAAAAGTTGTACCTATTGTCAGGAAAAAAAGAAAATAAAAGCTATCTGCATGAAGCTTTTCAAATAAACCTATGCTGACTCAAGGTGCTCCAATGGCAATAAGTGGTACATGCCGGTGTGTTATTCCAAAGGTATAATATATTTAAGAGGTATTTATTTATGGTATATAGATTACCGCTGAGGTTTCCGGACCTAAAACGTATAGATTACAATGTGAACAAGATAAAGTGGTTAAACAATAAAAACTACGTAATCAATCAGAATAATAATAATAAAATCTACTTAAATCAATCAGACTATAGATAATCCATTTTATTTGTTATTCAAATTGATCTATGTAGATTTTTGGTTTTTTTAAGGAAGATTTTATGTTTTTTTTAATTTTAAATAAGGAAGATTTTTTTTTTTGATATGAGAATAAGGAAGATTTTCTGGTTTCAAACTTTAATTGTACACACGGTAATCTTGACTATAAATATCATCTTAGGGGCTGTTTGGTAATTTGAAGTCTGAAATCTTATGTCTGAAATCAAATCTGAAATCTGAATATATTAAGTAACTGAATAGTTTAAGTGCTGAAATTGATTAGACTGTTTGATAACATTATAAATCTGAAATCATTTTTTATGTTAATAATTATATCAATACACGTATTTATATACTTACACACACATATGCCACAATTTTTTACTTTTCACGTGCAAATTTCGGCATTTTTTGTTTTTGTTTTATAGGTTTCATTTATAAATCATAACTATAAAATGTATTACACATTTGATTGAAATTAAATTCACGAAATACAGAAAAAGTACTCTAGTCTTAATAAAAAAAAGTCCATTATTATTTTTTTATTGAGGCACAAGTACATTATTCTTGAGGCATATACTTTAAGAGACCTAAATACAAAGTGCATAAAAATATAACGAGACAAGAATAATAGGATATTCTTCTAGCAAAAAAAAAAAAAAAAAAAAATCACTTTTGAATGAAAGTGTAAACAACATTGATTAAAAATGAGAAAGATAATGGGTGGTGTAAAATTAGGAACATGCTGGTATTTCATTTTCAGGGATAAGTACCTCACTAGTCGGTGAAAAGTTTTTCCTAATTTACACGTTTATTTAAGTGGCGCTTAATTAATTAAGTAGGAGTATAATATATTATCAAACACCTCTTATTTCGGGACGAGATCACCTGTTTAAGTTGTGTGTCTAATTTTGGTGTCTAAGTAAAAACTACGTCGTTTCATGTGTATTTGATTTTTATGTTTTGTTTTTTCTTATTTCTTTGAAAAATCAAATGTTAAAGCAGCGTAGCTTTTATTTAGATTAATCGAAATTAGACATACACATGCTTGTTATACGTGTGATCTCATCCCCTTATTTCAACCACCACTTAATTCTTTTAGATAAGTGATTAATTTATTTAACAAACAGGCCGTTAGTATCTTTGAAATAATACTACCTCCGTCCCTTATAATTCAGCCTATGTTTTTCTTTGAAGCCAAGTCATCCTAGGTTTATACTTTGGTTTCCTCCAAAAAAAAAAAAAAAAAAAAAAAAAAAAAAAAAAAAAGTTTTATAGTACTTTGTAGTTTTAGAATATTATTGCATTAAAATTTGAGAATGAAGGGATGAAAAATTTAAGGATAATATCAATATGGGAGGAGGTAGTACGTTTATTTCTCCGTCTTCTTTGGACTTTCTCCCATTTTCTTCTGCTCATAAACCCTAGTTAAAATTATGAATTAAATCAGCAGTATGCCAGTATGGCGCATAGAAGATCAAAACGTCTCTTGGGGAGAAGAAAAGTCTCTCGGTTTTGTGCCGGAGACAAAAACAACGTGCTGATACTGATGATATGATCAGCGATTTACCGGACTCGATTTGGACACGATTCTTGCACATATTCTTTCTTTTCTCCCCTCAAAAATTGTCACTGGCATTCTATCAAAAAGGTGGAATCGTTTGTGGACCGCAGCTTTTAATCTCGATTTTTGTTTCCCTAAGAATAATTACACTGCTGGAAACATAGAAGTTCAATTCGTTAACTATGTTTTCATTCTTCACAAACCTGGATATTTGAACAGGTTTTGTTTAACATGGGAAACCGGATGCATTCCGTTTTATGTTAATACTTGGATTAGTGGTGCAGTAGCTAGGGAAGTGCGTGAGCTTTCTGTCTGTGTTGAGATTAATGATAAATTACCCATTCATGTGCAAACATGCATGTTTAACTCTGAAAGGCTTCAATCTCTAGAGTTGAACTGCAGCATATGCATCTCCTCTGAAACCTCTTCCGAGACTTGAACGTCTGTGTTAAGATCAAGCGCTTACCGTTGTACTAAAACCAATTGGTGTTAGTAAAGGCGCAACTTTATTTCTTATACATTTAAGAGTGTGGGCAATCTGTCCCAACACCCCCCCTCAAGTGTTGGCAATCTGTCCAACACGTGTTGGCAATCTGTCCAACACTTGCACAATTTTCATTCAAGAGTGTGGGCAATCTGTCCCAACACCCTCCTCAAGTGTGGGCAATCTCTCCCAACACTTGCACATTTTTTTTTATTTTTAAATAATGTTCCAACCAGGGTTCGATCCCATGACCTCTGGCTCCGATACCATGTGGAAAATATAGGCCCAAGCCCATATAAGAGGAGGGGTCTCATCCCCAAAACCTAGGTTTTGGGGATGAGGCCCCTCCTCTCTACCATGTTAAGATCAAGCGCTTACCGTTGTACTAAAACCAATTGGTGTTAGTAAAGGCGCAACTTTATTTCTTATACATTTAAGAGTGTGGGCAATCTGTCCCAACAGTCTGAAGCTGATTTCAGTTTATTTTCAGAGTGAGGAAGCTTTTCGCAAACTTTTAGATGGTTGCCCCCCGGTGTTGAAATATCTCTTCATAGAAATGGATATTGGGAAAATGGTAGAACATTGGTCACATCAATGTAGATGGTGGGATTGCGTTCAATGTAGATGGGAGTGAATTCAAATGCATAATAATATCTTGTGCTTTTATGACACATCTTGATCTTAATGTCTACCATAACTACTACACAGTTCCGATTCAACACGTCAAGCTTTTTGCTGTGTTCAATTAGATTCTCCCTTGCTCAATTACATTGTGCTAGATGAACAGATACATAGCATCTCCATACAACAGAAAAGCCTTGCCTTTTTGGGTGAAGCTATATAAGATCCAAGTTAGTGGTCTTGACTCAGAAGAACCAAGTTGTTATAATTCTTTTGTTGATGCAGTTAGCGCTTTTCGGTGTGCAAAGACTCTAACCTTAAATGATCGACCAATTTATTTGGGTGAGTTTGCAAGACTCTATTCCTTACTATACATCATTAATTAATGCCTAAAGCACGTAGTCATCTGTTTTTTTTTCCCCCTCAGTCTCTTAGTTGTGCTACGATCAAAACGAGCACGAGGCTTATCGGATTGACAAGACTGGAGGTGTTCATAGACTGGAACCATTAGTCTTGATTGCAATACTTCATAGAGTTGACAGACAATTTACAAGTTCTCATTGTAAATAAGGTTAGCTTATAACGATGTCCATGTAAATTTTTTTTTTTTGAACAACAACATTTTTATTAGAAAGAGCTAAGGCTAGCAAGATACTAAGCCAAAGTCACGCATTACAAAACCAATCAAATGACCCCAACATCTTGGAAGTCAACCATTACACCAAGTCTAAAAGTGTTAGCATCTTACGGACCCAAACAGAGATTAAAGTGATACTCCAAGTATTATTGCAACACCAACTATAATGGTTTATTTAACCAATCTTCCCAAGTAGTAGTAGTAAGAGTTGTATTCCTACCAACAATCCAATGGAAGCTACAACGCTGAATATCTGAGAATGCCTCCTCTGTTGTTGTTGTTTTGGAGTTAAAGATTGCGTCGTTTCTCTTGAGCCAAAGTACCCACAAAACCACTTTCCTAATAGCATCCCAAGTCTTGTTCGCAACTTTACTCGACAACCAAGATGGATGAAACGAGCAAAAATTTCCCCATGCCAAAGACATAATACAAATACTTTTATGTCTGATTAATTGCTAATTAATGCTATATATGAAAATGTTTTCTCCGGAAACAGGAATATAATGCCAGTGGGATTCACCTTAACAACTCGAATTGGAAGATGTTAGAGAGATTGAGGTTTGGAAAACAACAACAATGTCAAAACCGCAGGAAAACTAAAAACGCACAAAATGGTTTGCTTGATATGAACGTAGAATCATGTAAACACTTTCCTACAAAAGTTATTTGCCCCTTACTGAATGCCTAGGGCGACACAAATACTTTTGTGAGATAAGACTACGTTTTCCCTTCAAATTTAGGCACAAAAGATGAAGATTACTCTTGGAGATAGTTTAAGGTGTTTTTTACTTTCAAAGATGAATCTGCTTGTCTTTTCTATATGTTTAAAGCACTCAAAAAGATCTTATATATTGATGGAAAAACCGACCTCTTATGTATGCAACCTTTGAAAATAAGTTATATACATAAACAGTTGAAAAGGACTGAAAAGACACACCATTTCAGAATTTCGGACCGCATCCGTACGGATGAAGTTATCATCCGGACGGATATATCACAGTATCAAAGTTTTCACCATTTCAGCCTTTCATCCGTACGGATAGATTCTGAATTTTGGTCCTTTAAGTGGATTTTCAGTCCTTTAAGTGATTTTCCCGAACTATACTTGATCATTTAAATCCGTAAACTCGTAGATACTTATATGAGTGTACACTCCGTACCTCCAAACTCATATTATAGCATTCAGAGTTCACCTATCTTTGTACCAAACCCCGATTACATAAATGAACATGGTAACACTTAAATTACCAACAATCCTCCCCCATTTAAGTGTAATCCTTGGTTTAGCTGAATAACAGTCAAAACATAGCAACTCATGCATCAATGATAATGTCGCGAAGATTGAATTATCACTTAGTAAAATTACACATTTCAAATATTCGAGTATTAGGGTGTGTCAAAGCATTGAACCCCTTTACACGTTTTGAATACATGAAGATAACATACACATGAGTTAATATAACTCCAAAAGCTTATTCTAGTTATTCAGGCCTTGTGTCCATATCCATTCATTAGCATATAGAAAGCCAACTCTCGAACTTTCTTGAAGCGGCCAAACTTCATACTCATATAGGTGAACCTTTATATAATCGTGCACCTGCAATAGCACTTTGTCAGAGACACATTATGAAGAATCCCTTCATCCTTAACTTACAGGTAATAGCACATACCTCGGGATAATATCATGTGCTCAAATCTAGATAATAGGCTTTCCACATTGAATTCTGCCTCTAACATTGTATTAGAAGGGAATTGGGTATCCTATCACCAAGATTCAAATGAGTTGTAAACCCATCCCGATAACAGACTTTTGTACCATGTCTCTAGCCAATCCTTTTGTTAAGTGATCAGCTAAGTTATGTTGAGATTTCACAAACAGAACCGAAATCACCCCGTGAGTGATCAACTCACGAACCGCGCTATGTCTAACGCCCAGGTGTCGTGACTTACCATTATACACTTGACTATAAGCTTTAGACAAGGTAGAAGCACTATAACAATGGATAGAAATGGGTGATATTGGTTTCGGCCATAATGGAATTTCATAAATCAAATTTCTAAGCCACTCAGCCTCTTTTCCGGCTGCAGCTAAGGCAACAAACTCGGACTCCATAGTCGTAATACATGTTTGCTTTTTGGAAGCCCATGAAATGGCACCTCCTCCAAGTAAAAACACCCAACCACTAGTAAAAGAATGATCCTCTACATTGGATATCCAACTAGCATCTGAGTATCCTTCTATTACCGAAGGATGTCCCACATAAGTCAAGCCAAAATCCTTGGTCAACTTAAGATACCTTAGCACACGAGTTACCATGACGCCAATGATGACTACTCGGATTACTCGTAAACTCGCTTAGCTTTCCAACCGCATAAGCAATATCCGGACGTGTGCTAGTCATAGCATACATCAAACATCCTATTACCCGAGAATACTCAAGTTGTGATATCGGATTTCCCGTATTAGGCATGAGTTTCTCATTAGGATCCATGGGAGTATTAGCCGGAGTGGAGTTTTTACAATTGAACTTCTTCAACACTTTCTCAATGTAATGAGATTGTATCAAAGAGAACCCTTTGTCACTCCGTTTTATCTTGATTCCTAGAATCACATCCGCCTCCCCCATGTCTTTCATAGAAAAACTTGATGACAAAAATGCTTTGCAAAGGTCAACTTGATCTTGATTGGTTCCAAAGATCAACATGTCATCAACATATAAGCAAATTATCACACCATTACCGGTATTGTCAAATTTGCTATATATACACTTGTCTGATTGATTAATCATAAATCCATGAGACAAGATAACTTCATCAAATTTATGATGACATTGTTTAGGTGTTTGTTTAAGACAATACAATGATTTAACAAGCTTACAAACCTTATGCTCATTTCCTGGCAAAACAAAACCTTCCGGTTGTTTCATATAAATTTCTTCTTCCAAATCTCCATTTAAGAACGCCGTCTTAACATCCATTTGATGGATTACCAGATTGTTAATTGCTGCCAATGCAATCAACAATCTTATTGTGGAGATTCTAGCAACCGGTGCATAGGTATCAAAATAATCAATACCTTCCTTCTGCCTAAAGCCTTGAATTACCATCCGGCTTTATACCGCATCGCCGATGCCGTCAACTTTCATCTTTCTTTTAAAGAACCACTTGCAACCCAAAGGTTTGCAACCACGTGGAAGATCCGCAAGGATCCACGTGTTGTTTCCCATTATGGAATCCATCTCATCATTGACGGCTTCTTTCCACAATGACACGTCTCGAGACTCCATAGCCTCCTTAAACATCTTAGGATCCTCATCAATATTATAACAATATGAATATTGGAATCCTACTTCATCTCTTATTCCTTCTACCAAATAAGTTTGATAGTCGGATCAAAAGATTTTGCTTTCTAGCCCTTTTATTTCTACTTAAGCTCCAAAGGCTCATCTTGAGAAGCGACATCATTATTGTTCTCCACTCCAACATTAATAGGAGTTATATCCTTGATCTTTGTATAGACGAAAACCGATTTTCATCAAAGATAGAATCTCTTGATTCAATCACAGAATGAATAGCAACTGAATCATTAGGCTCTATAACATAGAACCTATAAGCCTTGGAATGCATAGCATATCCAATGAATATACAATCAATGCCTCTCTCACCCAAGGTTTTAATCTTAGGCATGGTGAGCCTTACAACAACTTTCTACATCCCCAAACTCGTAGATAACTCAAGTTTGGCTTCTTTTTGAACCAAAGTTCATATGGGGTAATAGGATTCCTTTTATTAGGAACTCTATTCAGCAAATAACAAGCCGTTAACATGGCTTCTCCCCAAAATCCCTCACTCAAACCTGAGTAAGATAGCATGGAATTAACCATCTCTTTAAGAGTACGGTTTTTCCTTTCCGCTATACCGTTTTGCTGTGGCGTGTAATTAAGGTGCCGTAACCTCGTGTATAATCCCACATGACCCGAAAAAGGTTGGATCAAAGTATTCACCACCTCGATCGGTACGCAACTTTTTAATTTTAGAGGTTAATTCCAACTCAACTTCACTTTTATAGATTTTGAATTTATCGATTGCCTCATCTTTAGAATGAAGTAAAACACATAATGAACCGAGTGCAATCATCTATAAAAGTCACTACATATCTTTTGTTGCCAAAAGAAGGTGTAGCACAAAAGTCACATAGATCACTATGGACAAGATCCAAAAGCGAAGACGACCTTTCAACACCATGAAAAGGTTTGTCTAACAATTTTGTTCAACATACATGTATCACATTTATTTACATTCATATCAAAAGATGGAATTAAATCATGTTTAGACATTAATAACATACGTTTGTAATGAACATGTCCTAACCGAGCATGCCATAAAAGCGAAACATTAACTTCATGATTCATACAAACATTATTCACAACATCATCTTTGAATGTTAAGCATAAACATACCATTACAAAGATAACCAAATCCTATAAATACACCATACTTACTTAAAATGTATTTGTCGGACTCAAAGACTTGTTTAAAACCATCTTTACATAACAAACTTCCGAAACTAAGTTTTTCGGATCCCTGGAACAAATAGTACATGTTTTAAAGTTACAAATTTGCGAGAACTAAAAGGTAAAACAATGATTCCTCTTCCACGGATGGCGGCCTTTGACTCGTTTCTATAGAAAGCATGGATCCGGCGTTAATGAGTTCATAATCTTTAAACCAACGTTGATCCTTGCAGACATGCCTTGTCGCACCCAAGTCAATCCACCAAGCAACATCATCATCCTGCACATAAAATGCCTCAGAAATCAGTGGTACATAATTCATATCCGAATTAAATCCACAAACAATATTCTGACCTTGATGTTTAGGAGCACCTTGGTCCTTAGACCCTTGCCCCGAACTGTTGTTTGGCCCTTTCTGATTTTTGCCAAATCGACAATCAGTCTTAAAATGCCCAACTTTCCCGCAAACCCAAACAAGCACCTTTCGGTTTCTTGTTGGCATATTTGCCGTTGTTTTTAGATGATTGCCCTTTTCTTTTCTTCTGGTTCTTTTGAGAACTTTCCCCGGTTTCCACCATATTTATGGAAGTCGAATCCACCACCTCTTTACCCTTGGTTTTACCGTTCTCTTGCGCCCTTAGAGATTCCTCTATACGCAAGTGACTACCAAGTTCTACCAGAGATAATTCTTCTTTCTCATGTTTCAGAAAATGTTTAAAATATTTCCAAGAGGGTGGCAATTTATCAATTATACTAGAAACAGAAATAGACTCATCCATTTCCATTTTATGCTGTGCAAATTGACCCAAAATGCGAAGAAGTTCATTGTACTGTTCCATTACCGAACGTGAATCAACCATGTTATATTTCATGAAGTTACCAACCAAGAACTTTTTACTAGATGCATCTTCATCCATGTATTTTGATTCTAAAGAATCCCAAAGTTTTTTGGTAGATTCAACATTTTGGTAAATATCGAACAGAGCATCAGACATACCGTTTAGAATGTGGCCTCTACAAATGTAGTCATCATTCTCCCACTTGTTCTTCTTCCTCAACTCTTCCAGAGGTCCGTCCTCCAACACTTCCGGCATCGGTGTACTTAGTACATACACCACCTTCAAAGTTGTCAACAGAAAATGCATCTTTCTCTGCCATCTTCAAAAATTGACTCCATCGAACTTTTCCAACTTCCCAAAATTTGCAGTCATCTCCTTGACACTTGACATTGTTAAACAAATAACTTTTGTAGATTGTTAGAGAGATTGAGGTTTGGAAAACAACAACAATGTCAAAACCGCAGGAAAACTAAAAACGCAGAAAATGGTTTGTTTGATATGAACGTAGAATCATGTAAACACTTTCCTACAAAAGTTATTTGCCCCTTACTGAATGCCTAGGGTGACACAAATACTTTTGTGAGATAAGACTACGTTTTCCCTTCAAATTTAGGCACAAAATATGAAGATTACTCTTGGAGATAGTTTAAGGTGTTTTTTACTTTCAAAGATGAATCTGCTTGTCTTTTCTATATGTTTAAAGCACTCAAAAAGATCTTATATATTGATGGAAAAACCGATCTCTTATGTATGCAACCTTTGGAAATAAGTTATATACATAAACAGTTGAAAATGACTGAAAAGACACACCATTTCAGAATTTCGGACCGCATGCGTACGGATGAAGTTATCATCCGGACGGATATATCACAGTATCAAAGTTTTCACCGTTTCAGCCTTTCATCCGTATGGATAGATTTTTATCCGTACGGATAACTATCTGTTTCTCCAAATTCTGAATTTTGGTCCTTTAAGTGGATTTTCAGTCCTTTAAGTGATTTTCCCGAACTATACTTGATCATTTAAATCCGTAAACTCGTAGATACTTATATGAGTGTACACTCCGTACCTCCAAACTCATATTATAGCATTCCGAGTTCACCCATCTTTGTATCAAACCCCGATTACATAAATGAACATGGTAACACTTACCAACAGAAGAAGCCTGATATGATTCCTAGGTGCTTGTCAAACAGTTTGAGGACAGTTTCAATTGGTGCTTATGACGGTTATCCCGATGAGCTCGCAATGGTAGATTACATTGTAAAGCATGGAAGTTATAACCCTTTGATATAGTGAAAATGTACATCGTACTGCAGGTAATTAAAATGGAGGTATATTTACAATAAGAGAAGGTGGGGGACACATGCAATGCAATGGTGGTGATTTAGGGTTGATCGAGGCTGCAAGTTTTAGCAATTTAGAATTGAAACTACTTGCAATGATGACGATTATGTTGTTGTTGGTTTTCCTTTTCCCCATATTATGTTATCTGCTGTATTTTTATTTTTTTTAAGTAAATAAATATGACACTATAGGTTTTTTTGGGTATCTGTTTTCTTGTCTAGCATATATATATATATGAGTTGAAATGTCGAGGTTTATTTGCATCGAGTGAGAGCACAAAACCAAATTTGAAAACATCGAGGACATTGGTGGTATCTGTATATTTTTTAATTAATTACAAAATTATATCCGTTTTAATATTAAATAAATACATTTCCGGATATCAGTGGGGCATTAACCCTTAAACCGCACATGTTTGTATATTGTGTTTGAAGTTTCTTTTCTATGATCTTTAGATCGACTTTTCTTGTTAAAAGAAGAGAAAAAAAATTGAACCCCAACCCAAAAGAGTTTCTCACCGCCTGTCATTGAGAATTTGAGATTAGTAGAAGACGAATATTGTTTGAGAATGTATATTGTGTTTGAAGTTGCTTTTCTATAGTCTTTAGATTGACTTTTTCTTGTTAAAAGAAAAAAAAAATTGAACCCCAATCCAGAAAGTTCCTCACTGGTTGTCGTTGAGATCAGTAGAAGACGAATATTGTTTGAAAAGAAGTTCATGCATCATTACATGTATAAAATGGTAAAATATCTATGAAAATTGTTGAATTTCAAAAGTTTAAACCGATATGATGATAGCCAATAAAAAATTTATACCTCAACCCGCCTTCTGGTGTGACCGAATAAAACCATTAAATAGACCCAACATTTGAAACCATAATGGGATGACAATGTTCACATATAGGTTTGAACTCTTAACCTCCTATTTCGATACCACGTTAAGCTATAATATTTTTCAAAAACTTAAGTTATTGATAAATTTCTATTTTCTTTTCACTTGTTGAAGATACAATATCTATTTTTTAAGGGTGAAAGACCTTTGCTACTAAATGCAATCATCGTCCATCACAGTCGAAGGGGGTGCACTCCCCAGTGGCGGAGGCAAGATTTTGATTCAGGGGGCACAACGCTCCATCAAAATAGTAATAGTTGTCTGCTTAAATTTTATAGAAGTAGAAAATTCTCTATAGATTATTTCCGTTCCTTCATAGAAAATTTTGAGAACCCCATACCCTTGCCTTGTACGTATATTCGCTAGCTAGTGCTAATAAATCTATGTGATTACTCAGCAAGTTAAATAACGTGTGTATCTAGCTAAAATCGTATGTTTTACATTATTCTTTTAACTTAGAGCAATCACATCAAAATTTTATATAATAAATTTTATTTTACAAACTCAAATATCATATTTCTTCGTTTCTATGAATTCACTATATAGAGCGAAGAAATAATCGAAAATATATATAATGATGATGGTAAATCAATGTAATTAAGATTGAAGTTTGAAATCATAAATAAAGTAGCAAATTATAAAATTGAAGATAGAATGGTAAAATTGAAATTATATACTCCCTCCATCCCAATTATAAGTCTTTTTGGTTTTTTCACACAAATTAAGAAAAATCATAAATGAATTACTTTTTAATATTTCAAGGCAAAATATTGTATTGTTTTTTCGGAGTGACTTATAATATTACATTGTTTAGTATGAAAGTAAAAACGATGTATTAATCTTATATTGAAATGTGAGAAATTAAAACTTATATTTTGATACCGCCAAGAGGGATCGAACTCCTGACCTACAGTCTTAAGTATAGAAGCCTAACCACTGAGCCAGTTAACATCTTTTAATGTAAGCGAGTAAGGAATAAATATACTGAATCTAAGGTAATATCAAAATATATAAGGGTATACAGTATACTAGTAATTTCTCAAAAATCGAGGGGAGAGGGGCATGCACCCCTCCTCGGGCCTCTGTAAATCCGCCCCTGGCACTCCCCATGTAACTAAGCCAGCAACAAACGAACAAGAATCTTAACAAATGAAAGGAACAATACGTAAGCATACTACATGTAGTAATGCGGTACAAGACCATGCAACCAATAAAGGACAAATCTCAATCTTGGGGCCATGTAGCTGATGAATGCAAGATAGAGACTCTGTCTCCACCTGTACACGCTGAAATCCCAAGGATACCGCAAGGAAGATTTCTTGATGAACTGCTCCGAGCTCCAAGGTTTCAATGTCTAAATAACCTCAAATATGCTGAGAAACTGTGTGCATAATCTGTCCTTCATGGTTTCCAACAACTTCAATGGCTTGTGTCATCCGCATTGTGACATCCCGGTTTTTAAAACATTATTATATATAAATTTTAAGTGTTTATTTTTATGAAACATGATTTGTATAATGAATAGTGTACGTTATATGTGACAATAATATATGTATTATTATTATTGTATATATCACTAGATATATATGTGTGTAATATGTATGATGTAAACAATAAAGAAAAAATACAAGATCGGGGATTCAGGGGGGTAAGCCACGTTTTTTTAGGGCTTAATCATCAATTCAGGTGGCATGATTTAGGCTAAGTGGCCATTGCAAGCTGCCACGTTTTTGTTTTTGTGTTTTTTTTTTTGTTTTACTTGCAAGCTGCCACGTTTTGTGTTTTTTTTTTTTTGTTTTATTATAATAGTGGCTATAAAAGCCTTAACGTGGAGTAGTATGTATATAAGTGGCTATAATTAATGGAGTAGTATGTATATATTAATTATACAGTAGAAATTATTTATATTATTATTTAGGATCAATGGTTATACATCTGATGTGCTGTAAAGGGACAACTGGCCGGTGTTCGAATAATAGCATCGTTGGAGGAACTAATGTCCGTCCGATATCAATAGAGACAACTAGTCATCGAATAATATCACTGTGAGATTTCCTATCTGTTTATATCCTGTAATATTGATTTGAAATGTTAGTCTGGTACTTTCTGTTACGTGTAATTTGTTCTAATGTCACTTATTGCTATAGGTGTTACAAATATGTTATACTATTACTGCTACTATTCCTTCATGAGTGATATATATGCTAATATAATATGTATCTGTGACTGTGTATCTGTTATGTGTACTTTCATAGCACGATATTTGTGAAACTTCACGTTAAGCACAAACCGAACGTCACTGCGTTTAAAAGCTCACACCTCCTGCGAAAACCTTTTCAGTCTTACAGGTATGGCTGGCTAGTGAGAGAGGCTTCCAGGTGTTTGGTCGGGGAAGAGGAAGAAGATATTAATGGTGTCATCAACTAAGGATTAGATATTGCTGCGCCTGCTAAGTTAGATAGATATTTGTCTTTTACTCGTAATCTTTTGATGGAATAAATAATTGGTCAGTTGTAATATATCAACGGAGATATATATGAATGCCTTTGGGTTTTAAGTATGTTCTGAAGTCGCGGCATGAGCTTCGCAGGCTGCTCCCACAACGACCCTTAGTGGACCCTGAGGGTAAGGAGCCGGGCCATTAGAAGTGGTATCGGAGCACCGGGTCGAGACGTTATAAGGTGGTACTGGATATGGACGTTGGAAGCCTTAGGTTACTAGCCATAAGATAAGATGCCTGAAGTTTGGACATTCTATGGATAAGGTTTGACTTAAGTTATTACGTGATTCTTTTGTGATCAGAGTGCGCATAGGAAGCGTGTTGTTTGTCCGATGTACTAACATGTCTATATCTATCTGGTTATATGGTAGTTCTGTTTGGGTTTGGACTGGTCTTAACGACACTACATATTTTGTTATCTCATATATCTAACACCACGATAAGAGTTAGTCTGCCGGGTGCTAAGTGCTACATCGTGTGAGTAGCCTCTAGAATCCTTTGAAGCTAAGTGCTATGCGATGAGAGCCACCTCTAGAGTCTTTGGTAGGTTTAGGAGCAAAGATGTATGCAGAACAAAGTGCTACTTCGTGGGAGTCATGCTAGAACCTTTTGGTCTAGGTGTTACACGGTTTGAGCAACCTCTTGAATCCGTACAAGCTCCGTTTGAATCCTTTAATTGTTATCGTGATCAAGAACGTATGATGTGACAAGTATATATCAGTTTCTTATAAGAGTTAACAAAAGAGTAAGTTCGTGGACGAACTTGTTTTAAGTAGGGGAGAATTGTGACATCCCAGTATTTAAATCATTATTATATATAAATGTTAAGTGTTTATTTTTATGAAACATGATTTGTATAATAAATAGTGTACGTTATATGTGACAATAATATATGTATTATTATTATTTGTATATATCACTAGATATATATGTGTAATTATATATGTGTGTAATATGTATGATGTAAACAATAAAGAAAAAATACAAGATAAGGGATTCAGGGGGGTAAGCCACGTTTTTTTAGGGCTTAATCATCAATTCAGGTGGCATGATTTAGGCTAAGTTGCCATTGCAAGCTGCCACGTTTTTGTTTTTGTGTTTTTTTTGTTTTACTTACGTGGCTATAAAAGTCTTAACGTGGAGTAGTATGTATATATTAATTATACAGTAGAAATTATATTATTATTTAGGATCAATGGTTATACATCCGATGTGCTGTAGAGGACAACTAGTGTTTGAATAATAGCATCGTTGGAGGGACTAATGTCCGTCCAATATCAATAGAGACAACTAGTATTCGAATAATATCATTGTGTGGTTTCTTATATGTTTATATTCTGTAATATGTGCTTTGAACTGTTAGTCTGGTACTTTCTGTTACGTGTAATTTGTTCTAATGTCACTTATGTGCTACATGTGTTATTATTTATGTTATACTATTACTGCTACTGTTCCTTCTTGACTGATATATATGTTACTATAATATGTATCAGTGACTGTATATCTGTTATGTGTACTTTCAAAGTACGCTATTTGTGAAACTTCACGTTAAGCACACACCTAACATCACTGAGTTTAAAAGCTCACACCTCCTGCGAAAACCTTTTCAATCTTACAGGTATGGCTGGCTAGTGAGAGAGGCTTCCAGGTGTTTGGTCGGGGAAGAGGAAGGAGATATGAATGATGTCATCAACTAAGGATTAGATATTGCTGCGCTTGCTAAGTTAGATAGATATTTGTCTTTTACTCGTAATCTTGGAATAAATAATTGGTTAGTTGTAATTTATCAACGGAGATATATATGAATGCCTTTGGGTTTTAAGTATGTTCTGAAGTCGCGGCATAGGCTTCGCAGGCCGTTCCCACAACGACCCTTAGTGGACCCTGAGGGTGGGGAGCCGGGCCGTTACGCGCATATATATATCCACACGATTTAAATTCAGTGTGAAAACATATGTTGTTGATGATGCCACGTCACAACTCCAGAGACGTGGTGCACCTAAAAGTCACCCTTATTTTTTTTAGGGGGCAGAACCCCCTGTTTTTACTTTCGGCATTCATTATTTGATTTTTTTTTTTGAGAAAAAAATGTCAGTGACACTGATGTTAATATTGTGTTAGAGATAATGACAGAATATTCTAGATATAGAAAATTAGGAAAATAATTGATTGTAATCAATCTCATTATGGTTATTATTATGTTCACATTATTAGTATAAATAGCCTACTATTGTATTCAATCAAAGTAATGCAATATAATATCTTTTTCTATTATTCTATTATGGTATCAGAGCTCTGAGACTAACGTCGTTTAGATCCTGAGCAAACTTTCAAGAATCCGTTCGGGTGGGGGTTCGTTACACTAATCTATACGAATCCCCACCCCTCGTTCTTACGTTTCTTTTGTTTTTTTCTCTTTTATTTCTCTTTTCTTCTCGAATTTCTTTTTCCTGCTTGTTTTCGGCCGATCATTTTTCTATCTATCAACCCTCCTCTAAAAATCAGCACTTTAATTTCTTTTTACCACTATCTTTGCTTTCTTATTTCACAAGTCCCACCTCCTCATCTCTACTTTGCTTTATTTCTCGCTCTTTTTTTTTTCTTTCTTTTTTCTTCAAGATTCATACATATATCCACATGCATATTCATGAGATTCGCGGACATGGTAATCTATTGCACCACCAAATACCATGGCTTTTCTTTCCCGTCCCCCTCCCCTCCCGCCACCCTCTTCTATTATTATTGTTATTATTATGTTAATGTCAAAATAAATAAATAAATAAATAAACAATAAAAAAAAAATTCTGTCATTATTGTCGATCTAATCCCGTCAACACCTAGTTCATTTTGTTTAACGGTGATGGTCTCCCAATCAATTTCTTTTTCTAAGCCCCTTTCTTTCTCATGGTCAAATTCAATTGTTTCTTGTTTAATCGGCAGTTCGACTTTTCACTCACTTGATTTGCTCTATCGTTTTTTATTTTAGGGTATATCCCTCAATTTATTGTTTTTTTAAGGGTAAATCTCTCCTCGTGTCTTTTTTTTAGGGTATATCCCTCCATGTATTTTTTTAGGGTCTATCCCACCAGCTTTTATTCAAGCAATATCAAGTTGAGAAGAAGTTGATGCTGATTGATATGCAGAGTTGTTGCAGACACCCAGGACTCAACCCATTCATTGCGAGCCAATCACCATGTTCGTTGCACTACCATCACTACAAGAAAAACAGGTTTTAATGACGGTAATTCTCGTCATTATATGCCATTTTCTCGTCATTAAAGGCTTTTAATGACGGGAAAATTACCATCATGCACCCTCATTGTCGGCTTTCTAGTTAAAACCGTTCAATGACGGCAAATCAGTCTCGTCATTAAAGGTATCATGGATTTAATGACGAGATTATACCCTCATTAAAAATACTTGTCGTGATAGGAGATTTCCTCATTATTATACTATTTTCCTTTCATTATAGCTAAACTTGAATATTAGTTCTTACCTTTTAATGACAAATACTACTGTCATTAAAACAGGAAAGCCCCTCACTAAAGGGGCCACAATAAAATTATCAAATGACCGTACATACCTTCATTAAATCTTTCTTTCTATAAATATCCCTCTTCAATTTTCCATTAATACCATTATGTACAAATATTACGACAATAATACCATTAGATAAATCACTGTCCTGTAAGTTGCAACCATATGCATTCATACATATCCAAAAATATACAAAATGCGTTTCGAAAGATTCAAAATGATATATTAATTACATATACATGCATAATGTTAGGATTTCCTAATATCATATCCCCAAAATACAAATATCTAACTACCATAAATGTCTATCACCAAAACATCAAGCATCTTCAATAATTCACTTCTTTCTACAGAGCAAGCTACTTGACCAACAAAATTACATCATCTTAGGATATGATAGGTAGCAATCCTTACACATATATCTTCAAAAAGCATCAAAATCTCCCAAAAGCCTGCACACATAAAAATGACAACAGAAAAGAAATAAAAGGCAATGTTCTAACAATCTGACAAAGATGCATAAGTCCATGAATGACCAGAACAAACCTTTTATAGAAAAATGACCAAATATCAAATAGCTAATACTAACAGAAAAACTCGTAAATGTAAAAGGTTTGTTCTGGTCATTCAACCCATTAATCTTTATCAATTGCGCCTAAAATTTGAGTACAGAGAAACAACCAAACAAAAGAAGAGCATTTAGACATTATCTGTAGTGCCATCAAGCACATATTCGGAAGAATAACAAATGAAGCTCACGAAAGCAGTGTCAAAATACAGTGATTCTACACAATAACTCATTTCATTTTTGAAACCGGCTTACCGCAACAGACACAAGTGGTAACACAAACAATGATAAATATTAATCTGGACTAATACAAAAAGGCTCTCTATCCTAAAAAAATATAAACTGGACTTTTTGTATTAGTATACAAAATGTAAACTGGACTGCATATTTGTTGTTGCATTCTGACAATGATTCACAAACAATTATGGAATTTCAATTGCAACAACAACAATGCCATTCAATATCTGCTATTTACTGGTGTAGTATTCTTACCATAAAGGGATAATGATGAAAGGCTTAATTGCAAAAGATGAAGAACGAGCTGATTGTAAGTCGTTTTTGTATTTTTTGTACAAAATAACCTAAACAACTAATCTGCTCTCTATCCTAAAATATCTTTCCCAAAAAAGACCCCAAAGAACAAATAATTATAGGTAACAATCTCCTATAACACAGACAAACTGAAAAATTTCAAAGTAAAAGATAACGAAGTGATACCGACCTTAATACAACGTTAATATAGGCACGTTTTCATAAGTTGAACTTCTTGAACATAATAAAGGGCTACATACCTTATCAAGAGCTATTGTTCATCGTCACCCCTTAGCGGTTCATCCGAAGTTGGTATGTTTTCACTCTCCATTCGAGCCAATATACTTTCAATCTTGTCAACGCATCTCCTAAGCTCATTATTTTCTTCTTCCTTATCATGGAGTTTAGCCTTAAGTTCTGTTACATGAGCAGCTTGTGGATCACCAAAATGTTTCCTTTTTATCCCACCTCCAAAACCAAAGACATGGCTATGGTTTTGTGGTCCAAAGCAAGTTTCAACCACCTCAATAGGTGAGAGTGATTCATTGGCTTGAACAGTCTTGATAATCTCATCCTACAAAACTCGAGTTTCATTTATCAAATAAAAATTGATAAATAAAGAATTTATGCAAAAATACTAGGTAATGATACTTACATATTTTTCTTGCTCTCTTGGGAACGCAAGTTTTCCATTTTTCTGTCTAATCGCATAGAAGATTTTTGCGATGTCAGATGGGGTATCCATCTTACCTCCCTGGATGATTAAAAATGGGCAATTACACATTGAATAAATATCCAACAGAAAACATTATAAATATAAAACAATAAGTCTAATTGTATTTTTACCATCTCATATATAATTTGCCTATGCGGTTGGCTACCGGTGCGATGAGGCATCGTTCCCTTGGCCCGATTATCAGAATTCCGGGCACTGACTTTCTACATTTCCCAAAAAGAGACATTACAATCGAAATCCTTCATGTACAATATAACAATTGAATATATATTTGTTATATTTTACCTGAAACTCATCACTTAGGAACTTATTTGTGGCTAGCCACTCCCAATCTTTATCATTCATCCTTGGAGGAACATTTTTCAGCACCAGCGCTTTTGTTTTGCAAGGCTCAACGTACTTTTTGTTCAAGGATGACCTCCAAGCTGTCCATAAAGTATCCATATGATCCAATGTATGTTCGCGGTATGATTCCATTTCTTGATTGTAAAATGATTCCTACAAAATATCATAAGTGTAAGGATTAGATGTGCAAAGACCATTCTGATGTCCATTACTTAAGGAGACTGTTATTAAACTCAAAATCACTTACAAACTTGATATATTATCAATAAATTGATAAAACTTCTTTCAAATACCTTTACCGAAGCCCACATATGTTTCTTATTATCTTCAGTCATCTCCTTCCAAGAAAGCACACGTATAGGACATATATGCTTGTCCCGCACAAGTCTTCCTAAGTGTCTGGACCAGTACATGTGATTCGGACCTACTGCACGATTATTGTAAAATTCAATTGCAAGTTTTTCTCCTTTTTTTAGAGCTGCGATTCTTGGGTTCTTGTTGACTCCTCTAACTTTTCTCACCATTTTAGTGGCTGAAACTGATCATTCAAAATAAGAATATGAAATAAAGGTATGTACGTTTTAGCTAAAACACAATAGAAGACTGATAATACATTGTAGGTAAACAATATTATAGTTACCTTTGACATTCTTTATTGTAGTGTCATAACATGTTTCATCACGGTCACCATCATCTTCCATCACATCTCTCATTGTCACTGGTGAAGCTCTTTGGAAAACTGCAATGATACAACAAGAAAATAAAGTTGTATTAATTTATTTCGAATAACAAAATACAATTTAACTTGTTCAAAAAGATATTACCATCATCTTCCATTTCATCACTCACTGGTGAAGCTCTTGAGACAGAAGCTGCAACGATACACCATAAAAAAAATTAATTTTTAAAAAAAAATAAATTTAAATTGAAGAACTCTAACTAAAGTCTACCTAGTGATGGATTGTCTTGAGGCAATTTGAAGAGCAACGGTTGCGCAGTTGGATCCTTAAATATGTAAAGTGATATGTTCTCCTCTTCTTCATGTTCTTTTAAGAAACGAAGGAAATCTTTGTCGTTCGTCAAAGGCTTACCATCTGCATCCGTAACTTTGAAACCAACAGAATAAATGTCGATTAACCGTTTACATATGCTCAAGACATCCAAAAAGGAACTTTCTTCTGTAACATTTCTTTCTTCCCATTTATCCTCACCATAATGAACAAACAAATTATGGACTGGATTTTCACCTGCATGAAGAAAAAAAACATTTGTTACAATTATATCAATTTGTAATATATTTCAAAATGTACTTAAATGTATTAACTTACATGTTCATTCATTTTGAGTTACAACTTGTATCCTTTTACTTCCTTGACCAAAATTCGATATTTTTTTTCCACACACACGATCCTTTGCTAGATGACCAGGAGCTATGAAATGCATATACTTTTTTTTATTATTATTTGGGTTCATCTGTCGACACAAGAAAAAAACACTTAAGGAATATATATGCATTATAACAACAGGGTCTTTCATATCAATTATACTTAGCATAGAGTACATAAATGGAAAAAGATAATATATGTGCAGTATAACAACATGGTCTTCCATATCAATTATATTAAGGATAGAGTACATAAATGAAAAAAATATATAACAAAACAATATCACACATACAATCTTTAACCAATGAATTTAAAAGCATAGTTCAAGAATGAATAAGAAAATATCAAGTACACTTTCAAGACAGTATCACACAGCCAGTCTTTCGCCAATGAATTCGAGATGGATTGGTGATTGAAATGGTCATTTCAGTTTGTAATAAGGCTAATAGCAAATAAAATTTTCAATACAAGAAACTTGGGTAAAGCAAAAGATATACCAACCTTAAAATTTTTCTTATCGGATAACAAAGAGAGATGACTTTATAACATAAAGAAAAATGAGAGTCAATGACAAATAAAGCAAGCATTTTACTTCCTATTACTAGCCAAGTATCACACCCTCCTCATACCAAAGAACAGGATAATTCTATAATGGCTTAGGACATCATGCCATGAGCTTAAGAAATAGTCAAATGACTCACATCATACATCATACAAATTGCAAAATTCTTTTTTTTTAACAGCAAGTAAAAACTTTATTAAACAAATTGAAAATTTCTACCATTGCCTTCATAGCTAGGAGCAGCCGGCATGAGATCTGTCAGATCAATCATATGATGTAAGTTCTACATTTACCTACCATGATTATCTCACTTCATTTCACTTCTCAAGCTGATGGCAAGGTACCATAAAGGAATTTTATCACTTGCCCTTATTACATGAATGATGAGAATATAACAGATAATCAAGACATATAGTGAAGAACAAGTCAAGTCGAATTGTATGGAGGAGCATATAAGATTTTGACCAAGACAATGCTACTCTTACTTCTCAAACTAGGCCATTCTCTTTGTTATTCTTTGGTCCAACCATTATAAAAGAACATAGCAACATTTTGTTTCCAAGTCCAGTAAGATACAAAACAGTGTTAAGATGTAACTACTTCACCAGAATCAGTTTGAGTAATCTGATTTAGACATAACATGAATCCGGTCAGCCCCAAGTATGAGAGAAAACATGTTAAAATCATAGAACACAGAGGAATATATATCCTATAAAAATTATTGTCGAGGTGGTCAAGTGTTAACTTTCATCTAGATCTGCCTCACAGAATGCAGGACCCTTGAGTCAAAAGCTAATTCATTTAGTAAAGAAAATAAGAACTATTTTTCTAGAAATAGAAGCTGAATACTACTGTCTCAAAAGTTATCAAGGAACAACTTATAATCTATTCTTTAATCTTATACAACCAACATCACCTGCTAAAACATAACGAATGAATCAGTTAAATTCAAGGAGAAAGGTTGAAAAGCTTCCACTACTAGACAAGAGAAATAGTAAGAATTTCTAGTCACTATCTTATTCACGTGTTTAGTTCAAATTGAATAGTCTGGACTCACCTCGTGGGTATAAATCAAATCGGAGGAAGGAGAATGATAATCGGAGATGATGGAGGAGGACAGTCGCCGGAAAGACCACCGATTTGGGGTTGTATGATAGCCACCGTAATTGGCTCTGTGTCGCTTGTTCAAAGTGAAGGGTTCGGACCTGCTTCTTCTGCAATCAGTGAAATAGGAGGACGGAGAATGATGATCGGAGATGACGGAAAAGGTTAGTCGCAAGAAAGACCATCGATTTGGCTTTTGTATGACAGACGGAGGAGTTGGTGTTGGGGTGAAAGTAGCGTAGTCGACGGTGGAGGTTTTGATATGTTTAGGTTTTGTGAAGCTCTTAATGTTTGGCCCTCAAATTAAAATATTTGGGAATGTTTTTGGGAATTTTGTGGGTGGGAGTTTTACCCGCTTAAAATTTTGGGGTTTTTTTGTTATTAAAAAATTCATAGCTGGGCTTATCATGGGAAAAAATAAATTATACTACTTTTTTAAAATAATAATGAGGGGGTGATATTTTGTGTATCATAATAATGGGGGATAATGAATCAATATTGACGAGAATTAGAACTTTCTCACCGTTTTACATTATATGATTATTTATATAGATTACCCTCGTTAAAAGACGTTTATAGTGACGAAATTTTGACACGTCATTAAATTCCTCTCACTAAACCCCCTTTTTCTTGTAGTGCATGTGATTGCGGGGGCGTGTTAGAGATAATGACAGAATATTCTAGATATAGAAAATTAGGAAAATAATTGATTGTAATCAATCTCATTATGGTTATTATTATGTTCACATTATGACTATTAGTATAAATAGCCTACTATTGTATTCAATCAAAGTAATGCAATACAATATCTTTTTCTATTATTCTATCATGGTATCAGAGCTCTAGACTAACGTCTTTTCGATGCTGAGCAAGCTTTACAAAAAAGAATGTTTGGGTGGGGGTTTGTGACATCAATATGATCAAACCCTCACCCCTCCCAATTTATTTTTATTTTTATTTTCACGTTGAATTTTTTTTCCTTTCGAAATAAACATGGCTGATTCAAAGGCTCCGGTGGCGTCAAAATTGAAAGCCGAATTAGGCTCCCAAGCATCCTCCTTCTTCATCGCCGCTCCAGGTTCATTCAAGCTTCTCGCAGGATTCTATGGCTGAAGCCTTTTCAACCCCTGTTGCAACGATGATTCGCAATATATAGCAGCACTCAGCCTCACCGCAATGCCGATATTAGCACGGCCCTTCCGCAAAATTTGCTCATCTCCATGCCCCCACCAAAGCCTCCGGCGACCTCCTTGTGTCTTTCATATTTTTCTTATTATTATTTTTTTATTTTTAATAAATATCAATCTTGTCATTATCTTATCCACAAACCCGTATCCACCTTCAACTCCTTTCTATTTTTCTTTTCTCCACCTTCTACCCTGCGCTTCTTTTTATTTTTTGTTAGGGCATGGCCCTCCGTTCCTTTTTATTTTTGTTAGGGTATATCCCTTCACTCATTTATTTATGTTTGGGTACAACCCTCCAAGCCTTTCTTTCTGTTAGGGTATATCCCTCCACTCCTTTAATTTTGCTAGGGTACATCCCTCCAACTATCGTTTTTCCTTTAGGGTTATATCCCTCCATGCTTTCCTTATGAACCAATCTCCATGTTCATTGCATTACCATGGGATTGCGGGGGCATATTATAGATAATGACAAAGATTGAAGATTAATTGCTACCATATCTTTGGATACTGCTAATAATGATGATTGATTGTCATTTGATATTATTTGATTATGTCTTTATTATTCACTTGTTGGCCAAGTATATTGTCCTATAAATATTGTAATCGTCTTTCAGTATTATGAATACAATCAATTATTGTTTGACAAAGATTGAAGATTAATTGCTACCATATCTTTGGATACTGCTAATAATGATGATTGATTGTCATTTGATATTATTTTCCTAATTTTCTATATCTAGAATATTCTGTCATTATCTCTAACATATTGAAACACCAACGCTTTTCAAAAAAGAATGTCAGTGGACTGACGTTTCCAAGTTATGACACTTTTATAACGTAAACGTCAATGCCACTAACGTTCCGTTCATCAAAAATCATCGTGGTGCTGAAGTAATTTTATGATGCCGGAAGTGAAAAACAGGAAAGTCTATAAAAACATTTTTTTTAAAAATTATTTTTGTGAAAATCACCTAATTTAATTTGTTGTTGTTGTTGTGTGTGTGTGTGTTTTTTTAGGGTGGGTGGGTGGGTGTGGGTGGGAGAATCACCCCTATTTTGAGTGTATCCTTTGAACTTCACCCATTTTTTTATTTTTTATTTTTGGATTTTTTTGGAGAAACTTCTCCGAATTTCTTCTTCGTCATAAACCCTAAGTTAAAGTTATCAGAATCTTGGTCGTACATTAAACAGCAAGTCATGGCGAAAAGAAAGTCGAAACGTCTATCGGTTTCTTCCCGGAGGTAAAAACAACGTGCTAATACTGATGATATGATCAGCGATTTACCGGACTCGATTATTAGTAATATTCTTTCTCTTCTCAGTGGCGGAACCAGGAATTTATTATGGGGTGGTCTTGGTTATTATGGGGTGGTCTTGGTTATCAGTTTGGTCTTTATTATGAGATACTACAAACATATTCTCACTAGTTTTTTTTTTTTGGGGTGGGCTTGAGACCACCCCAGGGCTCACTTAGTTCCGCCCCTGCTCTTCTCCCCACTAAAAGCAGCCATAATGAGGTAATTTGAGAGGTATTCTTTATACCTTTTTGCTGGAAGAGAAGGAACATTTGGATGAATATGAAATAATGATAGTGAAATAGAGAATCTTTTCTTAAAATTATCTACTCTATTGTCTAGTTTGAGAAAGGCAACTAGACAATTGTCTAGCAAAAAAAAAAAACGTGAAGCCTCCCTGTTTTAGGAAGAAAAAAAAAAGGTCTGAAACCTAAAAAAAAAGTTTAATAGTAATATTTTAATCTATAAATTCAAAATATTTATTAATATTACAACATCTAATCACACACAATTAATCTTTACAATCATTCCCTATTATCACCATTACAATATCACATCACACACAAATTATCCCCACAACTCTTCTATATTTATCCTCCACTTATTTTTCTCCACATCACCCAAATAACACCAATCAATAGCCTTATCTCCCGATCACCATTACTCTCGCTCTAAGAGCAACCCTAATGATGATATTGAGAGAAGCCCTTTGATTGTTGATGTTTGGGTGACGTGGAGAAAGATGAGTGGATGATAAATATAGAAGGATTGTAGGGATAAATTGTGTGTGATATGATGTTGTAATGGTGTTAATATAGAAGGATGATAGAGATTAATTGTGTGTGATGTGATGTTGTAATGATTATAATTTTTTTTGAGAGAGAGAATTCTCTGGTTGATTCTCTAAGAGCAACCCTAATGATGATATTGAGAGAAGCCCTTTGATTGTTGATGTTTGGGTGACGTGGAGAAAGATGAGTGGAGGATAAATATAGAAGGATTGTATGGATAAATTGTGTGTGATATGATGTTGTAATGGTGTCAATATAGAAGGATGATAGAGATTAATTGTGTGTGATGTGAGGTTGTAATGGTTATAATTTTTTTTGAGAGAGAGAATTCTCTGGTTGATTCTCTAAAAAGAGACAACATGGTAGATAGACAACAAAATAATTTATCTAGTTTGATACTATTATTTTACCTTTATGCGAATAACTCTCTCTTTTCTGCCACTTTTTACAAAGAATATGTCTAAAAGCCTTCGACTAGGGCTGCTCTAAAAAGAGACAACATGGTAGATAGACAACAAAATAATTTATCTAGTTTGATACTATTATTTTACCTTTATGCGAATGGCTCTCTCTTTTCTGCCACTTTTTACAAAGGATATGTCTAAAAGCCTTCGACTAGGGCTGCTCTAAGAATGCTGTTGCCACCGGCATTCTATCAAAAAGGTGGAAGCTTTTACGGACAACAGCATTTAATCTCGATTTTTGTTTCCCTAAATGTAGATGTGAACACAAATCTGAATTGTTGGCTACTTGGCTACAAAGGTCAACAATGTCTACCACCGAGCTGTGTTATTTCCTTGGTCACATAAATGTAGTAGATTTGTTCATACTACTGTTTTGATTGTGTTTGTTATACACATGTGTGAATTATGGCTATAAATAGCCTTCTTCTGTAAGATTGTAATGAACCAAGTGAGAAGCTTGTGAACAAAGCTTTCTAATACAAAGTGTGTTTTTGTATGTGTTGAATAGGTTTTCTTTAACATGGGGAAACAGATGCATTCCGTTTTATGTTAATACTTTGATAGAATTGGTGAATAACAATACTTTTGTCATTGAAGAATAATGTTGTGTACAATGAGTTTATATAGGGGGACACCAAGGGCATAAACGTAAAATACAAATGATATGCAATATATTCTAATACGCTCCCTCAAGCGGACGGAGTTGAGCGAAGGCCAAGCTTGGAAACAAGTGCTGAAAAAGATAACCGGGGCAAGGGCTTGGTGAGAACATCAGCCAGCTGGTCTGAAGCAGCAACACGAGCAACGCGAACAAGACCACGCTCAACATGCTCACGAATGAAATGATAGTCAATGGCCACGTGCTTCATGCGTGAGTGGAAGACCGGATTGGCACTGAGACGAAGCGCTCCCAAATTGTCACAGAAAATCACCGGTGTGGAGCCAACCGAAAAACCAAGATCCGCAAGAAGATAAGTCAGCCAGGCAACCTCAGCAGCCGTATCCGCAACGCTCCTATATTCAGCCTCCGTGGAGGATCTAGAAACTGAGTGCTGCTTCTTGGAACTCCAAGAAATGGCATTTCTGCCCAAGAAAACAATGTAAGCAGAAGTAGAAGTGTAGCCAGGTACATACTCAGATGACACTGGGTCACGGTAGCCGTCGTCTTTGTTACCCGCCCAATCAGAGTCAGAGAAAGCATGCAAGGCCAGAGGAGACTCCCGATACAACTGCAAACCCATAGTGAGGGTGCCAGATAAATAGCGCAAAAGGCGTTTGACAAGCATCCAGTGATACTCTGTCGGCGCATGCATAAACTGTGAGAGTTTATTAACTGCAAACTGAATATCAACCCTCGTAAAGCATAAGTACTGCAGGGCCCCCAACGTTTGACGATACTGAGTCGGATCTGAATAAGCAGGAGAAAAAACGGTGTCACCTGAAAAAGCATCGGCTGGCATAGGGGTAGAAACTGCCTTAGAGTCTTCCATGTGAACCTGCGAAAGGAGCTCACGTGTATATCCGGTCTCTGCGTCGCAGAGCAACCCCGTGGTAGAATGGGTGACCTCAACCCCAAAAATACGACGAGGGACCAAGGTCCTTGATGGAGAACCGAGAACCCAAGCGATCAATAATACTCGAACACCTTTCAGTGAGCTACGGTAACAATGATATCATCGACATATACGAGGAAAAATAGTAATCGATGGATGTACGACAAACAAATAGAGACGGATCAGCCCACAGAGTTAACAAAACCCATAGTGAGGAGGAAGGACTTAAGCTCATGGTACCAGGCTCGAGGAGCCTGCTTAAGGCCATAGATCGCCTTGCGAAGTTTGCAAACAAAAGTGGGTTTCGTGGCATCCTCAAACCCGGGTGGTTGAGACATATAAACATCCTCAGCTAGTGTACCCTGCAGAAAAGCATTATTGACATCGAGTTGGCGAAGAGACCAACCAAAGGAAACCGCAATACCTAGAACAAGACGGATCGTAGCAGGTTTAACAACAGGACTGAAAGTCTCAAAATAATCCAAACCAGGACGTTGCGTAAACCCTTTTGCAACCAGCCGAGCTTTGTATTTATCAATAGAACCGTCCGGTTTCCTTTTTATTCGGAACACCCACTTACATCCAACTATATTTAAACCAGCTGCAGGGGGAACTAGAGACCACGTGTCATTGCGAAGAAGTGCACTATACTCATCGGACATGGCAACACACCACTGCGGGCACTTTGCAAGGCCTGGCAGCAAAGTCGAGGTTCCGTGTCAAGGTAGCGATTATGCTGATTGAGCTTGGAGGTTAAAGAGTTGGCGAGGTTTGTATATTTGGTTCCGAGATCGAGTAGTCATGGGATGAGGGGTGAGGGGAGGAGAAGGGGGTGGGGAGGGAGGCCGAGTTGGAGGAGGAGGATGTGGGAGTGGCGGAAGAGGCAGAAATACCGAAAGAAGGAGAGTTGGGAGATTCGTGAGAGGACGAGGAGAGGGGGCCGTGGGGGGGGGGGCATAAATGCCGACGGGAGGTGTATGGGCCGTGGGGATGGGTGGAGAAATAGGAATGAGCTGAGGTGTATAAGAGTCGTCGAGAAGAAGGTCGAGTTAAAGGAGGTAAGGAAGGATCGGAGGAGATGCTAGCAAAAGGAAAATGTCCTCCACAAACCTAACATCACGAGATGTGCGAGGCGAGAGACTCGGAAATGTCGTAGCATAGATAAGCACTCTGTGTGAGGCATACCCAAGGAAGATCTGAGGGCTTAGAGGTAGGCGCAAGCTTGTCTTTGTGTATATGGTTTAAGCCAAGGATAGCAGAGAGACACCAAGACTCGAAGTTTAGAATAGTTAGGCGTTTTAGAGAAAAGCTTGAGATGTGGGACGCCATATCAAGATTTTTGGTGGGCATGCGATTAATGAGGTAAACCGCGGTACTAACGGCATACGACCAACAGTAAGCTGGAATTTTGGCATGTGCAAGAAGGGTGAGGCGATCTCGCTATATATGCAGTGGCGGCGTTCAGAGATGCCATTGTGTTGTGGCATATAGGTAGGGAAGTGAAATGGGAGATGCCATGTTCGAGACGTAAAAGAACGTAATTTAATGTACTCGGTACCATTGTCGAATAGAGGTTTTGATAGAGGCATCTAAAAGGTTTTCAACATATTTTTGAATTTAATGAACACATTATGGACATCGATTTGCGAGCAGCGGGTATAACCACATATATCGAGTAAAATGATCGACAAAGAGAACATAATATTTAAAACCATCAATGGAATAAAGCGGTGACGACCAAACGTCGAATAAATAACCTCAAGGGTTGAGAAGTACATAATGTGGAATCGAAAGGGGAGCCTATGGCTCTTATTACACAAACAAGAATCACAATGAGAATGCGAAGTAGTAGATAATTCTAAAAGTTTATTGTTTGCTAAATTCTGAATAATTGGAAATGCGGGATGGCCGCGGCGAAGATGCCAAGTGGAGGCAGAGGCTTTAGGCGCAGAGAAGGCGAAGGAGCCTTGGAAGACCACAGATAAGCACCATCACCGACTTGTCCTTGGTGGAGGCATTTGCCCGTCTTCAAATCCTTCACCAAAAGCGAATCGAGTAAGAATTCAATTGATCTGAGAATTATCCTGGCAAAATTTTTGGATGAAAGTAAATTGCGAGAGACAGAGAGGAACACAAAGAACATGATTTAATTTAAAAGAGGAAAGAGTGGTAGAGCCAATGTGTGTGATGGCCAGGAGCTACCATCACCAATGACAATACGATCCGTGCACAGGTAAGGAGAGTGAAGAGAGAGCAAGTTGAGTTCTGAGTCATGTGGTGAGAGGCTGCTGTCAAGCATCCAAGGAGCATAAGGATCGGAGTACGGCATAGGAGGACCTGGAGGACGCATGGTGAGCAACATGGGCATGGGGGAGACTGTGGGGGCCGAGAGGTGGTAGGATTCTGGGGTGGGCGAGGAGATTGTTGTAGAGCGGATAGGTGGTAGTGCAATGAGTAGCAACATGTCATGGAGACCACAGAGTTGGCGAAGCCTTGATAACCTTTAAATTACGAGAGATTGGAATTTTGGAGGAGTGATTGGGTTGAGGGAAGGTAGTAGGGGCCTCGGGTTTGGGGAAGGGGACGGCAGGATGGGTAAGGGTGGCCGAGGGGTGGGGGAGTAGGGGTTATAGGTCGTATTAGGCGAAACATGCATAGGACGAGGTTGATGATAAGCAGGGAATGCAGTATACGCAGGGGGTGTAGCAGACTGACTTTGTGCAAGAGACACCTCATGCATTAACAATTTCTCATGCAGTAGCGGCAGCGATATAGTATCATCACGTGCCTGAATAGCACTCACAAGGTTCACATAATCACTACCAAGATTTTTTAATATGATTTCAACCAGTTCGTCATCCGGCACTTTTGAGTCTAATGCAGCCAAATCATCCGCAATATTTTTAATTGCCGTAAAATACTGAGAAATCGACATCGTACCTTTAGAGATAGAATTTAGGCGCAACCGTAGAGAACGAGTACGCCCCTTACTTTGCTTCCCATATGTATTTAGGAGGTGTCCCAAGCTTGTTTCAAGTATCGTATCTTCGAATGGAGGCAATGTAGTCCTTGTCGACCGAACCAAGAAGAAGATGATGAATGAGGGCATCTGTTGCACCCATGACAAGTGTGCGGGTTAGGAGGCTGCAGCACCGGCGGCATCGGTGAGGGTGGCGGCGGCTGAGGGTAGCACTGTGGCGTACCCGATAAGACCATGACCCGTGAGCGGGGTGGTCATCTGCGACTTCCAAGGTGAAATTCTTGTCATTTAGTTTAATCGGCGCATTGACCGCAGGATTCAAGGAGGCAGCAGACGGTGCATGAGAGGAAGGAGCGGCGGATATGGTGGAGGAAGAAGAATCGGCGGTGGAGGAGAGGTGGCCATCTGTGGCGGCAGAACCCTAGCAGCGGCGAGGGAGAGTGCCGACTGTTTTTTTTTTTTTTTTTTTTTTTTTTTTTTTTTTGTTTAGGGATCGGGATGCTCTGATACCATGATAGAATTGGTGAATAACAATACTTTTGTCATTGAAGAATAATGTTGTGTACAATGAGTTTATATAGGGGGACACCAAGGGCATAAACGTAAAATACAAATGATATGCAATATATTCTAATATACTTGGATTAGTGGTGCAGTAGCCAGTAGGTAGGGAAGTGCGTGAGCTTTTGGTTAGTGTTGAGATTTCTAAGTTACCGATTCATGTGCAAACATGTATGTTTACCTCCGAAAGGCTTCAATCTTTAGAGTTGGACTGCAGCATCTGCAACTCCTCTGAAATTGCTGTTTCTCTTCCGAGACTCGAAAGGTAAGAGCTGTTTTCAGTTTATTTTCAGAGTGACAAAGCTTTTCACAAACTTTTAGATGGTTGCCCAGTGTTAAATTATTTGGCCATAGAAATGGATGTTGGGAAGATGAAAGAAAAAGGTTACATTAATATAGTAGATGGGATTGCATACAATGCGGACGACGGAAGTGCATTCAAATGCATAATATCCTCTGCTTTTTTGACACATCTTGATCTATATGTCTACGATAACGATACAACACCAACCCCTCAAGGTTTATGCTGTGCTCAGTTAGATGCTCCCTCTCTCCAGTACATTATCTTAGAAGATATGATACATAGCATCTTCATCCAACAAAAAAGCCTTGCCTTTTTGGGTGAAGCTAATATCCAAGTTTGTGGTCTTAACTCCGAAGAACCAAATTATTGTAATTCTTTTGTTGATGCAGTTAGCGCTTTTGGGTGTGCAAATTAAAGACTCTGACCCTAGATGACCAAGCTATTCGGGTAAGTTTGCTATTCTCAAGTTTCGTTAATGCCTAGAGAAATTTTTGAAACTTTTAATCACGTGGGCTCTCATCTTGTTGTGTAGTGGACATATCATTTTCCTTATACTCTTATGTTTTGTTGTATTTTGATATGACCATTGTCTATTATTGTAATGATAAGCATGTAACCTTGGATTTCTTTTATTCAGTTCTCATGGTTTTTATTCATTTCCAAATGCTATTCATTGAGGGTCTTGGCATTGATTTTTGTCAGACTATTAGTTGTGCCACACAAAAAATGGGCGCTACATTTAACAGATTTTGACAAGGTTGGAGGTGTTCATAGACCGGAACCATTGGTCTTCATTGCGAGACTTGATAGAGCTGTCAGACAATTTACAAGTTCTCATAATAAAAAAGGTGAGTTAACAATGTCCATGTAAAATAACTTGGATAGAGGAAAGGCATACAACAAATACTTTTATGCCTGATTACTAATGCTATGAATATGTTTTAATTTCTCCAGAATCGGGGCTATTATACCAATGGGATCCACCTTAACAACTCGAATTGGAAGAACCCTGATCTAATTCCCAAGTGCTTGTCAACCAGTTTCAATTGGTGCTTATGATGGTTGGTTATCTCGATGAGCTTGCAATGGTAGATTACATTATAAAGCATGGAAGTGTCCTCAAAATTATGCAGATTTGTTTTGGTGAATCAATTAATAATGACTTCAAAAGAAAGTATGAGGTGGTCCAACAGATATGTGCGGTCACCAGAAAGTCACCTACTTGTGAAGTCAAATTTCACGATTATGGCTCTCAGTTTGATGCATTATAACCCTTTGATATATAGTGAAAATGTCCATCCTAGTGCAGGGTAATTAATTTGGAGGTCTATTCCCATTTCCAAATACGAGTGAAAAAGTTGGTGAAATGGAGGTTTATTTAAATATGAGAAGGTGGGGACACATGCAATAGTGATTTAGGTTGAGGCTGCAATTTTTAGACATTTAGAACTGAAACTACTTGCCGTTCAAAAAGAATTGAAACTACTTGCAATGATGACGATTATTTTGTTGTTGTTTTTTCCCTCAGAATTATGTTATCCTCGGTATATGACAGTCTTGGTTCTTTTGGGTATCTATTTTCTTGTCTAGCATATACACACACCCACCCACCCCCCATCCACACAGAGGCCGAATTTGAGGGTGGAGTCGGTTGTACTTCTTGTCGCTTACAGAGGCCTCGTTCTTTCTCATGATCTTTGTTATCATCGGATGTGTCTAGAATTTGACTGTGTTCTGTCTCGAGAGATGTTAGCCGGTAGGTTCATGTCAGTACCTCGGGAGATGATAGCCAATAGGCAGAAGTCTATCCATGCGCCAAATAGACAGAAGTCTAACCATGCGCCCAATGGTGTTGTATGAGCCCAATAGGCTTTGGTGATTTCCGTCAATGATATGTTTTCAAGTGTTCTAGGCCCAATTGCAGACACGAAGGCCTTGTTTGGTTTTAGGTGGGGTTGGATCCATTTAGACCCAACTCAATATTTTATTTATTCCTCTATCTTATTTATCATTATTTTATTAATTCTATAATTTTATTATAAATTCTCTCGTCAATCATCCAACAGCAACAAATAAAATAATATTAATCAATTCACTTTTTCACCCACTATACTATTTAACCATTACTTTTTCAATATAATATTTCATTAAAAAATTTCTCACCAATCATTTCTTCAACTACAAAATTTCAATATAACATTTCAACTTTATAACCATTATTTCACTATATTTTATTTTACTTTCTCTTTCTTGAATCCATTCAATCTCAATCCAACCCGAAACCAAACAAGGTACGACAAGATTATTTAGATCAACTTTTTCTTGTAAAAAAAAAAAATGGAGCCCAACCCAAAGAGTTCCTCGTCATTGGAATTAGTATAAGACGAATAATGTTCGAAAAGTAGTTCACGTATCATACTTGTATCAAATGTTAAATTCTTTGTGAAAAGTGTTGAACTACTGTCCGTTCATCTATTCTGAAAAGCGTTGAATTATAATTTATTTGGAAAGTTTAAACCGATAAGAAGATAAATGTATGCCACTTGGTACAACCTTGCTACAACGTTTGTATTATAAAATTTGTCATTCTTATATGATTGTGTAAAGTCATAAAATAGGCCAATTGAAAACAGGAAGACAATGTTGATATATGTTTGAACGTGAAACCTCATCGTCATCGATATCCTAAAAACTTATTCTAATGAGAAAATAAGAAATTTTTTTCTTTTTTGAAAAGCAGAAAATATGTAATTAGGAATTCACAAAAAGAATTCCAAAAAAAAGTTTTTTTTTTTTTTTTAAAGAAAAATAAAAGGTTTTTTTTTTTTTTTTTCAAAAAAAAGTAATTTTAACTGCACCTGAAATTTTCCCGCTTTGCTACCTGCAAGGCTGCAACTCCTGTAACTATCTATTTTGAAGTTCTATATCATTTTCCCCCAATTTCTTCTTCGTCATCTCTGTTCCTTTACTGAATTTAATTGCTCGGATAAACCCTAATTGAAATTATTCAAATAAGCACACAGTCCTCTTGGTCTCACAGAAAAGACTAAACATTAACCGGTATGTTAATGGCGAGAAGAAAATCGAGTAGTCTCCCTGTTTCTTCCGAAAGCAAAAAGCATCGCGGTGATACTGATGATAATAGGATCAGCAATTTACCAGACTCGCTTCTCGGTCATATTCTTTCTCTTCTCCCCACAAAGAATGCTGTGGCCACCGGCATACTTTCAAAAAGATGGAAGCTTTTGTGGACCACAGTTGGTAATCTAGATTTTTATTGCCCTAAAAATTACACTGGTCCTGTAGAACAATTTGTCCAATTCGTTAACTATGTTTTGCTTCTTCATAAACCTGGATATTTGAACAGGCTTTGTTTAACATGGGAAACCGGGTGCATTCCGTTCTATGTTAATACATGGATTAGTACTGCACTAGCTAGGGATGTTCATGAGCTTTTTGTTCGTGTTGAGATTACTAAGTTACCGATTCAAGTGCAATCATCCATTTTTTGTTGTGACAGCCTGCAATCTTTAGAGTTGAATTGTAACATCTGCATCTCTTCTGAAATTGTGTTTTCTCTTCCGAGACTTGAACGTCTAAAGCTGATTTCAATTTACTTTCAAAGTGAGAAAGCTATTTGCAAACTTTTAGATGGTTGCCCTGTGTTAAGATATTTGATCATAGAAATGGATATTGGGAAAATGATAGAACATGGTTTCATCAATGTAGATGGTGGGATTCCATTGAATGCCGATGGGAGTGAATTTCTGTGCATAATATCCTCTGCTTTGTTGACACACCTTCAACTATTTATCTACGATACACTCATATCACCAACGCCTCAAATATTATGCTGTGTTGAATTAGATGCTCCCTCCCTCCAGTACATTATGTTAGAAGGATATACACATAGCATCTACTTAAAACAAAAAGCCTTGCCTTATTGGATGAAGCTTTTATCCAAGTTAATGGTATAATATCCGAAGAACCAGATTATTGTAATTCCTTTGTTGATGTAGTTCACGCTTTTCGGTGTGCAAAGACTCTAACCTTAGATGACACAACTATTCAGGTAAGTTTGCTAATCTATATTCTTTACTATCTATCAATAATGCCTAAAGAAATTTTGAAACATTTAGTCATATGGGCTCTCATCACTTTTTTGTTGTTGTCCATTGCCTTTTTTAATTGATAAACATGTAACCTTGGATTTCGTTCTATTCATATCTAATGGTTTATCTAATTTCATCCCATAGATATACTATGTAAATGCTATTCATTTTGAAGTCTTGGCATTGATTTTTCTCAGACTCTTAGCTTTGCCACAATCAAAATGAGAACTAAGTTTAACAGATTAACGAGATTGGAGGTGTTCGTAGTAAATAAGGTTACATTGAGCTATTGGTCTTCATTGCTAATTGCTAATGCTGTTAGTATGTTTTCTCTAGTATCGGGCTAAGACTTAATAAAGCTGTCAGACAATCTATGGTGGTTTAAGTTGTTACAAACAAGTTATTTTGTCTTAATGGTGTTTAAAGTAAAAGCTTGGAAGGAAGAAGTCTAAATATTGGTTGTACTAAATTTCAAATAAAAAGTAGAATACCTTTGAATCCAGCAGGGTAGAATATGGTATTCGAATTGCTTCAGTGTAAAAAGGTTAGTCAACGGCAAAGTCTACAAATGAGAGTAGATGGCTGGTGAAGCTTGTCCTAGTGGCTAAAGCTGAGGCCCCAGGACTAAAAGGTCTTGGGTTCTAACTAACTAGTCTTACTTGAAAAAGGTTGTATGTGAGTTATATATTTGTTGTTATCATCACCGACGTAAAACACACATGAGATAAGAGGATACCTTGCCGCATGCACCCTGTTCTGTTGTGATCAATCTGATCCCCCGGATGTGTCTTAATTGGGTATGATGCACTGGAAAAAGCCATGATGTATGCCTTCTTCTCTCCGTCCATATAAGCCACATTGACCATCCACAATGAAATGAACCTCCCGAGAAGAGAAACCCACAAGTAAATCATGAACCTAGCTCCTATATATATCTATACTATATCAAGAAGTTAAAAATGGCCCTAACAATATCTATTTTTCTTTTACCTCAAACAAATAAATAACCCCCTAAAAATGGTCGTTAATGAGACATTGACCCAGTGATAATTATTGTGACCCTTAACCTCCTAGAGTATCTGTGTTTGAATTTCACTAGGGACAAAAATGTGCGGGCGTATATTTTGTTTTCGAGAAAAATAAAATAATGGTTTAATGTTGAGGATGACTATTTTAAAAATTAATTAGATAAATATGACATTTTAATAAGATAGTGGTTTATACGGACAAAATTCTTGTAAAGATCCAAAAATACATTTGGTTTGAAGAATCATATTTTTTTCCTCCATAAATCACGCCAATTTTTTAACCAAATTTCCTCCACTATTCTTGAATTTATTGAAATTTTGTGTTAAATGCTTCACTTTTTTTTTTTTTTTTTGGGGTTATTTTTGAAAGATTCAACAACTTATTTTATCGTTGAACGTTTCATTTTCTAAATTATTTAATTTATTTTTTGCGTTGAATGCTTCATCTATTTTTGCAAGTGTCACATGTAGAGATGAAGTGACACCTTCTATTGTTGCAACTGTCACTACATGTATAGATGATTGAAAACGTCTTCATAAAGTTTACTTAAGATGCAATGACGACCTACATGCATGAATGATATTGTTAATTGTTCCTGTGTATGCAATAACATATGAAGTCAAGCATGTATTATTTGATAAAGTGGGTGCAAAGTTAATGAATATGTATTGAAAATGTTGAAACACTTGTCACTACATATATAATAGTCCTTGTATTTCAATTGTTACTGCATCTGCGAATGTCATTGCAGTTTGTATTGTTATTGCGTCTGCAACTGTCAATGTATTTCAATTGTTACCGAAGATACCATGACATCTGATTTGGTATCGATCATAAAGTGTCACTACATCCGTTGTATGTCACTCATTGAAAAAAGTTGAATTTCACATATTAAGTCGAAAAACTATCAAATGGATATGAAAATAAAGAAGACCAAAAACATGAATTATGATGATTTTTCTTTTTTTTGATATTGGATGCCTGGGCCAATAAATACGGATATTTAAAAAATAAAGGGGGAGAGATATTGTAATAGTGATTTTATTTTCCTTTTTGTCTCACCTATTAGTTTGAGGGTAAATTGGTACATCTAAATGTACTTATCTTTATAAACCATCACAAATTTTACTTGATTTTTTTCCCCCATATTTTTATAATTTTTATGTCATTTTGGCACGTTCTCTTTTTGAGTCTATTGTTTGAACTGTCTCTCAATTTCTTCTTAGCCATAATAAACCCTAGTTATTATTCAAATCAGCCTCATTCCTATTGCTCTGACAAACCACTATACATAGGAAAATACATTCAACAGGATGTCGATCATGGCGGAAAGAAAATCAGAAAGTCTATCGGTTTCGTGCCGTAGACAAAAGCAACGTGCTGATACTGATGATATGATCAGCGATTTACCAGACTCGATTCTTGGTCATATTCTTTCTTTTCTCCCCACAAAGGATGCCGTGGCCACCGACATTCTATCAAAAAGGTGGAAGTTTTTGTGGACCACAACTGTTAATCTCGATTTTCGTTTCTAATAATTGTTAAATATCAAATCAGAAGTGTTTTAAGGGAATGATTTTATTCACTGCATTCATTGATGCTATAAATAGCTTACAAAAGCAGAATGGAAAACTGGATGATCACTTGATCTCCACAAAAGCAGAAGCATAAACAACTAACCCTAGAAAATAGGAAACACTACTAACTAATCTAGAAAAAGGTAATAAATTAGGACTTAGTCAATTATTATGAGAAACAACAAAAACAATATTAAAGAACTAACATTCCCTCCCTTAAACTAAAACGACTTTTAGTTTATATCATCAACTTCAACCATTCCAAGCATACTTGAAATCTTTCATCATCGATCCAACTTTAGTGGCTTTGTCATGATATCGGCAATTTGATCCTCGGATCTGCAGTAGCTCAACTCAATAGTTCCATCATTCACTAGATCCCTTAAGAAATGAAACCTAACATCAATGTGCTTGCTCTTTACCATGAAAGACAGATTCTTGGACGGTTTATGGTGGGGCTGTTGTCACGATAAATAACGAGACTTGTCTTCTTTTCAACTCCAACTTTTTCCGTAATTCTTTTGAGCCAAACACATTGACAAGCACACATGCAGCAATTGCAATATACTCGCCTTCGTGGTAGATAGAGCAACAAATGGTTGTTTCTTAGATGCCCAAGATACAACCCCGATCCCATGAAGAACACATAGCTGATGATGTACTTTTTCGTCATTCAAATCTCAAAGCCAAAATCTTTGTCGAGTATATCCAGGTGAGTCCGAAGTTGGGTTCTCCTTTTGTACAAAATGCCATAACCCGGTAGTGCCTTTTAGATATCTAAGCATCCTTTGCTATTGACCGATTGCATCATGGTAGGATTAGCCATAAACCTCTTGATCGGACTAACTCCATACATTAAGTCCAGTGCTGGTCACGATAAGATACATGAGACTTCTACTACTACTGTTTTAAAGCGATTGTCTCATCAACCTTAGTTCCTTCCTCATCTTTGATCAGCTTTGTCCCTAAGACAATTGGATTTCTCACAGCATTGCTCTCTTCCATTCCAAATCTGGTCAGAACTTCCTGAGCATACCTCTTTTGGCACACAAAAATTCCAGTAGAAGTATGTTTAACCTCAATTCCAAGAAAATGCCTCATTTTCCCCAAGTCAGACATTTCAAACTCCATCATCATTGAGTGTTTAAACTCATCACACATGTCTTTATCATTGCCAGTGTAGATTAGATCATCAACATAAAGACTGACTAACAGAATTTTACCTCCCTTGGATTTTGTGAACAGGGTGTGTTCATGTGGACATCTTTCGAAGCTTTCTCTTGAAAAATATGCCTCAATTCTGCTGTACCAAGCCCTTGGGGCTTGTTTAAGCCCATAGAGTGCCCTTTTAAGTCTGTACACCTTTCCTTCTTCTCCCTTCTTGACAAAGCCTTCAGGTTGTTGAACAAAAACTTCTTCCTTGAGCTCCCCATGTAGAAAAGCACTTTTCACATCAAGTTGCCAAATTTCCCAACCAAGATGGGCAGCTAGGGCAATAATCACCCTAATTGTGTCAAGTCTGGCCACAGGGGCAAATACCTCAGTATAGTCTATGCCATGTTTCTGTGCATACCCTTTAGCCACTAGTCTTGCTTTGAATTTGTCAACTTCTCCTACTTCATTAAGCTTGGTTTTGAAAATCCATTTCACCCCAACACATTGAGCCCCTTGAGGTAACTGTGTGAGTTCCCAAGTTTGATTTTTCTCAATTGCTTTGATTTCTGCTGTCATGGCCTCTTTCCATTTGTGATCTTGTATGGCCTCATTGAAAGAAACAGGATCTTTCTCAATCACCATCATGGCCCTTAAGTGTTCGTCTTCTTCTTCTCTTGTTTCAAAATCTTTCAGCCATGTTGGTGCCTTTCTCTGTCTAGTTTCCCTCCCTTGAGCCAAACTACTAGGTGAGGCAAGTGTCTCAGTAGTTGGCTCATTTTGTGGTGAATCTGCTGGTGAATCAGGAGGATTAACATCACTGATTGTATCCTCATTACTTGATGCATCATCAATGTCTTCATCTGGCCATTCTAGGATGTCCTGTGTGTTTTCTTCTTCTGTTCTCCCCAATCCCGGCCAATGTCTTCTTCAAATACCACATCCCTCATCGATTATGATAGTTTGAGTGACAGGATCATACAATCTCCAAGCTTTAGACTCGTCACTCACTCCAAGAAACACACATTTCTGCTTTTGTTGTCCAATTTGCTCCTTTTACGATCGGGAACATGTACATGAGCAATGCAACCAAAAAACACGAAAATAATTTACCATTGGGGTCCTTCTCGTCCATGCTCCTTGTGGTGTTTGATTTTCCAACGCAAAGTGATGGGACTCTATTTTGGACATGAACACACCATTTGATGACCTACGGCGTAAAAATCTTAGAACTGTTTTAAACCAACATGGACTAACAAAGATTCATGATAGTCCTGTTCTTCCTCTCGCCTATGCCATTTTCTTTGAGGGTAAAAGCATTTATTAATTGCTTGTCGATGCCATGTGTTTTACTGTAATTCCATGAACTCATTTGAGTTGAATTCACCACCCTATCAGTCCTCAAACCTCTTTATGTGTTCACCTGTCTCTTTTTCAACAAGTATCTTATAATTTTTAAACACACTTAGAGCTTCTGACTTTTCATGTAAGAAATATACCCAAGTTTTCCTGGTTAAGTCATCAATAATGCTTAAAAAATACCTCTTATTGCTGTTAGAGATTGGCTTGATTGGTCCACAAATATCAGAGTGTACAAGTTGAAGTTTGTGGGATGCTCTCCATAAGCTTTTCTTGGGTATAGGATTTCTGTGTTGCTTTCCAATCAGGCAAGTGGTGCAAACCTTGTCTATGACCTCAAAATTAAGCGACCCATCAACCATCCCTTTGATGAAAGAGTCTCCAATCCTTTGTAATTCAGTGTCCAAATCGCAATGCCATTTGTGGAGTTCCTTGTGCGAATTTACCTCACTTTCGGACATAAAAGCGTCATTAGGCACCATTGTGGTCATCCAAACGAACATTCTCGCTCCCGCTCACGTGAGTTTGCATGATCATCCCTTTTGGATGAAAGACTCTGCACCTCCATCTTGAAATAACACAGCAATCCCTTTTCTTGAGTTGGCCTACACTCAACAAATTGCTTTGTAAATCAGAACATAGTATACATTTGTGATTACCGAGTTGCACCATTCATCTTCAATCTTACATTTCCTCTTGCTCTTGCACGCCATCTTGGCATTGTTACCAAGTTTCACTGCTTTGTTGAGGCCATCTTGATCCACTTTTAAAACCACCTTTTTTGTTTCTGTCATATGGTTGCTACACCCGTAATCAATGAACCATACCTCATCTTTCTCTCGATTCCCAGAGTTTTTCATAGGCCATCAAGAAAAGCTCTTCACCTTCCTCCATTTCAATTATAGTTTGCCCATTCTCGGACATTCACTCTGAAAGTGCTTGATTTGGCACTTGTAACACTCAATAGTTGCTTTATTGAATGATTGCCTTCCTCTTCCTCTGCCACGACCTCCTCTGTAAGAGTTTCTACCCCTTCCTCTATTGGATCCCTCATCTGAGCCAACCTTCAAGACATGTTCTTCTTCCTGATGTCCTTGCATCCGTTGTTCATGAACCAACAGACTTCCATGGAGCTCATCAATGCTCAAAGTGTCCAGATCATTTGCTTCTTCTATTGAGCATATAACATAAGCAAACTTTGGAGTCAAAGATCTCAGAATCTTTGATACCACTGTGCTTTGTTCCATCTTCTCTCCATTTGCTTTCATTTTGTTGACCACGGTGAGTGTTCTTCCTACATAGCTGTCCACCTTCTCACCATCTTTCATAGATAGCAGTTCAAACTCCCTGCGTAATGCCTGCAGTTGAGATCTTTTCACCTTGGTGGATCCTTGATACTTCCTTCTCATGGATTCCCAGATTCCTTTGGAAGTCTCCTTGTCAAGAATTGTCTCTAGAATTCCCCTATCAATTGATTGAAACAGGAAATTCTTCACTTTCAAGTCCTTGAGTTTGGCTTCCTCTACAGTTTTCCTTTGTGCTTCACTTGCTTGTCCTGTCCCAATTGCTCCGATTGGGATGCCTTCTTCCACCAGGCTCCATATCTCTCTGCTCCTCAAGAAGTTCTCCATAGTCATGGCCCAAAAGTCGTAGTGGCCATCAAACTTTGGGATGGATGGCTGCACAAACTTGTCTCCTGTAGACATCTCTTCTTTTCCTCACAAAAAACTCTCGTGTTTATGTGTTTCTAAAGCTCCGATACCAATTGTTAAATATCAAATCAGAAGTGTTTTAAGGGAATGATTTTATTCATCAGACATCGATGCTATAAATAGCTTACAAAACAGAATGGAAAACTGGATGATCACTTGATCTCCACAAAAACAGGAAGCATAAACAACTAACCCTAGAAAATAGGAAACACTACTAACTAATCCTAGAAAAAAGGTAACAGCTAGGACTTAGTCAATTATTCGCAGAAACAACAAAAACAATATTAAAGAACTAACAATAATTACACTGCAGGAAACATAGAACGAATTGTTCAATTCGTTAACTATGTTTTGATTGTTCATAAACCTGGATATTTCAACAGGCTTTCTTTAACCTGGGAAAAAGGATGCATTCCATTCCATGTTAACACGTGGATCATCGGTGCGATTGCTAGGGATGTGCATGAGCTTTTTGTTCGTGTTGAGATTTCTAAGTTACCGATTCATGTCCAAACATGTATGTTTACCTCTGAAAAGCTTCAATCTCTAGAGTTGGATTGTAGCATCTGCATCTCCTCTGAAATTGTTTTTTCTCTTCCGAGACTTGAACGATTTCAGTTTCTTTTCAAGGTGTGAAATCTTTTTACAAACTTTTAAGTGGTTGCCCTGTGTTGAAATATTTGGTCATAAAAATGGATATTGGGAAAATGATACAACATGGTCACATTAATGTAGTTAATGGGCTACCATTCAATGTGGATGGGAGTGAATTCTTATGCAAAATATCCTCTTCTTTTTTGACACACCTTCAATTATATGTCTACAACAAGTACCCTGAAGCACCAGAACCTGAAGGTTTATGCCGTGTTCGTGTTCAATTAGATGCTCCTTCCCTCCGGTACATTATGTTAGAAAATTCGATACATAGCATCTTCATACAACCGAATAGCCTTGCCTTTTTGGATGAAGCTAATATCCAAATTAGTGGTCTTTTTCATCAAGAACCAAATTATTGTGATTACTTCGTCGATGCGGTTGGCGCTTTTGGGTGTGCAAAGACTCTTAACCTTAAATGACAAGTTTATTCGGGTAAGTTTTTCTGTCAACTGTTTTTATTTGGATATCTCCGTTTGTCTGTTTTGAATTGATAAGTGTTAAGTATCCTACATTGGAAACTTGTGATTGTGCAACCCACCATATTAAGAGATCCCTCACCTCATAAACTAGTTTTTGGGAATGAGGCCCCCTCTTATATGGGTTTGGGCTAGATTTTCTACAATAAGCAAGCATGTAGCTAGCATTGGATTTCTTTTATTCATTTCTCATGGTTTTTATATTGTGTGTAATGCTATTCGTTTTGAGGTTTGCTCAGAGTCTTTGCTGTGCGACAACGAAAATGAGCGTTAGGTTTAACAGATTGATGAGATTGGAGGTGAGCATAGATTGGAACTATTTGTGTTCATTGCAAGACTTCATAGAGCTGTCAGACAATTTACAAGTTCTCATTGTAAATAAGGTTAGTTAACAATATTGTCCATGTAAAAACAAAACTTGGATGGAGCAAAGACATAAAATAAATATTGTTAATCTGTTTTCTCTAGGTTCGGGGCTATTATATAAACTTTAACAACTCGAATTGGAAGAAGCCTGATCTGATTCCTAGGTGTTTGTCAAACAGTTTGAAGACGGTTTCAATTGGTGCTTATCATGGTTATCCCGACGAGGTCGCAATGGTGGATTACATTATAAAGAATGGAAGTGTCCTCAAAGTTATGCAGATTTGTTTTGGTGAATCGATTATTGACTTCAAAAACAAGTATGAGCTGGTCCAACATATATATCTGCCTTCCCTAGAAAGTCACCTACTTGTGAAGTCAAATTTTGTGATTATGGCTCTAAGCACGATGCATTATAACCTTTTACAACAAGTGATATGGTGATAATGTTCAAGTTTCTGCGTTACAACTTTAGAGTAAAGAGCAACCCTGTTTTCATCGGTGTGTCGCCGGTGTAGATTTCCTTTTTCACTTCATCGCCCACATGTCTTTTTGAAGCGCCATTGTCGGTTCCGTCTTTTCTCCATCTTTTGAAAGGAAGACGACTGCTGACTCATTGTTGAGATGAGTACGTACCCAAAGGAAGAAGAAGAAATTGTAAGTTTTTATAGTTGGAAAACGGTTGAAGACAGTTATACCGGTGGTTGTGGCCGGTTCTTGAAGTTGGTAGCGGTCGATTGTATTTTCTCAAGTTTTATGGAAAAAGCACAATGTTCCGTAAAATGAAATATATAAAAAGAAGAGGTTTCGACACTTTTAGTCCTCAGTTTTTAGCTTTGTTTCTGAAATAATCATCATTTTTCTAAATAACACTTTTGGTCCATTAACTTTATATTTTAGTTTCCTCAACAAAAAAAAAATTTATTTTAGTTTCAATTTTAGGACAATTGACGATTTAGTCATTTAAACTTTCAATTGACCTATCTAATATAATGTCTTATACACCTCCGACCTATCTAATATAATGTTGGTGCCTTACATCGATTATTTTGACATTTTCTGAATAAACAGATAATGTTTTGGATCAGAATTTTATTGATACTAATGATGATGATTTTAAATTAATGATTGTTTAGTCACTTTCTTGTTTAATAGTTGCATCTCCAAGAAATTTTTCGGCACAAAAAAAATTGAAATATCATTAGTTTCGATCGATTATTTTGACATTTTCTCAAGAAACAAAGCATGTTTTGGATTAGAATTGGATTGATACTAATAATGATGGTTTTAAATTAATGATTATTTAGTCGATTTCTTGTTTAATAGTTGCATCTGCAAGAAATTTTTTGACACAAAAAATATTGAAAGAGGATGGCTATTTCATAAACAAAACTAAAAGATGATCACCAAAAATATCACAATCCCAAAAAAATAAAATAATTCTTCAAAAAAAAAATTAAAATAAAATAATTTTACCCGTACGACACCAAAATTTGGCGCTTTCTACCTGCGACATTCCCCACTAGTAAAATTTCCTGCTTCTTTTGGTCGAAACCGGATATTTTATTAAGCAACTGTATAAAAGGTACAAACTGTACAAAACAACGCAAAAACAATTTACATAATGTAAACTAGGGGCTCAGGCGCCGCTAGTCTAAGTTCTCAAGCACGATTTAATAACTCTTCGGAGATGAAGATCATCGATGGGGGTCGCGGGGTGTCTGGACAATGATATTCTTTATTACGCCAATACCAGATGCCTAACACAGTTTCACGGAAAAGGAACCTCCAGAAAGCCATATTGTCATGCTTGTACATGTTTATCGTTAAGCAGGACGTAAGCCATGATGGTGTGTCGTGGGTGGAGATGAAAGACGTCCAATGGCTCTGGTGAATGAGGTGCTTCCACATATTGTACGTCCAATGGCAGTCTCGTAAAACATGGAGTGACGTTTCGGAATGGGTACCACAAATACAGCAAGTGTCATCTTCACTAAGGCCTCTCGCAGCAAGAAGGCGAGCCGTGGGTATGGCATCGCTGCAAATCTGCCATAGGAGAATATTGCCTCTTAGCGGCCCTTTAATTGCCCGGATGACGCGCCAAATGTTAGCTCGGATCTTCCGAATGTGGTGAATGGCATGGTACGCGTGAGTGACCAAAATTTTTCGAGGCCGTTAGTCGCCAGACGGCATTACCATCTTCATCAACATCAAAGGCATCGCGGATGGTATCTGCCGCCAAACAAATGTGTCGCCATATAGAGGAGCAATTCGATTTGGGCACATCGAAGGGGGAACCATACTTCGAGATTAGGAGTTGCACCCACAATTTCTCCGGTTGTGTTAAAAGTTGCCACGAAAGCTTTGCTAGAAACGCTGTGTTCATGTGTTGAGCACTACGAATGCCGAGGCCCCACTTAATTTGGGCTGACATATGTTATCCCATGTGACTAGATGCAGGCCCCTTCTATCTGTATCGTGTCCCCAAAAAAATGAACGAATTATCTTATCAAGGTCGCAAGTTACAGAGACAGGGAGCTTTACTGTTTGCATCTGATAGTAGGGGACAGTAGATAGGACCGATTGAGAGAGGATCGCTCGCCCAGCCTTAGAGAGAGTGCGTGCCTTCCAAGATTGCAATTTTCCACGGACCCTATCAATAATACCTTGGAAGTCTTCCTTTTTTACTCGGGTGTGGTGCAGAGGTACACCAAGATATTTTTCAAGATGGGATGTATGTGACATACCTAGTGCAGCTTCGATGCATGAAGTAGTGTAAGGAGGAGTATTCGGGGACGTTACGAACCTTGATTTTGCCACACTGATTTTATGACCCGAATAGCTGCAGAACTTTGTAAGGACCCGGTCAATCGCACATGCTTGATCAACAGAGGCCTCTGAGAAGAGGAGCAGGTCGTCTGCAAAGAAAAGGTGAGATATTTTCGGGCCCCCTCGAGACACAGATATTGGTTTCCACTCCCCGTCCAAGATTGATTGTTGAATGAGGCAGCTCAGTACTTGCATCACTATAACAAATAGATACGGGGCCAACGTATCCTTGTTTGAGACCCCGATGGGGCTGAAAACCTTCCAAAGGATGCCCATTGCACAAGATCTCAAGTGAGGTATTCGACAGTGAATACATAATAATATCAAGGATAGCATCTTGGAAACCCACAATACGGAGAATATGGCGAATGAAGTCCCAACTAACTCTGTTCTATGCCTTCTCGAGATCGACTTTGATGATCATGATCCCTTTATTTCCTTTCTTTTGCCGCATAGTGTACAGAACTTCTTGCGCAACGATAATATTATCAGATGTTTGTCTACCCGGTATGAAGGCACTTTGACTGTGATCCGCAATTTTCCCAATGATCGTTCTCAGCCTGTTTGCTATAATTTTAGTAATAATTTTAGCCGTGACATTGGTGAGAGCAATAAGCCGTAAATTGAGATACTCGCTTCCTTGAGGATAAACTTTTGGGATTAGAGCAATAAATGTGCGGTTCATTTCCGGTGGAAAATGACGATGGTGAAAGGCCTTGAGCACCCAGTTCTGCTGATAGAAGGTCGGTGGGAAACCATCAGGCCCTGGGGACTTGAGGGCCCCCATATCAAAAATTGCTGTTGTCACCTCACAAGGACTAACCGGACGATTAAGAAGCCTTTTATCTGCATGATTGATAAGGGGGTCGAAAAGGTCATTGGGCATAGGTGTTACTGGCTCCGCTGTATATAGATCAATGTAAAATCGCCGCACCATCTCTGTCAGTGCCACATGGTCACTAATCCAATTTCCGGTATCGTCTTCTAGGTAAAGGATCCGACTGTTCTTCCGCCTACGCTTAGTGGAGATGTGAAAATACCGGGTGTTCCGCTCACCATCTTCAATCCAGTTTAACTGTGATTTTTGGTGCCAGAAAGTCTCCTCTTGAGAAAGTATATCATCGTATTCCTGCTTCTTTTACCTGCACATTTCATAGCCCAAAATATTTCTTTCCACTTTCCCCAAATTTCTTCTTTGTCATTCCTGTTTCTTCTTAGCCCAATTTAATTGCTCTGATAAACCCTAATTAATATTTATTCAAATCAGCCACAGTCCTCCTGGTCTCACAGAAACCACTATCGACTTTTTCAGGAAACTCATGACGAGAAGATCTTGTAGTTTCCATCGCGGATGATGATGATGATGATGATAGGATCAGTGATTTACCAGACTCGATTCTTGGTCTAATTCTTTCTCTTCTCCCAGCAAAGAATGCTGTGGCCACCGGCATTCTATCAAAAAGGTGGAACCTTCTATGGACTACAGCTTTTAATCTTGATTTTTTTTGTCCTAAAGATTACACCGGATCTGTAAAACATTTTGTCAAATTCGTTAACTACGTTTTGCTTCTTCATAAACCTGGATACTTTAAAAAGCTTTCTTTAACCTGGGAAAAAGGATGCATTCCATTCCATGTTAACACGTGGATCGGTGCTGCATTAGCTAGGGATGTTAATGAGCTTTTTGTTCGTGTTGATATTTCTATGCTACCCATTCAAGTGCAATCATCCTTGTTTAGCTGTGAAACTCTGCAATCTTTCGAGTTGAATTGTAACATCTGCATCTCCTCTGAAATTGTGTTTTCTCTTCCGAGACTTGAACGTCTAAAGTTGATTTCAGTTTACTTTCAGAATGAGGTGGCTCTTTACAAACTTTTAAATGGTTGTCCAGTGTTGAAATATTTGATCATAGAAATGGATATTGGGAAAATGATAGAACATGGTTACATTAATGTAGTTGATTTGACTCCATTCAATGTGGATGGGAGTGAATTCATATGCTCAATATCCTCTGCTTCTTTGACACACCTTCAACTATGTGTCTATGATATGTGCCCAACGCCTCAAGTATCATGCTATGTTGAATTAGATGTTCCCTCCCTCCAGTACATTATGTTAGAAGAACTGATACATAGCTTCTACATTAAACAAAAAAGCCTTGCCTTTTGGGTGAAGCTAATATCCAAGTTTATGGTATAATATCCAAAGAACCAGATTATTGTTATTCCTTTGTTGAAGCAGTTCGCTCTTTCCGGTGTGCAAAGACTCTAAGCTTACATAGCTCAACTATTCATGTAAGTTTGCTAATCTATTCCTTCTTTACCATCGTTAATTAATGCCTACAGAAATTCTGAAACCTTTAGTCATCTGGGCTCTCATCTCTTTTTTGTTGTTGTTTTTTGATATGTCCATTGTCATTTTTTAATTGATAAGCATGTAACTTTTAATTTCATTTCATTCCATAGATATGTTATGTAATGCTATTCATTTTGAAGTCATGGCTTTTTGTTTTTATTTCTCAGGCTCTTAGCTATGCCACCATCAAAATGAAAACTAAGTTTAACAGATTGACAAGATTGGAGGTGTTCATAGATTGGAGTTATTGGTCTTCATTGCAAGACTTAATAAAGCTGTCAGACAATCTAGAAGTTCTCATTGTAAATAAGGTTAGTTAACGGTGTCCATGTAAAAAGCTCGGTTTGAGCAAAAACATAAAATTTTATTTTTTTACTATTATACCTGATTACTAATGCTGTGAATATGTTTTCTCTAGTATCGGGGTTATGATGCTAATGATATCCACTATAACAACTCAAACTGGAAGAAGCCCAATATAGTTCCCAAGTGCTTGTCACACAGTTTGAGGACAGTTTCAATTGATGCTTATGATGGTTATCCCGATGAGCTTGCAATGGTTGAGTACATTTTAAGACATGGAAGTGTCCTTGAAGTTATGCATATTTGTTTTGGTGAAACTATTAGCGACTTCAAAAGAAAGTATGAGCTAGTCCAAGAGATCTCTGCCTTCCCTAGAAAGTCACCTATCTGTGAAGTCAAATTTCGTGAATTTGTCTTTCAGCTCCATGAAAAGCCTTACTGCTGGTAAAATGGAGGCCTATTCCCAGTATGAGTCAAAAAGTCTATCCTTTGGTAGGTAAAATGGAGGTTTATTAACAATATGAGAAGGCGGGACACCATTGGAAGAAGGTCTATGTGATATCTCTCCTAGTCTTGTATAAATCATCATTTTTGTAAAATGCTCAGAAGCCAAGTGTAGCAGTTGCATTTCACCAAAGAACCAGAGCACAAAACACTTGGCTGCAAATAGCAATTTCCAACATAAAATGTCTCAGACCGACCATCCGAAATTTGTGAGGGAAAAAAATGGAGAAATATGTAATTGTATTACCATTTATATTTTGTATTTAATGGGATAGTGGGTCTAAATTATCCTTTTACATTAACTGAAAATTTCCCGCTTATTACCCAGTATCATTTCCCGCTTATTTCATAGCCCTAAATATCAATTTTGAAGCTTTTATTTAGATTTCCCCCCAATTTGTTCTTCATCATCCCTGCTTCTACTTAGCCCAATTCTATTGGCTGATAAACCCTAATTAAAGTTATTCAAAACAGCCTACAGTCCTCTTCTTGCTCTCACAGAAACCCACTAGACATTAACCAGGAGGAACTCATGTCGGGAAGCAATTTAAGAAGTGCCCCTGATTCTTCCCGGAGGAGACAAAAACATGGTGCTAATACTGATGATAGGATTAGCGACTTACCAGACTCGATTCTTGGTCATATTCTATCTTTTCTCCCCACAAAGAATGCTGTTGCCACTGGCATTCTTTCAAAAAGGTGGAAGCTTTTGTAGACCATAGCTGTTAATGTTGACCTAAAAATTACACCGGAGCTGCAGAACAGTTTGTCCACTTCGTTAACTATGTTTTGCTTTTTCATAAACCTGGATATTTTAACAGGCTTTCGTTAACATGGAAAACGGGATGCATTCCGTTTTATGTTAATACCTGGATCAGTGCTGCAGTAGATAGGGATGTTCACGAGCTTTTTGTTTGTATTTATATTTCCAAGTTACCCATTCAAGTGCAAACATACATGTTTAGCTCTGAAAAGCTGCAATCTTTAGAGTTGGAGTGTAACATCTGCATCTCCTCTGAAATTGTGGTTTCTCTTCCAAGACTTGAACGTCTTAAGCTGATTTCAGTTTACTTTCAGAGTCAGAAAGCTATTTGCAAACTTTTAGATGGTTGCCCTGTGTTGATTTAGTACGCGCTTTTCGGTGTGCAAAGACTCTAACATTACATGACACAATTATTCAGGTAAGTTTGGTAATCTATTCTTTACTATCAATAATGCCTAAAGAAATTTTGAAACTTTAAGTCATATTGGTTCTCATCCCTTTGTTGTTGATGTTTTTTGATATGCCATTGTCTTTTTTTGAATTGATAACCATGTAACCTTGGATTTCTTTTGTTCATTTATCATGGTTTTGTTTAATTTCATTCCATAGATATGTTATATAATGCTCTTCATTTTGAAGTCTTTGGCATTGATTTTTCTCAGACTCTTAGCTGTGCCACAATCAAAATGAGAACTAGGTTTAAGAGATTGACGAGATTGGAGGTGTTCATAGATCGGAGCTATTGGTCTTCATAGCAAGACTTAATAAAGCTGTCAGACAATCTGGGAGTTCTCGTAGTAAATAAGGTTAGTTAATGGTGTTCATGTAAAAACACTTGTTTTGAGCAAAAACATAAAACAAGTACTACTATATATTACACCTGATTACTAATGCTGTGAGTATGTTTTCTCTAGTATCGGTGCTATGATGCTAATGATATCCACTATTTGTATATGGTATTTAAAAATTGCTCTCATCTTCTTTAATTTTGCCCAACTCTTGTTAAATAAACATCTTATCAAAATTGATGATAGTGTTGAGTGGCTTGCTACTATTCCGTTTGTACAGCGGCAAAGAAGAAAACTTAACAAGTGAACACTGAAAAGGTTTCGGGGATACTTTAATTGAGTTGCATTATTGTTTGTATTAGTTTTACTGAATTTCAAATAAAATTACAAGGTTTTTTTTTAGGGGTAAATGCATCTGGATTGCCTGTGAAGCAACACTATATATAAAGATAAAAGCAGGTGGACGACTTGCCGTTTGCTCGTGAAGTCACATGTTCCTCCACATCTTTTTCAAGACATACATGTCTCGTCTTTCTTCAAAACCTGTCCAAAGGACATCATAAGGTTTACACAAGCTCCTCCGAACATGAGAGCACCCTAGTTTCGGTTTGGCTGTGAGTTCCTTGTATTTGTGAGAAAGAACCCTCACCTAGAGAGCATCTTTCTGAGCAATTAACTGCCAAACAAGTTTTCCCAGCAACACATGGTTCATCTGATTTAGTCTTTGTATACCTAGTCCACATCAACTCAGGGACATACCCAGTGTATATTGAGGGGGGTGCATGGCCCCCACTCAACTTTTCGTGCGAAGTTTACTAGTATACCCCTCTAATAATATTAAAGATCATGTATGTATATTATTTCAGACAAATTCTAGTGTAATTGCTTTTTTAGTTCAACTGGTTAGAAGTATTATAACTATACATGATGTCACTTGTTCAAAACCCGACTGCTGCATGTTTTTTAACATTTTTTTTTTGAATTTGACTCCCACTGAAAAAATTCCCGGGTCCGTCATTGCATCAACTTCCTTAGGTTTGCAGATCTTCTCCCAAGAGACGGTGTGGAGCTTTCTTGATTCATCCTCATCACCCCAAAGAAACTCACGATAAATCCTGACTTCGCGGCTGCTTCAATCACCGGACGTTAGATAAAGAGTCCGTCTCCACGTGTCTTCAAATCAAATTTACCAATACACTGTATTTATCATGCATCATATAATGATTATATTTTTAAAAAGTCGATTAATGACTTAAAAATGATTAGATCAATGCATCATAATGATTAGATCAATGACGCAAAAAATCAATTATACTATTTTCAATTTTTTTCCGAGGAAGACTTTACTATTTTCGATTTTTAAGTATGATCCTCGGAAAAAACTATTTCTTAACTTAATAATCGATTTTTAAAATATGATTCATTGTAATGCACATGTTGCATGAATAGAATTGTCGGGGCTAAATAAATGATTTCCAAAGAAAAAAAAAAGAGTAAAGGCTTGACAAATATTGAAGGTTTTCCCCAATTTCTTCATCGTCATCTCTCTGCTTCCCCAATTAACTTTTCAGTGGTTTTATGATGGTTCAGGATCACGATATCATACTTGTCCACCAATGAAATTATTTATAAGAAGGGTAAAAACGTAAAAACATTATTTTACACGGTACACCTCTCGCTTTGTGTGTTTTGTTGCTTTTCTATTCGTGGTGCGATCACCAAATCATACTTTGGCAGGGTGACCATAATAAAATGGGGGAAGTGTCAGGAATGACATATTTTAAAATTAATGCGGAAGGACAGCGAACACTTTCGTGATTATAAACGACATAAAAATCACAATCATACTTCAAGATTGATACTTTATTTGTTAATGTTATTTCGTGTTTCGTAATTGTTAGTACATTTTTTTTTTTTGAACAACAACATTTTTAGGGATAATTAGCTAGATGAGCTATTCTCAAACATTTTTTCACTCATATAAGCTTTTGTAAATAAAAGAGAAATCTAAAATCAAAAATATGTGCTAAAGACAAGTATGTCCTTAATTTTTTCCTTACATTTTTAACTCTTTCGTTGACTACTTCTTTTTTTCTCTTTCGTTTTGTAACTCTTTCTGCTTTTTTTTCTTTCTATTATTGTTTATATTTTTATTCTATAATAAAAAGCACTCTCTCGTTGCCTAGTGCTTTTTATTTTGTATGTTTTTTAACTCCTTCTTGCGCTTTTTTTTCTTTCTTGCCTGCTTTTTTCATAAATATTATTATTATTGTATATATTGTAATAGCAAAAATATAATATAAATGCAATTAACAATAATTGAACCTATGACCCAGGTCTCTAATCCTTCAGTATTTACCAGCAAGCTAACAAATATTTGTCTAAAAAATTGCTACATCTGGTATATATATTGTAAAAGCAAGGCAGATTAATTTTATTTCCCGTAACGACTTCAATCACATATAATCGTATATCATCATCATTAAACAATATAATAAACTTAATTATATATTATATTCCTAGTCAATCACTTTTGATAATAATCAAACATCATAAATAACACCAAGTAAACATCATATCCACCAAATTGGATATTTAACTTTAATCAACACTAAACACCATAATAAAGTAAAATAAGCATCACATTTATATGAATCTCTTATAATCATCATCAAAAAAGTCATAATTAACTCGAATAAATATCACATTGATATTAAATTAGTATATTTATCATTAAACGCTATATTGAATTTAACTGCACATTATTTAATTATCCGACCACTTGTAATTATTATTAAACACTTTATTGGTTTCAAATAAAAACTATATTGTTTCAAACGTCTAATTGATCTTCAAACACTCAATGTCGTCATTAAGAGTTGTAATAAGCTTCAACGAACATCAAATTGATATTCAGTAGTTAATAAACTTCGTCAAACACCATTATTAGCTTAAATATATACATCATATTCATATTCAATTCCTTAAAAACATCATTAAACTATGTAATGAACATAATTAGACATCAGACAGTTATTCAGTCGCTTATAATCAACATTAAAAGTCTATACTGCACTTAAACTAATATCAATTGATATTCAACAACTTATAATCATGAAACACTATAATTAATTAAACAACCCTCATATTGATCTTTGTGAATTATAATCATTGTCAAACATTGCAACACCATTAACAACAAATTTGATGGTTAATCCCTTGACACTATGATAAACATAGGTTAAAATAAAATTAGTGTACAATCACTTGTATTGATCATAAGCATCATATTGATTCTTAAATATCAAATATGGTGTATGTACACTTACGATCATCATTAAGCATAATAACAAGTTCAAGCACTTATAATGATCATCAAACACCGAGATTAACTCAAATAAACTTCATATTAATGTTCAAGCATCAAAGTGATGTTCATGAACTTATAATCATCATCAAATACCTTAATTAATTTAAATAAACATCAAATTGATGTTTAATCGTAATCATCATCAAAATCGATAAATAACTTAAATAATCGTCAATTGATGTTCAAACACTTATAATATTAAACTTTTGGGTTTAAATGTCAATGATATAAACATCAAGAATGCTAAAATATAAGTACATTACGGTATTATACTAGAATAAGTGATATAAACATTATACACATAGTATATTAGACATTTATGTCATTCAAATATTAAAAAGACATATCAATGAACCCTTTACCCTATTTTAACCACTGATTACAATAGTAACGACATTTATATAACTTATGTAGTTATATATGAGTGATGCATTCTAATAAATATACTTAAATTAAAGTATGTTTATATTTATATCACCACAAAACTAATTATATAATCTCTTTACTCAATTTGACTCTTTTATGTCTATAGATTGTACATTTATACTTATATACATATATGATACATAGACAAATTAATTTCAAATTTTAATAAACCTTGAATTTTGGCTCGAGCAATTAAATCATAAAACGTACACAACTATTTTTCTTACATAAATTTATACTGTATTCATTATACAACTCATTCTTAAACCATAATAAACTTTGACTGAACTACACAAAATTATCATAGTGAGGATTCAGTCAAACGTCTACTTTTTCCGTGAACTAACGATATATATATGAACTGTATTCGATGGTTCGTGAATGGTGGTTAGGTTTATATTATATATATTTTACACTATAATATTATATGTATATTATTTATAGAACACTATACATTATATATACAGTATATACTAGTATGTAATCCGTAAAAAATTTCAAATGGGTCACCCGTCACAAAAGTGTAGTAACTTGAAAAATTTTCCGGGTTGGGCGGGTAATTAGGTCAAAAATTCCGGGTCGGAACCGGGTTGGGCGGGTAATTAGGTAAAAAATGATCGCAATTTTTTTTATAAAATTGAGTGGGGTCACGTGACCCCTCGGGTACACTGGATCCACCAGTGGTATATACATAATATAATATTAATCAAAACCGGACTGGACCGGCAGTCGAACTGGTGAACCAGACATGGAAATGAGCCGATTCATGTATTGGATCGATTAAGGAAGTCAACCGCTTAGGACCAGCAAACTTGGAGATCAAACAATAAACCTGCCGGTTGAACCATATAATCGTGAGCAGGCGGATATTTATCAAACCGGTGTTTTTTAGAATAAATCGGTGAGTTTTAAACAAAACGATTTTTTTTTTTTTTTTTTTTTTGCAAAATAGTCATGAATTGGATCTTGAGATATTTGAAGATTGTTATGGATGTCATATTTTATTTTTTTCTTTGATGTATTGAATATAATGTTGTAATTTTTAATTATATGTATTAACCCACCGATTAAACCGGTGACCCGATGATTTTTTCGGATGAATGTTCAGTCCGGTTCCGATAGATATGAATAAAATATCACGTGTTTGTGTATATAATACACTTTAAGTATTTTTTATTTTGGTGTAAACCGGATCTTTCATTAAAATTGTGAAAAACTTATGTACAATGCACCCTAAAAAAAAAAAAACATCTCTTTGCACGCTTTAAAATAAAAACATTCATGAACTACCTCCTATCGGTGTCGCCAAGCGATTTTCAACTCTCTTGCCTTGTTATAATACTTTGGGATAGGAAAACTATCGTCGGAGGGCACTGAGTACCTGTGTGGTGAACTGCTTGGTTCCGCCACCAAGTTATTGTTATTTTGATAGTAGTAGACATCCATAAAAATATAAAATAAAAGGATACAAATTGTGTAAAAATAAAAATAAAAAAAATAAAAAAAGGAAAAGAGTAACGCTGACGATCAAATGTTGATAGTCGGCTGATTTTTGGCGAATTTATTTTGTTTAATTTTGTTTTAAGGTGGGAATGCTAAAAATAAGGGTTGAATTAATGGAAAAATAAGATGTGAGAAGGGCACTATAGACATGAGAATATAAGAAAAAGAAGAGAAGCTTATCTAGATAAAAAAAAAGTTGTAGTAAACTTATTTAAGTAAAAAAAATTTGAGATTAGCTTATTTAATAAAACCTCCCACATTTTTATTAGAAAGAGCTAAGGCTAGCAAGATACTAAGCCAAAGTCAAGCATTATAAAACCAATCAAATGACCCCAACATCTTGGAAGTCAACCATTACACCAAGTCTAAAAGTGTTAGCATCTTACGGGCCCAAACAGAGATTAAAGTGATACTCAAGTATTATCAAGTAACACCAACTATAATGGTTTATTTAACCAATCTTCCCAAGTAGTAGTAAGAGTTGTATTCCTACCAACAATCCAATGGAAGCTACAACGCTGAATATCTGAGAATGTCTCCTCTGTTGTTGTCGTTTTGGAGTTAAAGCTAGAACACCCTAAACCTTAGTACATAACTACTTCGTTCGACACTTGTTACCTCACGGTATTACTTTACGATTGTTATTTTTTTCTTATAAACACGTTTTAGTGTTGCCTTGTCATTCCAGACCCATTAAGTTTAAAATGTGTCATTTTCAACAAAAACTCATAATAAAAATTCCGTTAACTTTTTATTGGTCTTTGATAAACCCTAATTTATGTTCGGTACGGATAAACCCTAGTTCAAGTTATTCAATTCAGCCTACAGTCCTTTTGGTCGGGCAGATTTTGAAGTCATGAGTAGTGGAAAATCAACAAGTATCCCCGATTCTTCCCGGAGACAAAAGCATCGTGCTGATAGTGATGATAGGATCACCGACTTACCAGACTCAATTCTTGGTCATATTCTTTCTCTTCTCCCTACAAAAAAATGCTGTGGCTTCCAGCATTCTTTCAAAAAGGTGGAAATTTTTGTGGACAACAGCTATTAATCTCGATTTTTGTTGCCCTAAAAATTACACCGGAGCTGTAGAAAAATTTGTTCAATTTGTTAACTATGTTTTACTTTTTCATAAACCTGGATATTTTAATAAGCTTTCTTTAACATGGGAAAGTAGATGCATTCCCTTGCACGTCAATACCTGGATTAGTGCTGCAGTCGCTAGGGATGTGTCTGAGCTTTTTGTTAGTGTTGAGATTTCCAAGTTACCTATCCAAATGCAAACATGCATGTTTAGTAGTGAAAGGCTTCAATCTCTTGAGCTTAACCGTAGCATTTGCATCTCCCCTGAAATTGTGTTTTCTCTTCCAAGGCTTGAGAGTTTAAGGCTGATTTCAATTTATTTTCAGAGTGAAGAAGTTTTTTGCAAACTTTTAGAGGGTTGCCCAGTATTAAATTACCTAGTCATACATATGGATATCGGGAAAATGATAAGATGTGGTTACATTTATACGGTCGAAGGTGTTGCATTCAAATGCATAATATCCTCTGCTTCATTGAGACATCTTGAATTAAGGTAGGTGTAGAATTAGATACTCCCTCTCTCGAGTACATTGATTTAGATGATCAGATACATAGCATCTTCATACATGACTCAACAGTCGAAAGACCCCCAGCTTCTGTGTTCGTGTCCCATGCGGTGGAGCGAGTGAAGAATTTACGGCTTGCCTGGCAAGATTAATGTATTTCTTAGATCTTTTTATGACTTTTTCTTGAATTTTGAAGTTTGTACGTTTTTGGTTTGGTGCAACGTTTTGGAGCATCAGTTTTAAGTTAAATAAATAAAAATGCCCGTTTCAAAAAAAAAAAAAAAAAAAAAAAAACACTAGCTTCTTTGGGTCAAGCTAATATCCATGCTTTTGCATCTGAAACTCAAGATCCAAGTTATTGCAATTCCTTCGTTGAAGCATTTCGTGCTTTTGATTGATTGTGCAAAAAGACTAACCTTATCAAAAGAAGTTATTCGGGTAAGTTATTTAAGGCTAGCTTGCGACTGGTCTATATATTCTTCATTTCTTATGGTTTTATTCGATTTCAATCCATGAATATATCATGTAACGCTTTTTATTTCAGGCTCTTAGTTGTGCGACAATAAAGATGAGAAGTAGGTTTAAACAGGTTGACGAAATTGGAGGTGACAATTGATTGGAACTATTGGTCTTCATTACAAGACTTCATAGAGCTATCAGACAATTTACAACTTTTCATAGTTAAAAAGGTTAGTTAGTTAACGGTGTCAATGAAGATATTTTGGAAATTAATCAAACACGTATACTTTCAAAATTGATTACTAATTAATGATGTGAATTTGTTTTCTCTATGGTATCAGGGCTATTATACGAGTGGTGTCTACCGTAATAATTCGAATTGGGAGAATCCTAGTACAGTTCCAAGATGTTTGTCAAACAGTTTGAAGATAGTTTTTATTTGTACTTATGATGGTTATACTGATGAGCTCGCGATGCTAGGTTACATTTTAAAACATGGAAGTGTCCTCGAAGTTATGCATGTTTGGTTTGGTGAATCAGTTAAGGACTTCAAAAGAAAGTATGATCTGGTCCAAAAGATATCAACGTTTCCAAGAAAGTCATCTATTTGTGAAGTCAAATTTCATGAAAATCGATTCGAGGACTAGCTTAATTGAGTCCCATATATGTTTGTATTTTTTTAATTTTTTTTCCATGAATAGTTTCAAGATGTTTGTCAAACAGTTTAAAGATAGTTTTTATTTGTGCTTATGATGGTTATCCTGATGAGCTCGCGATGCTAGAATACATTTTAAATGCATTACAGTTAAATCGATCAAATTGATAGGTTAGGGTTGTATATTTTGCATGGAACATATATAATTTGACTCACTTGTAGTTTTCTCTTTAAAAAATATTGTAACACATTAAATATATTACGAGTCATGTTTGTTTCAGGTTATAGTTATTCTTCTACTAATAATATGGGGAAATGTAAAAAAATGAACACTTATTATGTATCCCTTAAAAATAAGATATAAATGATAATTAAGAGTTATGTTACCTATTTATTAGGAGAAAATATCAAATTAGATTCATATTATATTCTTATTTTAAAACGTTTCAATTAAAAATATGTCTTATAATTAGAAATTTATAAGGTTAATGATTAAAATTGATTCTCGCCTTAAATTAAGCCAAGAAGATCATCACCACAGGTCTATATATATGTATACTAGTCCACACAAGGCCTATGTTTTCATTTCCTTTGTTTTTCTGTAATTCATTTTCCGGTTGCATCCGAAAGGTTCAATGGAGCCCTTTGGAGATTTGGTAATTTCTTACCCTCGTTCAATTTCATAGTATTTTTATTTTAAGGGGCTATTATTGGCACCGTGCCCATTCTACCGATACACTCATCTACATGCGTACAATACTATTTTCACAAAATCAGCCTTATGAAAGCTATTTTCACAAAATCAGCCTTATGAAAGTAGATTTTAGAGTCAAAAAGCGATTTTCACAAGGTTAATTCATTATCGACTCTGTTGAAAATCGAATTTTGGTTCTAGAATCGATTTTCCCAAGTTTGATTGTATCGTGCTGCACCGGTAGAATGATTGTGATGCAAATAAAAACTCTCTCTTTTCAAAATGTTTTTTCATTAAAATCTCATTGTATATATTCATGTGTCCTTTTTTACTGATATCACAGTTATATATCAAACATGAATTAATGTTTTTTTTTAAAAATAAAATGTAGAATTATGAGATGTGTTGTATATTTTTTTTTTTTCTTGTTATGATGGTGAAATAGTTGTTCTGATGGTGCAATCTGTTCGATTTTTACATATTTCATTACATACTTTTACCACTATATATAGTTACAAAGTATTTATACCACCTTTTGATGATCCATATATTTTGATCAATAGTAGTGATAAATAATAGGGCGCTGTTAATGACATCACGATCGATCTACTCGGATATTTTATTTTGGCAAAATTCCGACTTTCTAGGGATCGAAAATTATTTTCAATCTCTCCAAAATTGAGTTTTGTGCATAAATTTGATTCATGAAGAGATCATATTTTTGCTTTTTTGAGGGGAGAGAGATCAGATTTTATTGTGGTGTGTTAAAAGTAGATTAAATGTGGTTCCAATATGCCTAAAAAACATAATCATAAATGCTATACCTTATATATGGTGGATAAATCATTTTCTAACTCACACCCATGGGCATTCGCCACCGGCCACTGATTAGGGTTTTAGTTTGATATAGGATCAAACTAAACTTTCCTTCTCTCTTTTTTTTTTTCCACAATTAATTATGCACATTTTAAACAATTTCTACAGATATTTTTCAATATCCTAGCATTAAATGTTCTGATTTGATGGGTTTTTTTTTGCCCTTAAATTCCATTATTATGCTCGCAAATTTCCCATTTTTTCCTCATTAATTAGTAGTAATTGTAATATATGCTCATTAACTTCATATTTATAAAATTGGCCAGGAATGTGTTTTGAAAGTGAATCCACATTGCGATGCTTGCAAGATGAAGATGATGGAAGTGCTCAGCTCTATTATTGGTATACATAACCTAACCTCTGTAACTTTCTCTAAACAGTAATGATTCATGCAATCTGCACGTACCGTTGATCATTATTTCATCATATCAACGGTACATATATTGTGACACAATGGTTGTGTTCGTATCGTTACTCTTCACCATCATATAATTTCATTCGACTGATCTCACAATAACTTTTATGATAAACTATATTATTAAGAGAAACGATTACATATTTATCCTATGTTATGTGTTACACAGGAGTGTATTCAGTGAGCATGGATGCACCAAGTGGATTGGTTAAAATATCAGGAGAAGTGGATCCAAATATGGTCCTAGAAGCCATAGCCAAAACCGGAAAGCATGCTGAGGTTGTCTGGACAAAGCTCAATCATCCACAGTTCCGCAAGAGATACAATTCTCATAAATACATTGATTATTCTGACTATGGCGCCTATGACTCTGGCTATGGTTATGGACCTTATGGTCGTAACAATATTGCACTTGAAGATCCGTATTATGCCTATCATCAGTATTGCCCTATGAGAAGGGAGGTGCCACGTCTTGCACTTGAAGATCCGTATTATGCCAATCATCTGTACTGCCCTATGAGAAGGGAGGTGCCACGCCCTGAGTATTACTATCCTCGTTACTATATCAACCCTCCGGCGAGATATGTGCCATCGTATCCGCCACCGCCGCTGCCAGAGCAAGACTACAACCCTTATGATAATTATGAGTCTATCAGCTTGTGTAGTATAATGTGAGTGACTCCATGAATATTTTTGACATGCATGGCTTCTCATTCATTTCCTAGTTTGTTTGTTTGTGTTATTTTTATTTTTTTTATTTAATCAATACAAATAATAGGCTTGAATAGGCCCTCAGCTAGGTGCAATTTTTATTAATATTGTACCAGTGTTTTACAAGTTGTACATAGTCTACTAGAAGAATTGACTAGTAGTATATGTCAGCAAGACTATGAATAATCTTTTTTTCCTTTTTTTTTCGAAGATCCAAAAATTTCTAGGGGTAGTAGGTTCCCTATCCATGATTCTGCTAGTTACTTAACTAATTTTAGTAGAATAATTTTACTGGAATGAGATTTTCCTAGAATGAATAAAAATTTTCAATTAAAAAAAATTGTATACTCCACACATGGGCATTGACCATGGTGAAGAAAGTCAAAAAAAAAACATCAAACATCCATGGAGCAACAAAGAAGCCTTCCTAATCATCTTCAATATTTGAAAATCATACGAAAAATCTGACATTCTTCAACAATAATTGAAGATCATTCGACAAATCTGTTGTATTTTAACAACTGAAAATCATCTCCCATATCCTGAAACAAATCTGCATTTTTAGCAATAATGGAAGATCATTTGACAAATCTGTTGTATTTGAACAACTGAAAATCATCCGCCATATCCCGGAACAAATCTGACATTGAAATCATCCACCATATCCTAGAACAAACTAGTTTTTTTACCAACAAATCGGAGTAACATTGCCAAAATCCGAGAAAATCCCCCGCTACATCTTGCATAAAGGTGATTAATTGAAGAACCCTAACCTTCCAATTGAAGACCCCTACCCCAAATCGTTCTTAAACCCTATATGATTAGTGATTACCATGTTGAATCGTGAAACCCTTGCTACAAATTCACTGGCAGTTAGAAAAAGATGAAGTAATCGCAGAGAATTGGAATTGGAATGAGAATGATCCATGTAAAGTGTTTCTGCCGGAAAGTCCTTCCCTAGTTACTCTATTTATAGAGTAAACACATGTTGATGAATATTGTGGATCACACAGTTTCAAATCAAATTCAAACTGTGTGGTTCTGATTCATCCACATGTTTCTACTCTACAAAGGGACTATCCCCGCCTAATGTAGATTCAGTGATGGCCGGCTGGGACAAAACAACGTTGGCCCCCTTTTCCACCTCTTGCTCGTTTTGTTGAGAAAAAAATTGCAACAAGAATGAATACATAAAGTGTTCTTTTTTTGGAATAATGAAATATAATTTTTTTTTTAGATTTTTGTCAGAAGGACAAAATTATTAAAAAATCTAGAGTAGAAGAAGCGTAATTTAATAAGCGACAAAAGAATAATTATGAAATAATAAAATGAAGTAATAAATGTGGCATAAACAAATGTAAGAATAATTGTAAAACAAAGAACATTAACGTGTGAAATAACAATTTTAAAGTAATAATTGTGATTTTTGTCATTTATAATCATGAAAATGTTACTTTTGTCTTCCGCACTCCATTTATTAATTTTTTTGTCTCGCGCCTTCCCCATTTTTTTTAAAATTTGTTTTTGTTTTTGAAAATCGATCTTTTATTTCAATAAAAAAAAGTGGGATATCCAAAGTTTACAGAGGAAAATAAAGCACAAATAGAAAACTACCCGAAGTCTCAAGCTAGTCTGAGGTTCCTAACTAGAGTCTCCACATTAGATATCATAACTCTTACTGGAGGATGATTATCAACTACGCCATGGTGGATATTATTATGCCAAATCCAAACGAAGGAGGCCATCTCTCTAAATTGGTATGCCCACTCCATTTTTATGTCCCTGAACATCAATGTTTCTCTTGATCCAATCGATTTCTGTAGTCTTGGAGAAGTCATCCCGAGAATGTCTGGGGAGGGTGTTTTTCCACAGCTTTCTCGGTAAAGTGCAGTCTCTCAAAGCATGCAGAATAGTTTCCTCATCAATTTTACTGAGTTGGCAAGTTGCATTTGCACTTACGTGTCGTTTCAAATTACATTGAGTTTTGTCGTGTTTACGACGCTTTGTAACAAAGGCATGCGTGCACGTTGTAAAAACCGACTTTTCTTGTAGTGGGAGGGCCTTGTGAGCTGCTTGCCACACTAAGAAATGACCTTGCTGGTACTTTAAGACGCCAAACATCCTTCCTGATCTGAGCCGCATGAGGACTAGTATTTTTTGTGAGGTAGAGATACCTTTCAGGCACATAATACTTCTTGCTTCCGCAATCCTTCCACACTATATTTTTACCTTCAACTAAACCCATCTTTCAGGTGTTCTGCCGCATACCAAATACTTTTCCAAGTGAAGGAACTAGTCGTCTTGGTCTTGAAAAAAGGGCTACCATACTTCTGAACCATAACCTTGACCCAGAGAGCTTGATCATCAGTAAGAATTTTCCATACGAATTTCCTCAAGAGAGCTACGTTCATATGCTCAAGATTCTTAAGCCCTAGACCTCCAATGTTCTTTGGCTGGCAGAGTTTTTCTCATGACATATAATATATCTTCCTCTCTGTATCCTCTTCTCCCCAGAAGAATTTCCTTCATAGCTTCTCCATTTCCTGTAAGCAAATCTGAGGCAGTTTCATTGTTTGCATAGCATAGAAAGGGTGGTCCCAAGGGACCTCTTCACAAGAATCATCCTACCAGGCCTAGATAGGCATTTCACTTTCCAGTTCGCAAGTTTTTTCCTCATCTTGTCCGTGAAGTAATTAAAAGTAATTTTTGTTACCCTTGAGTGGAGCAGGGGCACCCTAAGATACTGGCCCAAATTATCAGAGTGACACATTCCCAGTTCTTGTCTGGTCATCATTTGCATTTGGTGGGAGGTGTTTTTGGAAACATGAAATCTTGACTTGCCAATACTTAGTTTTTGGCCTGAAATATTGCAGAAGTCATCAAATACTTGCTTTATGGTTTTGGCTTGCTCTACAGTTGCCTCCTAAAACAGAACATGATCATCTGCAAAAAAATTCATGAGAAAAAGGTTGTGCATTTCTACCGATCTTCACAAGTTTCCAGGAACCAGCTTGTCGGGCTGCACCAATTTTTCGATTGAGGCATTCCATACATAGAACAAAGAGATAAGAAGCCATGAGATCTCCTTAATTGAGACCTCTCTTAGGCTGGATGGGATGCAAAGTATTTCCATTCCATAAAGTCTGCATTTGGGATGTTTTAAGAGTTAACATGATCAGCTGTACCATCTTCTGAGAAAAAATCCCACTTTGTAAAGGATCTTTCTAGAAAGTTCCAATTTGTTTTAGTTTTGATGTAAGTATTTTTTTTTTTAGGTTTAATCTAAAAACCCTTCATTTTTTCCACTGCAATCCACTCCAGTAAAGTTCTCTTTAACTGTAATCATCATCGGCACTCATGCACTTTTTAAATAAATTTCCTTTTTTTTTTTTTTTTAGGTTTTAAGAGTTTCCATCCCTACACATTAAAAAAAAAAAAAAAAAAAATTCCATCTCCACAACAAAAAAATTTAAGAAAGAAAAGAAAAGAAAAGGAAAAAAAAAACCTCTTTCACATGTCATTTCCCCTGCCGATTGAAGGTTTCCCCAATTCTTCTTCGTTCCCTTGGCTGCTTCGCCCAATTCTATTGGTATGATAAACCCTAATTATGTTTATTCAAATCAGCCCACAGAGTCCTCTTAGCTCTCACAAAACCCACTAGATATTAAACAGCAAGTCATGTCAACAAGAAAATTAAGTTTCTCCGATTCTCCCCGAAGACAAGATCATTATGCTGATACTTACGATAGGATCAGCGACTTACCAGACTCGATTCTTGGCCATATTCTTTCTCTTCTTCCTACAAAAAATGCTGTGGCAACCAGTCTTCTTTCAAAAAGGTGGAAGCTTTTGTGGACCACTGCGATTAATCTCGATTTTTGTTGCCCTCAGAATTACCCTGGAGCTGTAGATCAATTTGTCCAGTTCGTAAACTATGTTTTGCTTCTTCATAAACCTGGTTATTTTAATAAGCTTTCTTTAACCTGGAAAAAAAATTGCATTCCATTCCATGTTAATACCTGGATCAGTGCTGCAGTAGCTAGGGATGTCCATGAGCTTTTTGTTTGTGTTGAGATTTCTAAATTACCCATTCAAGTGCAAACATACATTTTTAGCTCTGAAAGGCTTCAATCTTTAGAGTTGAATTGTAGCATTTGCATCTCCTCTGAAATTGTGTTTTCACTTCCCAGGCTTGAACGTCTAAAGCTGATTTCAATTTATTTTCAGAGTGAGGAAGCTTTTTGCAAACTTTTAGAGGGTTGCCCAATCTTAAAATATCTTGTCATACATATGAATATTGCGAAAATAATAGAAAATGGTGAAATTTTTTCATTGAAATGCATAATATCCTCTACTTCATTGAGACACCTTGAACTCTATGCCTATGATAAACACCCTAGACCGACTTATTTATGCGATGCTCTATTAGATGCTCCCTCCCTACGATACATTAAGTTAGAAGATCAGATACGTTATATCTCCATACGTCAAAGACTTGTCTTTTTGGATGAAGCTTATATCCACTTTGGTGATTTTGAACATATAACTGAAGATAAAAAGTATTGCAATTCCCTTGTTGAAGCATTTCATGCTTTTGGTTGTGCAAAGACTCTAACCTTATCAGACCAAGTTATATCGGTACGTTATATAAACTCCCAAATTCCTTTTTGTTGTAGTTTTTTAATATATCGTGACTGCTTTGAATCGGCAAATGTAACCTTTTGATTTATATTACTCAATGCATATAGTTTTATTCAATGTCATTCCATATATATATATATATGTGTGTAATGCTATTCATTTGGAGGTCCTGGCATTGATTTTTCTCAGGCTTTTAGCTGTGCCACAATCAAAATGAAAACTGAGTTTAATAGATTGACGAGATTGGAGGTGATAATGGATCGCAACTATTGGTCCGCTTTGCTAGACTTCATAAAGCTGTCAGACAATTTAGAAGTTGTCATAGTAGACAAGGTTAGTTAATGATGTCCATGAAGAAGACTTGAATAGAGCAAAAATATAAAACAAATGTTATTATGTACTCGTGATTACTAAAGACGTGAATGTGTTTTCTCTAGCGTTGGGTCTATTTTGAGGTTGAACTTAACAACTCAAATTGGAAGAAGCCGGATGTTGTTCCAAGGTGCTTGTCAAACAGTTTGAAGACAGTTTCAGTTGGTTCTTATTATGGTTATCCCGATGAGCTTGCAATGGTAGATTACATTTTAACACATGGAAGTGTCCTTGAAGTTATGCAGATTTGTTTTGATGAATCAATTAAGGACTCTGAAAGAAAGTTGAAGCTGGTCCGGGAGATATCTGAGTCCTCCAGAAAGTCACCTATTTGTAAAGTCAAATTTCGTGATCGTGACTTTCCGCACAATGCATTATAAAGTTATAATAGGTCCTTTACAGCAAGTGATATGGTGAAAGAAGTTCATCCTACTGCTGGTAAAATGGAGGTCTATATATTCCCGGTGTGGGTCAAAAAGTCTATCCGGCTGGTAAAATGGAGGTTTATTAATGGTGATTTAGGTTGAGGCTGCACATTTTAGCAATTCAGAAATGTAACCTCTTTGAAGTACTATTTGTACATGGTGTTTAATCGTCTTCTTCCCTTTTTGTTTTTGCTTGGCTTTTTTATTTTATGTTAAATAGACATCTTATAAAATTGATGAACCCTTTTGTTTGTACATCCTTTTCGCTATACATACAAAGATCCCTATTTGCAGATAAAGAAAAGATAATTACAGCAGACAAGAAAACCTTATAAGCTAAATAGATTCGGGGATAGTTTAAGATGAATGCTATCTTAGAATGAAAAAAAACAGAGCAAGGGAGAATACTTGGTGGCTTTGATATTACTAGCAGAGAATTCAGAGAGCATGAAAATACTCATAACGGAGTTAATTCGATTTGCTCATTGATCTTACTGCTCAGGCTTATATTCTTGTTAGAAAAGTAACTAAAAGAGCATCCACAGAAACCGGTAATGTGCACCACATTCTTGTGATGATCCCTTGATGCTTGGATTGAGCTCAGATCCTCTACAGTGAAAGCATCATGTGAATGCTACAGTGCGTGTGATGTGACCAAATGCACTCACAGCATGAAGAATATCCGGCCGTAGAATATATAGACACTAGCAGGAAAACCCGTGCAATGCACGGGATAGTGTTAAATGTTTAGACATATCATATGACAATGATAAATTAATGAAATGTGTTTTTCATTGCAATGTGAACTTGCTTTCTTCTTTATGCCAACTCATTTGCATCAAGCCATTTCTACATCATACCCAAGCCTGTCCATAACAGTAATCGTTATAAAACTTGTGCACTGTTCTAGGAGATTTGTTAGGAAACCCAAAGTCTTTCTTCACAAAAGCACATGCTATGGATTATAGACCTGCAACTTTGGAAATGGTTATACTATCCCGTTGAAATAGTATAAACATGAACAATAAAATAATTCTAACAATTTTATCACATCGTTAACTTTGAGATATAATTGTAAGGCACAAAATGATGAAGAAGATAATCTATTGAATACAAATCAAGAAGTTTAATTGTTTCCAAGAAGTTGAAACCCGAAAGCGAACCGGTTTTGAAGTTTCACTGTTGAAGCAATTGAGCTGCGAGCGATCTCCTGAATCGCCGAACAGGTCTACAAAAGATGTGGGTGTGTGGGACATCATCCCGGTCTTGACATCGTAGCATGAGCTTAAATTCTTCATTCCCCGTCCCAACGTCGTCCATCACTGCTGACTTCCGATTTGTCTCCAGACTTCCACTTTTCTTTCACTACCGATCGGCCAATCATCAGAGCTTCAATCAAACAACAACAACAAAAAAAAAAAAAAAAAAAAAAAAAGTTAAAATCTTAAGTGGAACCTAAACAGATGGAACAATTCAATGCGGGAATACATTAACGCAACATAGAAACCTTTCTTATCGGAGGCAAAAGAGTTGAAGCAATTGCATCCAAGGAAAGAGGGTGACAATCGGAGGTCGGAAATGCCGAAAATCAATAGCTACAATGATATGGAAAATGAAATGTAGTGACTGAGGAGAATCATTTCTTACCCAGGGTGAATGAGTTGAAGCAATTGCATCCACGGATATGGGAAATGCATCGGATCGGCTATACAACGGAAAACCATCATCTTCGCAATATCTGATTTTCCGGAGACTCTCTCCTTCTGTTCATAGCTTTCAAGATCAAATTGAAAGAAGCTGTGCTTGGAGAAATTGAAAGAGGCGGTGCTTGACGATAAGAGTTGTAATTTACCTCCAAATTGTATGAGAGCACAATCAAAGTGTTGAGCTGATCTTCAATAAAAGACAAAAAAATTATAGCCACATTAACCGATTATAAAGCACATGACTGAATCAATAATTCATGATAAGTGTTCCTCTTGTGAAAAGATTGCTCTTTAAGGAATAAGGAAACTAATAGTGGTGATAATAATATCAGAAAGACCAATACTTGAAAGATAAGACAGTACGTTTAATTGAAATGCATTACCCAAACAAAATTACCCATGGATTCATGTAACGTATACAGAAAAACCAAAAGCTCGTAAAAAAAAAAGGAAATGAATGGAGGTTAAACTCTCTTACAAACATACATGATTGTGTTGGATTCCAAAAGCATCTACGTTCATGAGAAAAAAAGCATTTAAAATCAATAACTATAACAATAACAGAGCACATGAAAATCGAAAAAAATTTATTTAGGTCTTTTTTGGTAATGGAAGATTCAGGCCAAGTAATTAAAAGAAATTTGTCAAAACAAATGTATAAATAGAAATATACCTTCGAAGATTCGATTGTCGTGAATGACGTTGGAATCTGTGGTATCCAAACTCTGTACATGACACCAATCAGTCAAAATCAATCATGTCACCTTCAGTCTATTGTTACCCTCCAAAGCATACAAAATCAAATTCTTAACTCGTCAATCCACAACACATGAATAGTACCTTCGTAGCAAGAACATATGGTGGGAAACTAAGAATTTTATGTTTTGATCTAGAGTCTAAATAAAAAAATCCATATAATGTGGAGACGATTACTGAGAATCAATTATAGAAGAGAAATATATAAACTCCATATATGGGTGAGTTTCTTAAAAAAAATTTGATACTGATCATTGAATGCTGATATTCCCGAACTAGATTGGGGCCTTGTTCATCTAGATTGGGCCTATTTTTATATCCCAATAACAGATCTTGGGCCCCCATCCCCCCATTCCATAATTCGTAAGCCGGACCCTACCCGCCGTTCGTAAGTCGGGTCATGTCCGCAATCTATAAGCCGGATCCTGTCCGCTGGCCGTAAGTCAGACCCCTCACTTCCGTGTGATTTCTACCCGTATTATCAGGCTGACATCAAGACATGGCAGATATGAGTCCGACCTACAAAAGAGTCCGATGTCCGCCATACTTACCCAGACAGCTGGCCAGTCCACTTGTATTATTCGTATGATTATCTTTAATTATATCCTTTTAATTGTCTTGTCATGAACAGTCAACCGACTTAGTCCTAGCCTATATATATGGGATCACAATGTAATAAAAGCATACAAGAACTAATATACACAGAGTTACTCTGTCAATTTGTCGACTCACTCGTGTTTTCTCTCATAAACATTAGTCCGGCAGCCTTGTTCTTGATATCCACCACCTTCTCTCTGGAGAAATCATTCATATACAGCCATATATCCTCGATATAAACCTATTACCGCAAATCTGGTATTCACCGCAATATCAAATGCTAGCTGACATCTTCAATTTTTTGTGCAACACCCCATAATACATAATTCCAAACAAAGCAAGAGCTGAGGAGAGCTTATAGCAGATTTGAACAAAAAAATATCATGTCAATCAAAGCAAGGATATATAAACATAGATATAGAAAGCATAACCTGCTTCAGAATATTATCAGCAACAAAACAACAGTAGCGCAGGGATGTACGATTGATGACGTCCAATTTCCGCACGCTGGAGGAGATGTTGATCACACGCCAATGACCGCGACGGCGAAGTCATCTTCCTGCAAAATGAAGTTGTCCAAGTGAAGCTATCTGAATAGTATATCTTCTGCTTGTTCTGTCTGTGAATAGATTGTTCATTATCTTCCAATTAGGCAGCCTACGGTTTTTACCCGTAAGCTGAAACTTCATTCATATCACCAGAATTGCTTGATCAATTGGAGCTGCCCTCTTTAACAAATGTGAAAGTCCGCCACACCAAAATGTCCGGCGTGCTCCTTCCATTTACTTTCCAAAGCCTAATCCGGTTAGACTTGAATGAAGTCAATACGATCGGCATAAATAAAAAAAAATTATGACAAAATCACATAACCCTTAAACGATAAAAATTCTTTGGATTGTTTACCTGGTGTGCTACTCCATTGATTCAGTGCTAATTCATTTACTCCATGAATTTCTACACGATATGAGAACAAAAATCCGAAGTGATGTGAGATATGATCATAGTTGCAAAAACGTGAACACATTTTCTCAAAGAAAAAAAAAGTGAACGCACACATTGTATAACAAATTATATAAGGACAACAAAAAATACCAAACTATCAATCAGTAAAGAAGGGATATACATAGATTTCAATTCATTATTCATCAGTTAATAAAACTATTCAGGTGTTCACTGTTCTCTGTAAGAGCAGATTACCTTTTTTTATGGTATGATCGATGTGCCCACAGTTGAAACACAGGTTCGGTAAGTGTTCATATTGGATGAGGCCCGAAACCTTACAATCGTCAATTTCCAGTTGATTTAGTCAGCGGAAGGGGTTTGTCGGAACTCTTACTGCAACTCTTCTCTAATTTGACCCACTGTGACTTCATTGAATAAAGAACCAGTAGTCTGACGGGATAATTAAGGGAGTAGGGAGACTACAATATGGATTTAAATCCACTCTATGGAAAAGTCGGCAATTCGCTCTCATTTATCATCCCAACGGCGAAGCAAAAGGAGGAAGCCATCATAACACCACGGTCCTCCGTTTAGAACTCTTTGAATATCAGATTCATGATCGAAAATAAAGCGGTAAATATTACCATGCAAATTAGTTGATGAGAACGCAGTAGTGTTCCAAAATTTGCCGAGGGGCCGCAATCCCAGAGTGAATCGGCTTTGGGGTGAAAAAAAATTCCCCAAGACACTGAATTTTCGCAAAGGCTCTTCATCAATGATTTGGTGCGTCCTTAGAGCGGATTGCGTCGATTCGGCTGGCGTTAGTGAGAAGGATTCGAGCAGCTTCGTGATGATCTCCTTCTCCATTGGGGTTTGGAGATGAGGGGATTTCTCAGATAGGGTTTCTCCAAATCTGAAATTGAATTAGGAGTATTGAGTCCCTTCAGGTAAATGTTTCTTAGATTAGGGGTTACGATAGTGGAGGCGTGGAGTGGTTAAACAACTAAACATTGGAGTGGTTGGAAGGTTTCTCCTAAATTGATAGACATAATGGAGAGGTTTCTTCCAGGAGTTCGTGAGTCGAGGGGAACTGAGGAATGGGACGTGGGTTGTCAGATTGGTTTTTTTTTTTTTTGTTCATGTATATAAACCGGGTCATGTACGGGTAAATGGGTGAAAAGCGGGTCAATTGACGGTTTTTTACTCGAAAATAAGATATAAGATACACACACGTGCACACTCTTTTCATTAGGGTAAGTATGTCGTTTTGATGATGGTGTTTCAAAACACTCTACTTTCTAAGGATCACTATACCCCCAACGGCAGAGGATCCCAATTCTCATAGAACTTCATCGAGCTCTTTTCATGGCAACCAATTTCCATTTGGAAGAATTGCTTTATGCACCTATCAAAACCAAAATATGCAAATAACTATGGAGGGAAAACGTTGTGATCCTGGGAATGATGTAAAAGTTGAAAAAAAAAATACACAAAATAAAAATGGCCTCATAATGCTACATTTCCCTTCTTATTTTCAATCTTAATTTTGGATTGGAGATGGTAGGAGGTGAAGTGACTGATTAAAACAATTAGAACTAAATCAGACTGAATTTACAGTAGAAAAGATGGGCTTGGGAAGAAATGTGACTTATACGCTGATCCATTCTAACACACCTCTCGCATGTGAATAGAGTCATTTATGAATCGAACCGTATCGAATATATGTTGTTTGAACTCAAACTCGTTTAATTCACAGCTTTTTTTTGTGATTGTTTGTTTACTATATCTGGCTCGGCTCGTTTGAATGACAAACAGTTCGACCAGAGTTTCAGCGTGGCTTGTGCAATGCTTTTTTTTCTTCAGGCTCGATTCTGACTCATTAACGTATAAGAATGAAAGCATACAAAAAAAGTCAAAAGAAAAAATAATTAATACATCCGTTCCAAAATATAAGTTATTCTTTATTCAAAGAATGTTCTGAGTGCGGCACTTCCGCATCGAAATCTATCGATAGGGAAAGAGCTCCGTGGAAGGCCCGATCGTGGCAACTTGTTCTTTTCCATAGATTCTGATTCCAGAACAGTGTGTGACGTGCCTAGAAAAGATGGATTGAGACTCTCCCGGAACGGTCCATCTCTACGTACTTGTCCAGTCCAGGACAAGTGTATCTCATATAAAAGAAAGAAGACCTTTTGGTCACTCGGTATGCCATCTTAGGTGATGACATTGCCTGGGGTTTACAGGAGATCCCAGAGGCTCGCTTGGAAAGGCTGCTATATCATACCTTTTGACTTAAGTCTACAACTCAGCTTATTTTCAAAGAAAATGCGTTTATTCTCGTGTTTGAGTTTGTCTTACTACACTTCTTTTTGTCTTCTATCTCGAGCTCGGCTCGTTAAGATATCAATAATCAAGTCGAAATAAATAAAAAAACAAAGTACAAAACAATATTCAAACATCATATTCCATCAACATTAGGAAAATTCTATAAATATTCTATAAAAATACTTTAAAGTGTAAATTAGATTAAACATGGTTTATCATCTTATGTGTCAGAATTTGATTCGTTAAGCGAAACAAATCAACGATCACAAAAACTAACAAGTCGAAGACGAGATTATTCGTGAACGACTCTGATGAGTCTTTTCATTTGCTGCCACATAGTCTTCCACACTGTTTGATACTCGTACTGTACGTACTTTAAATTAAGATACATTACATTTTGAAGGAATAGAGGAACGGATTTTGCAGGGCCGACCCAACACTAAGGCGGTCGAGATGGTGGTCTTAGGCCCAACGGCTGTCCAGAGGCCCAAATGAATATTTTCGTGTAGATCCAATCCGATCCAACCTAATATAATATGTTAATTTTTTTATTTGAATTGATAAAGACCCAAATTATTTTTACTCGAATCGTTAAAGGCCAAAAAAATTCTTTTATCTGGCCTAATTCGAATCGATAAGAATGAAATTTCGAACTAAAAGACCTGATTCGACGACTTGGTCTTAGGCCAAAAAAAAATTCCAGGGCCGGCCCTAGGATTTTGGATAATGGATAACTACCAACTCTTTGTTTCCTTTCATTGTTATATTATATCTATATATATATATATATATACTAGTATGTTTTACCGTGCGACGAACAACCTTGGAAATAGCTTTGTATTCATGATCTCAGTTTGGGGACATAGATCATCACAAAATACTTGAATGGCTTATGAAAGACTAGCAGAGGCAAATTTTTTTTTTAAAGTGCATTACATAATAATAAAGGCTTCATGATCCCACACAGTGCCTTGTTACATAACAACATAATGCTACATTATGAACTACAATTTCCAGCTAATATATGTCTTGCCCAACAAAATAAACGATAGAAGCAAAAGACATATTGCTAAACCATTAAAATCCTACACAAAAGCAATGGGTTTTCAATATTCAAAAGCAGCATACGTGCAGGCTTTCAGTACAATACATGTAGAAGAAAAATTAGAACAATCTGGGATTGCCTAAGATTCTTAACCTGGAAAAAAAAAAAAAGACATTCCAACTCTACAGAAAGCACAATGCAACAGTGGACATTAAACATACTCAAGCGTATACATCGCTACTAAAAAACATTATTTTGTTGAACACGAATTATAACCAAATGTTATTTGGTAATTCTGGATCAATTAGAGGTAAGTATTTTCACTTTCACTTTCACATTGAAGAGTTCCGTCTCCACAACCCACAAAAGGCAGAATCTTAAAAAGAAAAAAAGGAAAAGAAAAAGTCATTTCCCCCATCCGTTGAAGGTACTCAACTTTCCCCAATTCTTCTTCGTTCCCTTGGCTGCTTCGCTCAATTTTATTGGTATGATAAACCCTAACTAAAGTTATTTAAATCAGCCCGCAGTCCTCTTAGCTCTCACAAAAACTTTTAGACGTTAAACAGTAAATCATGGCAAGAAGAATATCAAGCCTCTCCGATTCTCCCCGAAGACAACAAGATCATTATGCTGATACTGAGGATAGGATTAGCGACTTACCAGACTCCATTCTTGGTCGTGTTCTTTCTCTTCTTCCTACAAAAAAAAGGGATAATGAGTAAAGAAGGGTGTTTTGGAAAAAAAAGGGATAATGAGTAAAGAAGGGTGTTTTGGAAAAAAAGTTTGGAAAAAAGGGTGTTTTGGATTTTAGTGAAGTTTGACCCGCGATTTTCTTCCATTTCTTTCACAAATGTGCACGATCTTAAGGTCATCAAATCCTAAAGAGTGTCCTTCCCGATTAGGGTTTAGTTTGGTTCAAAAACACCAAAAGCGGAAGAAAAAAATTGAATTTTGGAGACAAACCGTTTTTACACAACTTTTTTGGTCAAAGACCCGTTTTAACCAAATCTCCCAAAAAACATGCTATGGCAACCAGTATTCTTTCAAAAAGGTGGAAGCTTTTGTGGACCACAACGGTTAATCTCGATTTTTGTTGTCCTCAGAATTACACTGGAGCTGTAGATCTATTTGTCCAGTTCGTTAACTATGTTTTGCTTCTTCATAAACCAGCTGTATATTTTAATAGGCTTTCTTTAACCTGGGGAAAAGGATGCATTCCAATTTATGTTAATACCTGGATCAGTGCTGCAGTAGCTAGGGATGTTCATGAGCTTTTGTTTGTGTTGAAATTTCTAAACTACCCATTCAAGTGCAAACATACATGTTTAGCTCTGAAAGGCTTCAATCGTTAGAGTTGAATTGTAGCATTTGCATCTCGCCTGAAAGTGTAGTTTCACTTCCTAGGCTTGAACGTCTAAAGCTGATTTCAATTTATTTTCCGAGTGAGGAATCTTTTAGCGACCTTTTAGAGGGTTGCCCAATCTTAAAATATCTTGTCATACATATGGATATTGGGAATATGATACGAAAGGGTGACATTTTTTCATTCAACTGCATAATATCCTCTACTTTCTTGAGACACCTTGAACTCTATGCCTATGATAAACAACACCCTAGAGGGACTGTTTTATGCGATGTTCAATTGGATGCTCCCTCCCTACGATACATTAAGTTAGAAGATCAGATACGTTGCATCTTCATAAGACAAAGACTTGTCTTTTTGGATGAAGCTATTATCCTTTTTGGTGCTTTTGAACGTTTAAGTGAAGATGAAAAGTATTGCAATTCCCTTGTTGAAGCATTTCATGCTTTTGGTTGTGCAAAGACTATAACCTTATCAGACCAAGTTATTTGGGTACGTTATATACACTCCCAAATTCCTTTTTGTTGTTGTTTTTTAATATATCGTGACTGCATTGAATTGGTAAACAAGACATGTAACCTTTTGATTTATATTACTCAATGCATTTGGTTTTATTCAATGTCATTCCATATATACATATATATTGTGTAATGCTATTCATTTGGTGGTCCTGGCATTGATTTTTTCTCAGGCTCTTAGCTTTGCCACATTCAAAATGAAAACTGAGTTTAATAGATTGACGAGATTGGAGGTGATAATGGATCGCAACTATTGGTCTTCTTTGCTAGACTTCATAAAGCTGTCAGACAATTTAGAAGTTGTCGTAGTAAACAAGGTTAGTTAATGATGTCCATGAAGAAGACTTGAATAGAGCAAAAATATAAAACAAATGTTATTGTGTACTCCTGATTACTAATGACGTGAATGTGTTTTCTCTAGCGTTGGGTCTATTTTGAGGTTGAACTTAACAACTCAAATTGGAAGAAGCCGGATGTTGTTCCAAGGTGCTTGTCAAACAGTTTGAAGACAGTTTCAGTTGGTTCTTATGATGGTTATCGATCAGCTTGCAACGGTAGATTACATTTTATCACATGGAAGTGTCCTTGAAGTTATGCAGATTTGTTTTCGTGAACCAGTTCGTGCCTTTGAAAGAAAGTTGAAGCTGGTCCAGGAGATATGTGAGTCCTCCAGAAAGTCACCTATTTGTAAAGTCAAATTTAGTGATCGTGACAATCAGCACAATGCATTATAATAGGTCCTTTACAGCAAGTGATATGGTGAAAGAAGTTCGTTCATCCTACTGCTGGTAAAATGGAGGTCTATATATTCCCAGTATGAGTCAAAAAGTCAAACCTACGGTTGGTAAAATGGAGGTTTATTCACAATACCATTGCAATGGTGATATAGGTTGAGGCTGGCTGCACATTTTAGCAATTCAGATCTGAAACCTCTTTGCAATGGTGGCCGTTATTTTTCTGCTGTTTTTTTCCCTCTGTGTAACAAACGATGGCAGTGCTGGTTCTTATGGGTATTTATTTTCTTTTGGTTAGTGTATAGTATGTATATGAGTCGATACGTTGAAGTACTATTTGTATATGGTGTTTAATCTTGTTCTTCCTTTTTTGGTTTTTGCTTGGCTTTTTTCTGTTAAATAGACATCTTAATAAGCTGACGAACCCTTTTGTTTTGTACATCCTTTTCGCTATACATACAAAGATCCCTATTTGCAGATAAAGAAAAGATAACTGCATCAAACAAGAAAACTTTATAAGCGGAATGGATTTGAGGATAGCTTAAGATGAATGCTATCTTAGAATGAAAAAAACAGAGCAATGGAGAATACTTGGTGGCTTTGATTTTAGTAGCAGAGAATTCAAAGAACACGAAAATTACTGGAAAAGAATTCGTTTATAGTAGGTACATCGGTGTCAACGGTAGTTATTACGTATATATAAAATAGAAGTTTCTGAAACAAAAACCGCAAAGGCCACCACATTCTTGTGTTGATCCTTCGATAGAAGCTCAATCTCTGTTTTGAACTCCAGAACACCTTGCTTAGATTGAGTTCATAACTTCATATCCTCTATGGTGAAAGCATTACGTGAATGCGACGTGACGAGGGTCGGACTAGCCCTCACCACGTGTCATCTTTATATTGGCTAATCATTAACTGAAGACAGAGAATTAATAGCTAATAAAGGCCAGGAGCCCTAGAGTTTAACTAAGAAAGCGGACCTGAACCCCAGGTGTGAGGACAGCTCGGCCCTTCTTAACTTACCACCGCAGGTCGGTCTGGTTAGCAGAACAGGCGTAGAGCGCGACCATTGAGACTCGGCTGAGCTGGCCCGAACGCTCGAGCAGTTATATGCACGTTTTTATAAATAAACGTGGGGAGAAGAATCTGGCCTCTTTAAGGCCTTGATACAGCATTAAAGGCAAAGGAGAAATTATCTCCTAAGAATTAGGGATTTAAATCAATCCCATTTAATGATAAGGTAACTGAATCCTTGAAGAAAAGGGCAGGATTAGGGTTATGCTCTTTATATAAACCCCCTACAAGAACTACGGCCGACTTGATTCCTGAAACATAACAGGATACGTAGGCAACTTGAAAGAGACTCTCAAGCTCAGTCTAAAATCACCCCAAAAAACCATCTTCGTTCAATTACCCCTAGATTAAATGGCCCGGATTTATTCATAGACGAATTCCCGCATCGTCAAATGGCGCTAGAAGGAGGGCCTTCTACCGGTAATGGATCGAGGTGGTTCGTGATCAAGTTAACAATGGCAAAAACATGCCAAAAACGCAGTCAGATCCGGAGCTTATTTCCGGAGACTGAACCGTTGGAATAAGAATACCACCGTTCAGATTAAATAAGAAGGAAGGACGAACAAACCCTCCAAATTTTGTGCCGATCAGGGATCGTTTAAAGGCCCGATCATCGCCTAAAAGTCGCTTCTGTATCATCGAAAAAGAAGCAGACGCAGCTGTCAGATCCGAGGATTATTTCCGGAGATTGAACCGTTGGAACAGGATTTCCACCGTTCAAATTGAAGAATAAGGAGGGATGAACAAGCTCACCAAAGTTTGTGCCGATCGGAGTCTGTTTAGATATTCGATTGTTGCCAGAAAGATGTTGTTGTATCACCAAAAACACTGCAGTCACAAAAAACGCAGTAAGATCGGAGGCTTATTTCCAGAGATTTCACCATTGGAACAAGAATTCCACCGTTCAGATTGAAGAAGAAGGAGGGATGAACAAGCCCTCCAAATTTCGCGCCGATCGGAGTCCGTTTCGATACCCGATCGTTGCCGGAAAGATGCGGTTTTAACACCAAAAGAAGCTGCGAATTTTCCATCCAAGATCTTCATCCAAATCTCCACAGCTCGGCCATAACGAGCTCCACCAGAATGAGCTCGGCCCGAATGAGCCCACGCAGCATGAGCTCGCCCCGTATGAGCTCCCAAACTCTCCAAATACGAGCTCTCCAGGTACAAACTCTTATTGGCATTTATTCCCGTTTCTACAACTTAAATGAGTAAATCTTTTATAAAACCGAACTCGGCTCGACATCATATTATATACGACCGAGCTCGTCCTCGGCATCATATTTGGAGCTCTCTGGAGCAAATCTTTTATAAGACCGAGCTAATTTGGAGCTCTTTCGAGCAAATCTTTTATAAGACCGAGCTCGGCCTCGGCATCATATTTGGAGCTCTCTTGAGAAAAATCTTTTATAAAACCGAGCTCGGCTCGGCTCGGCATCATATTATATAAGACCGAGCTCGGCCACGACATCATATTTGGAGCTCTCTGGAGCAAATCTTTTATAAGACCGAGTTCGGCCTCGGCATCATATTTGGAGCTCTCTGGAGCAAATCTTTTATAAGACCGAGTTCAGCCTCGGCCTCATACTTGGAGCTCTTTCGAGCAAATCTTTTATAAGACCGAGCTCGGCTTCGGCATCATATTTGGAGCTCTCTTGAGAAAAATCTCTTATAAAACCGAGCTCGGCTCGGCTCGGCATCATATTATATAAGACCGAGCTCGGCCTCGGCATCATATTTGGAGCCCTCTCGAGCAAATCTTTTATAAAACTGAGCTCGCCTCGATATCGGACCTAGCTCGGCTCGGCACTTCTTCTGTAAGACCAAGCTCGGCTCAGAACCATATACGACCTCTTCAGCGCTCCAGATACGAGCTCTTCAGCTCTTCAAATACGAGCTCGCACGCTCTCCAAGTACGAGCTCTCCATAATGGAAAGATCATTCCACATGCCAACAACCTTTACAAATTACGCGTCTAGGATAGGTTCCAAACTTTATTAAATTGCTTAATTTTCTCAGTTTAATTTTGCTACTCTGTGTTATCGCACTCATGTTATTTCAATAGCAAATATCTTTTCCATTATAAGTGATGGCTTTGATCAAGTTTGGAAAAGTTCAAACGTCCTAAATCTGCTGGTCAGATATTTCGAACTGAGTACTGCAGATCAGACTCAAAAAATTTGCAGAAGGAAAACTTCCCAAGTCTGCAGGGCAGATAAATTTTAACTGAGGCCCGCGGGTCAGACTCAGAAAGTTTGCAAAAGACAAACTAATTAAATCCGCAGGACGGACTCAATGTAATTTCTAAGTTCACAAAGGATGAACTAGTTAAGTCCGTAGGACGGATCAACCGAGCTCTACAGGTCAGGATCTAAGTTCCCAAAGGATGAACTAATTAAGTCCGCAGGACGGACCCACCGAGCTCTGCAGGTCGGGCCCTATAAAGTTTACAATAGAAACTGTTTAAGTCCGCAGGATGGACACCAGAGCATCAAAAAAAAAAAAACACTAAGGCTTTAAATTGAGTATACCATCCAAAAACTATTAAGTTATTGCATGGCATCTTTGGAGGCTGGAAGAAGCGGATCGGATAAGCGACCATCCGAAAAATTTGCAAGGAAAATAACCAGAAAAAGCAAGGTAAGTCTGCAGGTCAGACTTCAAAAATAAGGTCTGCCTTAGCAGACCTCAAATAATCAAGTCTGCAGATCAGACTTAAAAAATAAGGTCTGCCTTAGCAGACCTCAAATAATCAAGTCTGCAGATCAGACTTCAAAAATAATGTCTGCATGAGCAAACCTCAAATAATCAAGTTCGCCTGAGCAGACTCCAAAAAATTAAGTCTGTAAGACCGACAAGCCGAGCTCCACAAAACGGGCTCCGCTCAAATCATTAAAACTGACATCTAAGTTCCGCCGGTCGGACTCAGCATACATATATCAGCAAATTTTTTTAAGTCCGTAGGACGGACATAAACTTGAGATATGCAGGTCTGACTTCAGTCAATATTATTAGGTGTACAGGACAGACCAACTGAGCTCCATAGATCGGACTCGGTCAAATTTATTAAGTCTGCAAGTCACTCAAAATATTAAGTCTGTCTGAGCAGACTCTAAAAAATTTAGTCTGCAGGTCAGACCCAATTAATTAAGTCTGCAGGACTGACACTGAACTGAGCCCTGTAAGTCAGACTTAGCAAGTTTGCAATAACCAAGAGAACTTAATAAGATATTGTAAAAACATTGTTCATGTTACAATTTTGAAGCTTTTCTCCAAAGTCTGCAGAACAAACTCCAAAATTTGAGTTCCGCAGATCGGACTCAAAAGTCAGCTCCGCAGGGCGGACCCAAATTTTTTTCTTAAGTCTGCAGGACGGACAACTTTTCTTCAAAGTCTACTGGACAGACTCCAAAGTTTGAGCTCCGCATGGTCGGACTCAACAAAGTTTTCAGTCGAACTCATCGAATTGAGCTCCGCAGTCGGACTCTCGAAAACAAGTCCACGGGGACGGACGAAAAATTCACAAAGACTTTGGATGTCGGGCTCAATGCGTTTGCAAAAGCCGAGCTCTGCGCATTTGGACCAACTCTAAACAACCACTCTATAGGTTAGACTCGCGCAAGTCCGCATGTCGGATAAATTTGTCGGGCTCCACATGTTGGGCTCACTAACTTTGCTGTAAGTAAAATTCTAAGTCCCCGAAAAAGGACCGAAGTGAGCTCCGCGGTCGGGCTCGTAAAAAGACAAAAAGCATTAACGGTGAGTTACGCCTGACTCAGTAGCAGGAGGTAAGATTCTCAAGCGAAGCGTTGGCTTGATCTTTGTGGCGAGAGCAATTGAAGTAGAAGCAGCAGTCATAGAAGGCACTAATCAAGGAGCTGCAGCATAGCGGGAAGAATTTTTAGCCACAATGTCTACCCCTCCCGGGAACTCTTTTAGACGAGCTTCACATGCCGTACCCGTGATAGGTTTATACAAAGCCTTGTAAGGAAAACTTCTAAAGCACCATTGAAGAAGCGAGACTTAAGTACTTTATGGCCTTAAAGCCGGCATCAGCCAAATGCTGATCAGACTACCGATTCGACAAGGGTTATAAAACCCCAAACACGTTCTCAAAAACCGTTCCACCTCTGGCATCATCAAATGATACAAGTCTTGGATAAGAATCTAAGACGTGGGCACGAATGACAGCGTCATAACGATAACTCTGCCACCTGACATAGAAGGCCATCGTAAAACTCTACAAGTCCAGATGACACTGGCCGAACAACACATTTAACAGATCCGACCTCACAACAAGTAGTTCAGTCAGATCTGGGGGGCTTATGACGAGGGTCGGACTAGCCCTCACCACGTGTCATCTTTATATTGGCTAATCATTAACTGAAGACAGAGAATTAATAGCTAATAAAGGCCAGGAGCCCTAGAGTTTAACTAAGAAAGCGGACCTGAACCCTAGTTGTGAGGACAACTCGGCCCTTCTTAACTTACCACCGCAGGTCGGTCTGGTTAGAGCGCGACCATTGAGACTCGGCTGAGCTGGCCCGAACGCTCGAGTAGTTATATGCATGTTTTTATAAATAAACGTGGGGAGAAGAATCGGCCTCTTTAAGGCCTTGATACGACATTAAAGGCAAATGAGAAATTATCTCACAGAATTAGGGATTTAAATCAATCCCATTTAATGATAAGGTAACCGAATCCTTGAAGAAAAGGCGAGGATTAGGGTTATGCTCTTTATATAAACCCCTACAAGAACGATCTCTAAATCGGTGAAATTTACCACATATATATAATTCATTATGCATTGGAATCGGGTGCAGGGAGAGGGGTGGGGAGGGAGGAAGAGGTTACCTTGTGAGTGGGCTGGCGGTGGTGGAAGGAGGTGGCGCCGGAAACAGTTCAACAGGGGGGGAGAGAAGAGGGAGAGAAGAAGAAATGAGGAAGAAAAGGGGATTATGCGACTGATATCCGCCGTTTTGCGACGGAATTTAATGTCCGTCGCAAAATAAACCTAATTCCGTCGCAAACATGTAAATTCAGAATAATAAAATAATTAATAAAAATGTATTAAATATTCCGTCGCAAAATAATAAAAATGCCGTCGCAAAAAGGCATTTTGCGACGGAAATTAAATTCCGTCGCAAATTTTATCTAAATTCAGAATAATAAAATAATTTTATAAAATTTTATTGAATAGTCCGTCGCAAAATAATAAAAAGTCCGTCGCAAAATTGCCCGCCAAGTGGAAAAATCGGTCCCGCCAAGTGTCCCGTCGCAAACATTAAAACATCCGTCATAAGCGTAAATTTGCGACGGAAATAAATCCGTCGCAAAAACTCCGTCGCAAAACTGCTTTGTTTTTTGTAGTGAACTACGGCCGACTTGATTCCTGAAACATAACAGGATACGTAGGCAACTTGAGAGAGACTCTCAAGCTCAGTCTAAAATCACCCCAAAAAACCATCTTCGTTCAATTACCCCTAGATTAAATGGCCCGGATTTATTCATAGATGAAATCCAGCATCGTCACGACGGTGTGTGTGATATGACCAAACACATTCACAGCGTGAAAAAATCCAACCGTGTATATACATATGCAAACACAATTGCTATAAATGTGAGCACATCATCGTACCAAATTGTCTAGTAAACTTTAGTTGTCTCGGTTTGCGCCTTTTATTTATTTTTGCATCAGTTTTACTTTGTTATAAATCGGTGTTGATGTTGCAGATATGTCACGCTGTTGGAGTGTTCTTTCTTTGTTTGCAAGATCTCTTAGTCTAACCCTTGGTCTCCTTTCTATTGTTTTGATTCTGGAGTTGCATCTCCCCAATCTGAGTTTTGGTTTTGTTTTTCTTTTAGTTTTTTTGGAATGTATGGAGGCCTATGCTCTTTTCCTAACACCCGGTTTCTCCCGTATCGGGTTTTTTCGGACTAGGGGCTTAATAAGGTTGGGGAATTACTTTGAGAGCATATATCTTTTGAAGGAGGCCGGGAGGGGTCCAAGAACCTTGTAACTTTCTTTTCTTATTCTAATAAAAATTACAAGGTTTTGTGAAATAAACAAAACAATATCATGAGTGTATTTATCAACATTTTCATTAATTTACCATAACAGATTTTCATCTTATTTTTATTTTTACAAACATATTTGGGGAGGGGATGAAAATCGAAACCATGTCTCTTTAATCCGTTTTAGGGAAAAATGCGAACATTTTATTAAGCCATGTTCGCTAAGCAAACGGAAAGAATGTTCGGGGGGGGGGGGGAGGGGACCCGGTCATGTCAATCCTCCAAACGTAAATCATTTCTGTATGAGGTTCGTGCTTGGGTCAATACTTGGATCTGTACCGCGCTGTTGCTGAGAATGTGCATGAGCTTCTTGTTTCAATTCAGTTGAGGATTTTAGGGTACCGATTCAAGCAGCACAAAGAAGCATGCATGTTCAGCTGTGAAAGGACTGCGATCTCTAGAATTGGAATGCGACATCCGTATCTCCTCTAAAATTGTGTTTTCTCTGTCAAGACTCGGAAGTCTAAGGCTGACATCGATTTATATAAAAAAAAATGGAAAAGCATTAATTGTGTGAACTCTTAATTAGCTGGTTGCCCAGTGTCTTTAAAGGGGATCCTGTGCCTTGATTATTTGGCTAGTGGGAAAATGAAAAAAAGAAGCGGCATTGGAATGTATAATATCTTCTACCTCATTGACACACCTTGAACTATAATACGGGCGTTATCTTCTGCCTCCTCAGAACTTGATACCTCTGTTAGAAGCATGGGATATCTAGCATCAGCATACAACAAAGACCTGCTTCCTTAGTTGAAGCCAATATCCAACTTGCTTCTTTGGAATCTGAATCTCAAGTAGTACAAAATTCTTTCAATTCTATTGTTGAAGCATTTTGCGCTTTTGATTGTGCAATTAAAGACTCTAACCTTATCAGCTCCAGTTATGGAGGTAATTAAGTTATTGAAGGATGGAGACTTTAATTTATTCTTTAAGATCATTAATAGCTGAAAGAAACTTCTCAATTTTCTCTTTCTTCTTTTTTAATATGAACATTAATTGCATGCTATGAATTGATAATTGTTGCTTTTATTTTTTCTCCAGGCTTATAGATGTGCCACAATTGAAAAGAACATTGAGTTCAATAGATTGAAGAGGTTGGAGGCCGGTGATAATAGAACGGAAACGTTGGAGTTCATTGCTAGACTTCATAAAGTTCTCAGACAATTTAGAAATTCTCATAATTGAAAAGGTTTGATTATGGTGTCCTTGCATGCATTGAGAAACTTAATAAATAGTTGTAAACCTAATTATTAATGCTATGAATCTGTTGTATCTATCTGGTATCTGCAGGAACATGATAAAAGTGAGGACGACCACCCTGACGGCTCAAACTGGAAGATACCGGTTCCGAGGTGCTTGTCAAACAGCTTGAAGACATACGGTTTCGATTGATGTTTGCGACGGTCATCATAACGAGCTTGCAATGGTAGATTACATTTTAAAGCATGGGAGCGTCCTACAAGTAATGAAGATATGTTTTGATGAATCAATCAGTGACTTCAAAACGAAGTTTGAGACGGTCAAGAAGATATCTAAGTTTCCCAAAAAGTCACCTGTTTGTAAAGTCGAATTTTGTTAGATATATGGCTTGAGCACGATCCATTATAATAAGGCTATCAAGTGTTATTGTGAAAATTTACATCTAATGATCTATTCCCAGTAGGGAATTAAAAGTGGGACGTGAGGTTTTTGGACAGTAACTTCATATGGAGAGTGAGGTTATGTTGATCAATCAGAACAAGACGGTATCAATTTCTCTTTTTTTTTTTTTTTTAGGGTATAATGATGCATTTTGAATATACTATAATTTCAAGTTCAAACATGGTAAATGCATAATTGATTGAAATTCTCTTTCCATCTTCATATTAAATCCCTCATCGACAGCCAAAGAAATTTCATGAATCGAATGATATGTTGGAAAATATTAAAAACGATACTATAATTAATGATTTTACATCTACATACGTACACTCTGATTTTTTTCATTATTTTCCTCAAAAAAAAAAGATTTTTTTCATTATCAATTTTTTTGCTAAATGCCGTAGTTATGTTGCCAATTGGTGTTTTGCGGTCTTTTGATGTTTTTGGATATGATTTTTTTTTTTTTTTTTTTTTTTGTGTGTTTTATTTCACTTATTGTTATTTTTCCTCCACCAATTCAATATTATTATTGTTTTTGACATTTATAATATGTTTGTTAGACATTAAATAGTATTATTTTCTTGAACGTAATTTGATTTATGTTACTTAAATAAAAAGTGGGGCCTTCTTCAAGTTTTGCCCTGGGCCATTAAGTCTTAGGAACAGCCTTTGGTGGATTCGCACACGAGGTTCAAAATTTTGCAGCTGATTATCTTGTAATGGTTCTCATGAAGAATGAAAGTTACCAACCTGGTACTTACCATAAGCTGAAACCGAAGAAAATCATTCCTTACCCGATAGCCAGAAAGGTCAATGATAACGCTTATGAGGTGGAAATCCCAGCAAAGTGACAAGTTTGAAATGTTCTTTGATCGACACCATATCAGCCACTAGATGCGAGGAGTGGATCCACTCAGTATTTAAGGGTCAAGTGTATTTGTTTTTATACATTATCATCAAAATTACATAGTTTTGAAAAAATAAATACACGGTTAGATGATTTTCACATTTGAGATGTGTGGTTAGATCATTCTACTTGGGAGAATACTTTCTCAAGTTACTTGAGAGGATCCTGTTTCCCAGATGAAGCATCAACTCAGCAGACTCAACTCGAGGCTGAGTTTGTTATTTTGAAGGAAGATGAAGATGATGTAGTCTTGTCAATTAACATAAATTAGATCTTATTATTTTCTATTTAAGTGTTTATTTTATGTTATTTTAAGTCGGGGGTATTTCAGTCTCTTAGTCTGTTTTGTGGAAAGGGTATTTATTGAGTTTGAACCCTAAATGCACGGAGTTTTTGGACATTATCTAATTGATAGTTTTGTTCTTCTTCAATTATCGGTAGTTTGCATCATGAGTAGTAGTATATCCCATCCGTAGAGACGCTTCTTATTTTTTTTTAAGGCAGACGAACAGGTTTTGTTGGATAATAAAATGTAGTATTCCTATATAAAGTTAGTATTCGATTCAGCCTACAGTTATCTTGGTCGAGCAGACATTGAAGTCATGAGCAGAAGAAAATCAACAAGTCTCCCCGATTCTTCCCGGAGGAGACATAAGCATCTTGCTGACAGTGATGATAGGATCAGCGATTTACCAGACTCGATTCTTGGTCATATTCTTTCTCATCTCCCCACAAAGAATGCTGTGGCCACCGGCGTTCTTTCGAAAAGGTGGAATTTTTTGTGGACCACAGTTGGTAATCTTGATTTTCGTCCTAAATATTACTACACCGGAGGACCTGTAGAAGAATTTGTCCAATTCGTTAACTATGTCATGCTTCTTCATAAACCAGCTGGATATTTTAATAAGCTTTCTTTAACCTGGGATACTGAATGCATTCCATTTCATGTTAATACCTGGATCTGTGCTGCACTAGCTAGGGATGTTCATGAGCTTATTGTTCGTGTTGGCATTTCTAAGTTACCCATTCATGTGCAATCATACTTGTTTAGCTCTGAAAGTCTTGGATCTTTAGAGTTGAAGTGTAGCATCTGCATCTCCTCTGAAATTGTGGTTTCACTTCCAAGACTTGAACGTCTAAAGCTGAATTTAGTTTATTTTCAGAGTGAAGAAGCTTTTCGCAAACTTGTAGATGGTTGCCCTGTGTTGAAATATTTGGTCATACGTCTGGATATTGGGGAAATGATAAGATGTGGTTACATTGAAATTGTCGATGGTGTTGCATTCAAATGCATAATATCCTCTACTTCTTTGAAACGTCTTAAATTATATGTATATCCTTCTACTGCTTTATGCGGTGTTGAATTAGATGCTCCCTCCCTCGAGCACATTAAGTTAGATCATCAGATAAATAGCATCATCATACAACAAAGACTTAACTTTTTGGGTGAAGCTGATATCCAACTTACTCCTATTGATTATGAAACTGAAGATCCAAAGTATTGCAATTCCTTTGTTGAAGCACTTGACGCTTTATCTTGTGCAAAGACTCTAAACTTATCAGAAGAAGTTATAAAGGTAAGTTTTTTATTACTTGATGAGATTCTATCTTATTGATTCTCGAAAAAAAAGAGAGAAGAGATTCTGTCTTATTTGATATCATTAATTAATGTCTATTGGCCAGGAAATGTTTCAACCACAATGAAATTGACAAAACCTACTTTGACACCATTTTGATCTTGGTGCGACCTTGATCGATCATCATATTATGCGCTATATATGATCAATGTTATATAATTAAGTAGCTGTGTGTGTTCCCCTCAGAAAAAAAAGAAAGAAAGAGTAGTTGTGTGTCAGTTTTATTGTGATTGTAGAATCGCCAATGTCTAAAGAAATTCTGAAACTTTTTGTCTTTTGAGAATCTTTTCTGTTGTTGTTGTTGTTGTTGAATGTGTCATGTCTGCTCATTGTTTTATATAATTTCATTATATAGAGATATTATGCAATGGTATTCATTTAATTTGGAGGCCTTGGCATGGATTTTTCTCAGGCTCTTAGCTGTGCCACAATCAAAATGCAAACTGGGTATAACAGATTGACGAGGTTGGAGGTGACAATAGGTCGGAACTATTGGTCTTCAGTACAAGACTTGATAGAGCTGTCAGACAATTTAGAAGTTCTCATAGTAAATAAGGTTAGCTAACAATGTCCATGAAGAAAACTTGAATAGAGCAAAAGTATAAACTAAATGCTACTACTCCTGATTAGTACTTACTAATGTTGTGAATGCGTTTTCTCTAGGATGCGGATTATTATGACGAAGCGGGTCACTTTAACAACTCAAATTGGACGAAGCCTAATGTAGTTCCTAGATGCTTGTCAAATTGCTTGAGGGCAGTTTCAATTGGTGCTTATGATGGTCATCCTGATGAGCTCGCAATGGTAAAGTACATTATAAAGCATGGAAGTGTCCTCAAAATTATGCAAATTTGTTTTGGTGAAACATTTAGCGGCTTAAAAAGAAAGTATGAGCTGGTCCAACTGACATCTACCTTCCCCAAAAAGTCGACTATTTGTGAAGTCAAATTTGCTGATTTTGGCTCTGAGCACGATGCATTATAACCCTTTACAGCAAAGTGATGGTGAAAATGTCCAGATGAATGCTATCTTAGAAGGTCTATGCAGTATCTCTCCTAAACTTAAATTAGTTGTACTAAATTTCAAATAGAAGTAGAAGACATTAAAAATTATTTAAATTTTGAGTTTAAGATGAATGCTATCTTAGAATGAAAAAACAGGGCAATGAAGAATACTACTACTTGGTGGCTATGATTTTACTAGTAGAGAATTCAAAGAATATGAAAATTAGTGATAAAGAATTCCTTTATATAGTAGTTACATCGGTGTCAATGGTACTTATTTCGTATTTAAAATACAAGTTTCTGAAAAATGAAAAATTACAATACAAATGGTAATTTCTCAATAAAAAGTGGTACTGTATGTTTGTTTGGCTCTGCAACTACATCATCTTCATCAAAATAGTTTTTCTTTTAATAACTCACGATCTCATCCCCTATACAGTTTATCTGTTTATAACCCTAAGGACCCTAACATATACGTTTATATATCTAATGAATTGAAGGTAATCTAATTTGTTCATAGATCTTATAAATATTCTAATTACTACAATAGTACTTGAAACGCCATCCTCTAGCTAATGATGCATAGGCCCAGTTGTAATTACCGTGACCCCATATATAATCCGGAGGTTCCAGGTTCGAGTCTCTGTGTGGACAAAAAATGTGTGCGTATATTTCGTTTCCGTTAAAAAGAAAATAGAAGAAGAAAGAAAGGTCATCCGCTAGGGTGCCATTTGATAAGCGCTTTTCACGGCGACATTTTCCCCATATGGAAGAATTGTTTTATGCACCTATCAAAACCAAAAAAAATGCATATGACTATGGAGAAAAACCGTGTAGTCCTGGGATTGGGAATGATGCAAAAGTTGCTGCTTAAAAATGCAGAAGTTTGAAATAAGCATGCATATGCAAAATAAGAATGGCGGCAATACGCAATTCTTACTAAACAAACAAAGGAATACGTTTGGCTCGGCTTATTTGAAAGACCTGGCTTGGAGTTTGAGAACATGCAGCTCGGTTAATTAAACGCCTTTTATTTTTTTTTTCAAAGCTCGAGTGCGGTTCATTAAGGTATAGGAATCATCAATGCATAATTATTCGGACATACTGTAGCCACTTAACCAACAAGTTATATCATAGCAATCTCCGTTACTCGAACAAGTCTTTTCATTTGCTGCCACATCGCCTTCCACGTACATTATTTGATTTGTAATTACATGAGAAGGAAATTAAAATAAAAAAAAATGGTGATGTTATTATCGCAACAATCGTAAAAACAACAACATACGTTTTTGTATCATTGATTATGATGAGAATACATTATGTTCCATGACCATGAGTGTTGCTCCCTACATAACAAAATACAAGTCCATTTCCATGAGTCTTCGTATAATTAAGACGATGAATGACGTAAAAATATGTTGTGTTAATAAAATAAATTTGTGGTTTTCAAGGAGACGTTTTGAAGGCAAAAAGACGGGTTTTGGATAATGGATAACTGCTGACTCTTTGTTTCTTTGTTACGTAGGGCCGGGGTTTAATTATATATACTCCTATTGTTAAAACTGCAGTAGGCTTCATTCCATGTGATCAGTAAATTATTTTGTACCTATTCTTTCGTTTATACATGCTCTCATTCACAGTACGTCCTGCCAAAAAACGATTAACCACTAACAAGGAACTCATGAATAGAGCCAAAACAACAAGTCTCTCCGGGAGACACGGAGTCGATAGGATCAGTGATTTACCAGATTCGATTCTTGGTCATATTCTTTCGTTCCTTCCCACAAAGGATGCTGTGGCTACCCGCATTCTTTCACATAGGTGGATTTTGGTGTGGACGACAGTTACTAATCTCGATTTTCGCTACCCTGCTGATCATTGCACTGAAGATCAAGACTTCAAATCCATTCATTTCGTAGACTTCGTCAACTATGTTTTGCTTCTTCATAACCCTGCGTATTTGAATAGGTTTTCTCTGACACTGGAAACTAAATCTGTTCCCTCCAATGTTGAAGCTCGGATCAATCCTTGGATATGTGCCGCAATTGTTAGGAATGAATGCGATCTTGTTGTTTCTTTTGAGAATAAGTTTTTTCAGCTACCGATTCAAACACAAAGAATCATGTTAAGGTGTGAAGGATTACGATCCTTAGAATTGAGCTGTAACTTTGGCATCTCTTCTGAAGCTGCGGTATCTCTTTCAAGACTTGAAAGCCTAAGAATAAGTTCATTTGATTTCAGGAATGAGGAAGCTTTTAGTAAACTTTTAGATGGTTGCCCAGTGTTAAAATATCTCTTCATCGGTATGGATATGGTTAATTGGATGCCCGCTAAATCTATAATATCTTCTGCTTCTTTGAGACACCTTGAACTATATGCACATTATAAATGGCCAGATATATTCTCCGATCCTTTCTTTATCGAATTAGATGCTCCTTCACTTGACTACATCAAGTTAGAAGATTGGATATCTAGCATCTACATACGACAAAGTCTTACTAGCTTCCTTGGTTGAAGCCAATATCGAACTAGCTCCAGCTGTGGAACTAAATTATTGCAATATTTCCATTGTTGAAGCATTTCCTGCATTTGATTGTGCAAAGACTCTAATCTTATCAGCTCCAGTTACTCGGGTAAGTCATATATCTAAGGCTTGAGACTCCTGGCTAAGTTCATTTATATATAGCTAAAGAAGTTTTGAATCATTTTCTAATTAATGTTGTGAATTCATTTTCTACTATTAATTAATTAGGACTGTGATACAAGAGATGATGACTCTGATACAAGTGATGATGACTATCTTAACAATTCAAACCGGAAGAAACCTAATCTAATTCCCAAGTGCTTGTCATGTCAAACACCTTGAGGAAAGTTTCAATCGATGCTTATTACGGTCATTGTGATGATCTTGCAATGATAGGGTACTTGTTAGAGCATGGGAGTGTCCTACAAGTTATGCAGATTTGTTTTGATGAATCAATTGGTGATTTCAAAAACAAGTATGAGGTAGTCCAGAAGATATCTAAGTTCCCCAGAAAGTCACTTTGTAAAGTTGAATTTTGTTAGAAATATGGCTTCAGCTGATAACTCCATGTGAATTGTGTTATTCATTAATTGAGCTGAGTCGAATATTTATTATTTCAACTCGAGCTCATTTAGTTCACGAGTCTTCTCATGATCGTCCTTTTACTAACTTATAAAAAATCATGTGTGGCTCGGCTCGTTCAAAAGATAAAAAAAGTTTGGGTTCTGATTTCGAGTGTGACTCGTTAAACGTATTTTTTTCTTTCAAACTCGAGTTTGGCTCATCAAAGTATATTTTTAATGAGATTATATATTATATACTACCATATAATTTTTCCGGTTGAACTAGTGACCAAAGTGTATTTTTTCGGTCACGCCGGGCACGGCCTCGATAACTATACATGTTTGAGAGTAATGGAGTTAATTGGTGTGATTTTGGGAGATGAAACATCTAGCTTAATTTTTGGTTAAGTGTCTTTGCACGCATGCCCTTCCGTTATGTTTTGGCTGACAAAATGTTAAATGAACCAAAGTTGTAAAATAAAAAATAAAAAAATAATAATGAAAAACAGAAACTACCAAACCAAAGCGAAAGAAGATGAGTAATTTTTTTTGGTTAAGATGATGGATCATTCTTGTTAATATTAATTACCTTTTCGCATATAACCGAGAGGATGTATAAACAAAAGGGTGGCGAGACACCCCACGCTATCTCATTTCTCGATTTGTGCGTATCGTTCTTGCAGTGCCATCTAATCTTCTCTCAGATATCGTTCCAATTTTATCAGATGTCCTCAAAGGACCACTCTAGCCAAGCAACCTACTTAACACACACACACACACAAAAAAAAAAAAAGGTCAAACAAACTAAAAGAAGAGAAGGTTCAAACAACATACGTATACAAATATATATCCACATATCAATTAATATGTAGCCTAGACAAAAGAATATAAGATTAGATACCCAAAGAAGAAAGACTGCCATTGTTTTTAACATGAAAAAAATGGCAGAAAATTAAACATAACGGCAACCATTGCAAGGAGTTCCATTTCTGAATTGCAAAAATCTAAACCTCAACGTCCTAAATCACCATAAATATATATAGTATGTGTCCCATTGTGTTACTTTTAACAAGGATGGAATTTTTCACCATATATATTTCATCATCGCTCAAAGCCATATTCATGAAATTTTTCTAAATTTGACTTCACAAGTAGGTGATTTTCTGGTGAATGCACGTATCTGTTCAACCAGCTCAAGCTTTCTTTGGCAGTCACTAATTGTTTTATGAAAACTAATCTGCATAACTTTAAGAACGCTTCCATGCTTTAAAAGGTAATCTATCATTGCTAGCTCATTTGGAAGACCTTCATAAGCGTTAATTGAAACTGTCTTCAAAGTGTTTGACAAGCACATGGGAACAAGCTGATCAAGCTCATCGGGAAGACTTTCATAAGCATTAATTGAAACTGTCTTCAAATTGTTTGACAAGCACATGGGAACAGGATCAAGCGTCTTCCACTTTGGGCTGTCAACCTCTCTGCCATTATAACGCTTATACAAGAGAACAAACTGAAACCATTAGTATATAATCAAGAGTAATAGTATTAATTTTGAGAAATGAAGTAGGAAGGAATGACAAAGATCTGAAAATGGGAAAAGAATGAAAAAAAAATAATTAATGGTTGAGAAGGAAGCGCATTCATTACACTTGTGTTACTACATTTGATTGTAGAACACGTAGTAACACATGTGAAGAATACTGCGCGTTTTGTCTTTCTCACCACTATCTTTTTCTTGTCCTTTTCCTCATTTGATCAAAACGATCATTTAGAACCTTTAACCTTTAATTTTATGTTTTCGCTCTATCCAAGTTTAAGTTATCTACATTGACATCGTTAACTAACCTTGTTTACTATAAGAACTTCCAAATTGTTTGACAGCTTTATCAAGTCTTGCAATGAAGACCAATTGTTCCGATATATTGTCACCTCCAATCTTGTCAATCTGTCAAAACTAGTTTGCACTTTGATTCTGGCACGGCTAAGAGTCTGAGAAAAAATCAATGCCAAGAATAGGATTACATAACATATCTATGGGAATAAAATTAAATAAAACAATGAGCAATGAATAATAAATAAATAAAAATCCAAGGGTATAAGTTCTTTTCTTATCAATTTAAAAAAGACAATGGACATTTAACAAGAAAAAGAAAAAAAGAGATGAGTAAAAGTTCAGAATTTCTTTGGTCATTGAGATTATTAAAAAATAATATCGCAAAGTGTTAAATAACTTACCCGAATAACTTCATAGGATAAGATTAGAGTTTTTGCACAACCAAAAGCATCAAGTGCTTCAACAAAGGAATTGCAATACTTTGGATCTTCATTATCATATAATACAAAAGGCGTAAGTTGGAGATTAGCTTCATCCAAAAAGTTAAGTGTTTCTTGCACGACTATGCTATTTATCTGATCTGCTAACTTAATGTACTCAAGAGAGGGAGCATCTAATTGAACAGTGCAAAAAATTAACCCTACACCTTTCCGGTATTTATTGTAGACATATAGTTCAAGATGTCTCAAGGAAGTAGAGGATATCATGCATTTGAATGTACTAAAACCACGATATTTGATCATTTTCTGAATATCCATATGGATGACGAGATATTTCAAAACCGGACAACCATCTAAAAGTTTGCTAAAAGATTCTTCACTCTGAAAATAGACTGAAATCAGGCTTAGACGTTCGAGTCTTGGAAGAGAAACTGCAAATGCAATTTCAGAGGAGATACATATGCTGCAGTTCAACTCTAAAGATTGCAGTCTTTCAGAACTAAACATGTATGTTTTCACTTGATTCGATAGCTTAGGAATCTTAACACGAACAATAAGCTCATGCACGTTTCTTCTCATAACCGCAGCACTGATCCATGTATTAACATAGGGAGGAATGTATCTCAATTCCCATGTTAAAGAAAACCTATTCAAATATCCAGGTTTATGAAGAAGCAAAACATAGTTAACGAATTGGACAAATCGCTCAGTGATGACGGAAAAATTCACTGTTATTATTATAACATTTCACCTCACTTTTGATACCATTTTGAGCATTTATGTATCAAATCAAGTCATTAATTTATAGGTTTTATCTAATTATATAAATAGTAAGTCTTATAGAAAATATCGTGTTTTTGTGTGTTTTTTAGTTTTGTCTAGGTTTAATGAATCGAGTGTGTAAATGTGATTTACGTTTTGTATTTTGGTGGTTCATTGCAGGATTATACATTGACCAAGATTCCACGTAACGACATGTTTTGAGTCTAAAAGATGTGTTTAGAGGGTTAGAAGAAAGGTGCCCATGTTTACGAGTTCGAAAGGGTCGTTTTTCCGAGTACTTAAATCGTTACATATTTTCGACGGAGATTTGACCTAGCTTAGAGGCATTTTCAGGGGATGACTTCTTAATGAAAGTTGTAGATCTTGACATTAGATTTCCAACGCACTTTGAATCACGTAAATTGGAGTTCTACAACTCAAGTTATGGTCAAAGTGGCTAATCGATTCATATCGAAGAAATGTCAGAAACGACACGTAATGAAATGGCTCATCAAAACGACATTTTCTGAAGAAGTTTCCTTAATAAAAGTTGTATATCTTCAAGAAAGATTTCCAACGGATTTTGAATCAAGTCAATCGGACTTCTACAACTCAAATGGTGGTCAAGTGGCTAATTGATTGATTTCGTAAAATTGTCGCAAAACGCTCGGAGGAACACGAGGTACTCAAGAAGACGTTTTCTGAAGAAGAGTCCTTCATGAAAGTTGTAGAGTTTCTCGAGACCGTAATTTTGGCATTTCGTTTGCAATTTTGGAGGTCTACAACTCAAGATATGAATTTTAGAAGTTTTAATCCAATATATACCAAATCATCCGAAGATTTGGTTAGGATTTGCAATGATTAGTCCGGCCCAGTCCGGCATTTTCCCGGACCAGTCCGGCCCTAGCTAATTCCTATAAATAGGCTTAACTTCATCAGGATGAATTGCCTTTTGCTTTTCGGCCATTTCTTTACTTTCTTGCTTTTATTTTGTTGTAGTACTAGAATATATATATATACATATCTAATTTCTTTTCTTTTGCATTTTATTTTTCTTGTCTTCTTTATTTTTATTTTTTCTTTATAGTATCTAGATATATATATATATATATAGCTATCTAGCTATCTATCTATATATATATTTATAGATTTATATATATTAACTATATGTGTAGCTAAATATATATATCTATATATCTCTATACGTATATATCTATATCTATATCTATATATCTATGTACCAAAATATATATACTATCTTATATATAAATTCTCGGAGAATACGGCCTATGAATCAACACTTGAAATATAAAATGATTTTAAGAAATCAAACGATGATGAGAGATTATTACAAAGACGTTGAAGACAGCTCGTGAAACCGATTCTTAGCAACATCTCGATTTCGAATTTGGATTATCTTGTAAGTTTTAATAAAAGTTGTATCTTTATTATGCTTTATTCGTTTTTATGCAATTATATCGAGAGATCGTTGCATATTTGATGTTTAACGTTTGACGAGAGTCGTTGTTAAACCTTAGATCACCGTAGTAAAGATTGGATTTTTAATCTAATTAACGAGAGTTGTTAGGTTGAATGTCTAGATTGCGAAATTGAGAGATTTCACACCTCTGTTATGAAAGCGTTAATCTTTAAAATCGAAAGATAAAAGATTGATAGACGAACTTTTCTAAGAGATTAGGAGTTCATACCGCCCGATAGGTGAATCACAATTTTCGTTAAATCATCACAAGATAATCTAAGTCGAAATTGAGGGTTGCGGGAATCGGTGGATCATTGCTTGTTCCTTGTTAAATTAATTGAGAAAATCGTTTGTCTTTGCCTTGCTTCGTTATCATCGTAAGTAATCGCGATGAATCGTAGTAACTGTAGTAAGTTTACTGTAGTTGTAGTTATAAAATAGAATTAATTTAGTTAATCGAGTTCGTAACTATCTTTCCTGGCTTTGGATTGACAACCCTCTGTCCAGTTTATTGTTTTCGTTTTTAGTTTTGTTTTGTATTAGTTTAATCGTGACAAATTTTCAAAATTAAGAACTAGACCAACCTCGATTCCTCGTGGATCGACTCGGTTTTTAATCGCTATACTACGATCCTCGCACTTGCGGGGTAAACCGGATTTATTTTATTACTTGTTATATTTTGCTTTGCATAAAATCCGAGACAAGTTTTTGGCGCCGTTGCCGGGATTGATGCGGTCATCCAGTTCTTTATTAATTTTTCTAAAGTTGTTCTGTTTTGTTTTTAGTAGAGTAGTTTTTCCGTAACGGAACCAAAAACAAGTTTTTGGCGCCGTTGCCGGGGAGCCGGTACGGTTGTCTAGTTTTTATTAATTTTTCCGTTTCTGTTTTGATTTTTGTAGGCAGGTGCTCTCAGTTTCTCTGTTTACATATAAAATAAAATAAAAAATATAAAATAAAATAAAAAAAAAAAAATTTCGTTCGGTCGACCGAACCCTGATACTCGGTCGACCGAGTGTTATAAAAAAAAATAAAATAAAAAAAAAATCGTGCAGACGACTTCAGTTACAGTTCTCGTTTTATGCAAACTCGAGTCGAAGGTTCAACGCTTTACACCCCGACCTCGAACGAACCATAGTCGGACAAAGCAGACGAAGAGTCCGTCCCTTCGCTCTTCACGACAAGGGAACACGGCCGATCAAGATTTTCGAACGACATTTAGCGAGAGGAGATTGAAGAAATCATTATCATGGTCGCGAATGAAAGACGATACGTTGGTGACTATGCCATGCCTGGTGAAGTCAGAGTCAACCCAGCTGTCATTTTACCAGCTATTACTGCAGCAACCTTTGAACTTAAACCAGGTCTTATTCAAATGATGCAACACGCATCTATCTTTCATGGTTTTCAATCGAGAATCCTCACACTCACGCATACACATTTTTAGAAATATGTGGTACAACTCGCATACAAGGGGTTAATGAGGATGCAATTAAATTGAAATTGTTCCCGTTTTCCTTGAGAGGGGAAGCGAAAGAGTGGTACAACTCTCTGCCTGCCGAGTCGATAACAACCTGGGCTGCACTCGAGCACGAGTTCTGAGTCAATATTTTCCACCATCCAAAAGCGACCCAGATGCTTGAGTGAAATCTTCACATTTTTCCAAAAGGAAAATGAATCTTTCTTTGATGCTTGGAAGAGATTTAAGGCTCTCATGGAAATGCCCTCATCATGGTCAGACTTGCAGAGGCAAGTCAACACTTTCTTCGAGTGGGTGACCGAGCTCACCAAGGGTATGGTCAATAGTTCATCGGGAGGGGCATTTTTAAGAAAACGCTTTGAAGAGGATGGCGATTATTTGAAGATATTTCCAAGTACAACTACGCCTCATCTCACGCTATCCGGACACCTCCTCCACCTAGGATCGAGGAGGTGAACATGCAAAATCAGACGCCAAGCCGCACTGGCGGTGGAAGCTCTCAAAATATCTCTCTAATCCTACGAATCGGAACCAGTCATTTCCTCAGAACTCACAAGTTCTATTATGTGAAAGTTGTTGTCAGCCTGGCCACTTGGTTGGTCAGTGTCAGTTTCTTTCCCATCCTGCGTATCAAGTCAATACTTGTCGAGAAATCGTGACGATTCATCTAATCACATGTCGGATACGTGATAATGTGGGCATACCGCTGCGTTTACGTCCCATGGGTGGACAGAGCCAAATTAATGCTTTCAACGGCCAAAGCAAAATCAAAGATTCAACAATCAGTTCTACGGCCAAAGCAATTTTCAAAACCAGGGTTTTAATCAAAATCCGAACTTCAATCGAACCATAATATGAATTTTCCTAATCAAAATCAAAGGTTCAACCGAAGCGGCCGAACAATCCAAATCCTATGTTTCAAAGTCGGTATATCCAATCTTTCCCACAAAACTTTCGAAATTCTCAAGGCCCTCTCAATCTAGTAATCTTGACACTAAATTGGATTCCTATCGGAAGGAGCGAGAATAATAATTTCCAATTCCTTCTCGATTCAATCAAGAATCTTGAAAGGCGGCTCGGTCAAGTAGGCGACCAAAAGCTTCAGACCACCGGGCGATTACCCGGCTTCAGCGAGAAGAACCCCAAAGGTGGTCAAGTGGCTCAGACCGAGTTAAATCAAAGTCAATGCATCGATCTAGTTCCCACAATTCCTATGGTAAAGAAGAGGCTAGTCTTTATGAATTTAAGATCGGGCACTCAACTTAATGGTCCCCAGAACCGTGGAAACCACTAACCCCTCACGCCAATGATAAGGCGGGAGGGAAGTCGCATATCCATGCCCCCGGTTCTAGATGATAGTACTCGGTGGTTGATCCCACGAGAAATGAAGAGTTTAGTGGAAGTCGGTGGTGATCCCCGACCGGCAAGAAAAGTGAAAAGGTGGTGAGGTGGAAAGATTTGGAAGATAAAGTCGTTAGTTCATCCTCAAAGCAAGTGTTTTCGAGAATGATTTAAAGAAACTTCCATTTCCACCCGAAAAATAACATCTCCTTGTGAAGACAAAAAGTATGAAAAAGTGCTTAATCTTCTTAAGAATACTCGGGTAAAACTTCCATTATCTCGATGTTTTAGTTGAGATGCCCAAGTATACTAAGTTCATTAAGGATGTTGTGTCCTCCAAAAGAAGCTCAAGACATGGATCGATTAATTGGTGAGAAGCGCTCTGTGATTGGTTATAATGAGTTGCCAATCAAGAGGGTGACCTGGGAATTTGTGCTCACGTTGTTGATGGGAGGTTTAGTCTTCCCAAATTCTTTATGTGACCTAGGTGCATCCATTAGTCGATGCCATTGTCTGTTTGTAAATGACTTTGTTTAGATAATCTTTTAGAACCCACAACCATGAATCTTCAATTATTGATAAATCTTCCAAGAAAGTCTTTGGGATATTAAAGGATGTTTTAGTTCAAATTGATAGATTCACTTTCCCAGTTGACTAGTACGCCCTGAACATCGAGAATGAGAGAATGTTCCTTAATACTCGGCGGACCTTTTCTTTCTACAACCTGAGCCCTCATTGATTGTGATGGTGGCAAAGTGACTATCTGAGTTGGTGATCGTGAGGTGAGCTACAATGTCTCTAAAGCTATTCAGAGACCTCGATTTTCCAACCGGCTTCTCCATTGAGGACATGTCGGATGACTTTAACGACTATATGGAAAAGCAAGTCATATTTGTTGAGGCCCGAATATGAGCGATTAGTGGAGAATCGAATAATCATGGTTGGGTGAATCTAGAACAACTAGGAGTGAAGTTGATGAAGGTTCGTTGAATGGTGAAGCTTTGGCGGTAGGACCTTTGAGTAAACTCGGTGATGTTGAGTTGAAAAGTGGGGAGCTTAAATCAGTTTAGAAGAACCACTCATGGATTTGGCATCTGAAGCCTTTGCCTCGGCCTGAAATCGTTTTCTTGAGAGAAGGTGACAAGCTTCCTTTAATTATCTCTGCCAAGTTATCCCGGTTAGAAGAAATGAAGTTGTTGAATGTGTTAAGGAAGAATGAAAAGGCTTTCGGTTGGCAAGTGGGAGACATTAGAGGATATCTCTGACATATGCATGCACAAGATCAAAAGCTCAAGAGGGTGCTAAGTGTGTTAGACAGATTCCCAGAGGAGGCTCAACCTCACATGCAAGAAGTGATTAAGAAAGAGATTATCAAGCTTTTGGACATGGGTATTATTTTTGCAATT